>CM020507.1:2045000-2262500 GCA_009823395.1 Thamnaconus septentrionalis | reverse complement strand
ATTTTTGGCTCGCGTGCCAACATGGTTGCCGTATCGAGGTCAACTCAGGAGAACAAGTCAGACGGCTTGGCTGGAGTGCTCTGCTACACAGCCTGTAACTGCGACAATGTTACTCAAAAATGTAAACACATTTTTTGAGGATACTTTTTTGAAGGAAACAAACTTGAAGGAAAATTTGAGAAACTGTTTGTACAGTAAGGTTGTACAATAAGTTTAAAAAAATCCGTCAGGATTGGGAGGAACACGTGGCCTTGTGATGGTAACTTGTGTCTGATTATTCTCAATATTAACCTGGTTGCACAATACTAGTAATAATAATACATTTTCCCACCTGTCAAAACATCAGTTGGAGGCTCAGTTTCAGCCAAGGTCCTGCTCTTGACAGCCACCGCGGGATACATGTTTTGCATAGCTCATCCAAATGTGGAGCAAAGAGTGTGTTTATGGACAACAGCGAGGCTGCGTCACATGACCCAGGACTCGCCCGACAACACAGTGGCCTGTTGTGAAACCATTACAAACCAAAGCAAATTGTCCGTCCAGTTTTTCCCTTCGCTCTGCTGACCCGACCCTGCAGAGCTGTGTGATCTGTGGGAGGAGAAGGAGAGAGGGAAACTCTGGCCACGGGCCTGGAAGAAAGGAATGGAGCCTCACAACAGTTGAACATGTTGCTTATGAATATAACATCTGCTTTTTGCGAAATGCATCATTTTTTTTCTTGATTACGTTTGAATAATGCAAAAAGAAAACTCTCAAAAGTGATCAATGTGCCGGGTACAAATCCCACTCGTGTTCACTGGATTCTTTCTTTTTTTTGTCTTTCAGACTGTTTGCAAAGTCGTTTCGGTGGATGGCCCCAGAAGTGGAGGCCAGATGGAAATTGGGTCACATGACCGCCTCCAGGAAGGCGCGCTGAGCCTGGAACTGGCCAATGGGGCAAATAGCTACCCTAACGATGATGAAACAGCCATGGAGACAGAGCAGCAGAGGGCCGGGAGCGTGCCTCCGAGGCAGTGGGCGCCAGGACACTGCAAAGTCAGCGACGGCCAACCGCAGCAGCCGTGCTGGAACAACGGCCGCGGCTCAAACCCGGGCGAGCCTGTCCACCACGCAGCCATGGAGGACGCCCACAACCTGGTGGCTTTTTCCGCCATTGCCGGCTCCTTGCCGCCGTCCTCCTCCCCTTTGTGCCCCGTGAAGCCGAAGACGGCCCAGCTGTATGAGAAGTTCACCCAGGAGATGGGCACCGAGGGGGCTCAAAGCAGACTCTCTGCAGGGGCTCCGAAAGGTAGCTGCCAGCCTCCGGAGGACTTGAACACGCTGCAAACTGCCCTGAGCCAGGCCAAACACGGGCACAAGCCCCCGAACTGCAATTGTGACGGACCCGACTGCCCAGACTACCTTGAGTGGCTAGAGAAGAAAATCAAATTGGCAACCGACGAAGATCCGGGAGCCTGCAAGATGGCTGATACGCCCCAAGACCGGCCGCAATCTCACATTCAGCCTCATCCCCAGCCCTTCCCCCAGATGAACGGTGGACACCATCTATCCTCACCGTACCATCAGCAGCAACAGGGAGCTCATCCAGACCGAGGGCCCGGGCCCAAACCACCAATTCCCTGCTCGCCCCAGGTGCTTTCCATTGCCAAGGAAAAGAACGTAAGTCTTCAGACAGCTATTGCAATAGAGGCCCTAACACAGCTATCTGGGACTGGTCCGCAAGCTGCCGGCTCCCCGAGTCAGAGCCCATACCACAGAAACCTCCACCACAAACATCATATCCCCAGTTTCCCCGCGTATCCCCCAAATGGCACTGGCCCAACCCTGTCTTCTCCGGGCACGCACTCATCTTCCTCACGCTCACAGTCAGTCCCTCCGGGACTGCACACCAGCCAGCAGGCTTTGGCGTCCTCAGAGCACCACCGGCCCCAGTCGCAGGG
The DNA here is from genome assembly GCA_009823395.1 of Thamnaconus septentrionalis. Classification (NCBI taxonomy): domain Eukaryota; kingdom Metazoa; phylum Chordata; class Actinopteri; order Tetraodontiformes; family Monacanthidae; genus Thamnaconus; species Thamnaconus septentrionalis. The sequence goes on along the minus strand of CM020507.1, from coordinate 2,260,560 downwards.
CCAGCCTCTGCATGCTAGCCCTCTCCCGTCCTCTACCTCTCCCTTCCCTGGTCAGGGAAAACATCCAAGCTTCAGCCCGAACCCCCAGCAGTGGCAGCAGGGCTCTGGCAAAATATCTGAACAGAAGAGCCCGTGGATGTGTGCAAAATCTGAGCCGCAGTCCCACTACGCCGTTGCACCTCACAGTAGCTCAGATCCCATGTCAGAGCTCAAACAGCTACTGGGAGACACGAGCAGCAAGTTCCGCAGCGGCCCCTTCAAGCTTCCAGTCACACAGCAGCCCAGGCTCTGCCAGAACGAAAGTGTCCAGGGCCAGGACAACCCCGCTTTGTCCAAGATCAAACAAGAGCAGGACTTGAGCGAGCACTACCATCACGCCTCCTCCATGGCTATTTCTCAGCAGCAGGGACAGCACTACCCAGGACCTCCCCTCTCTCCTGGCCAAGCAGCTATCAGTCACTCCACTCAGGCAGCTCTACAACAGCACCTTCATTATAAGAGGAACCTCTTCTCTAACCACTCCCCTGGCTTTGGAGCACCCGGCCCTCATGCGCCGATGGCTCTCCAAAACTTGAAAAAGTGGTGGCCGCAGCAGGTGGCGACGGAAGGATTTCCACATTTCCCTATTAAACAGGAGCAAAAGGAACCCAAGAAGAAGAAAAGCAGCCAAGGATCTCCGGTCATAAAAGATATGAGCGGGATGCTAATGGGCTCCCCGCTGCCCAAACCTAAACAGATAATCATCAAGAAGACAAAGCAAAAGTCCTCCATGCCAATTTTCATGCCTCAGTCCCAGATTACCGTACAGAAAACACCCGTCTTCATGGCAGACAGGGGCCCGACACTGAACAGCCTGCAACCCGCCAACATCCCACCTTTGCCCCTCTACGGTAACTCCACTCAGGCTGCTGCTGCGGGCCACCCTGCCCCAGCCCAATCTCAGGTATCCATTTCTGACACATCGACAAATTCCTCCTCCATTGTCTCTGCAGTGTCGGAACCAGTCCCTCCTGTGACCACTGTAGCCAATGCTGACATAGAGAGGGCAGGCAGCCTGGCCTTCTGTAACACCAGCACCACTACACCTCTGACCTCCACATCTCTGTCTAGCACCTCACAGTTACCGAGTCTCATCAACATCGACCCTAAGTACGAAGAACTGATCCGCCAGTTTGAGGCTGAATTTGGGGACTCGCAGGATGCGCCTGCCAGTCAGCCGGCGGAGGGCAATGCTGCCGCCCCGCAGCCAGGAAGTCTGTCCCAGACGAGTCCTCAGGACCCGAGTGCGACTTCCCCTTGCAAATCCCAGGGGACTCCCTCCGCTACTACTCAATCCAATTTCGCACCTCATCAAAATGATCAGAAGATGGAAGTGGACAAGGATGAGTCAGGGACCAAAAGTGAAGCAGACTTGAAGCAGGCACCTACAGAAATCCCCAAGCAGAATCTGCAAGAAGGGCCTCTCCCTGTCTCGTTGCGTCCAGAGGCTGCTTTGGACAAGCGGACCGGTGTACTAGAGGACACATTCAACGTGCCGGATTCTCCGCTTCCCAAGCGAATGAAGATAGAGTCATCGGGTGATATCACAGTCCTTTCCACCACATGCTACTCCGAGGAGGACACGCCCACCAAGGATGGTCTGCCGTCTTCTCCGTCCCTCAGAGGCTTCCTGGAGTCTCCCCTGCGTTACCTGGACACCCCCACCAAGACCTTATTGGACACTCCTTCCAAGGACCTGCAGGCAGAGTTCCCCACCTGTACCTGTGTTGGTAAGTCCGTGTGCTTGCGTCTGTAAAGAAAAGGTTTGGTTCTGCGTCTGTTGGCATCCTGCATCAGCACTTTTCCGGCAAGCACTTAACACTGTCCCCACACAGCTTAAATCTAACATCTGTAAATCTGTATACAATGGCAGGCAGTCAAGGCTTTTTTTGCTGAAGTGGCTCGAAGAAACAAGTGAACGGAAGAATTTTCTACACCAGGGCTTTACTCCATGTTGACCTAATACTATAAACACTCCGGCATGTCACACTTGGTGCTTTACAGATCCAACGGGTTTTACTCTCTCTTTTAATTTAGAATCTCCCTCTCTCTCTAGGTTGTTTTCTCAGCGTCTTAGGAATGTGTACGTTGCCAGGGCATTCCACCGTGAGCCTTTAGCCTGTGACAGTGTGAGCCAGTGAAGGCAGCAGGCCAGAACAATGGAAAAGCTGGCAGAGGGAGCCTTTTTGTGCTGTGTTGGGGTCCAGCGGGAAAGCAGAGCAGAGGCTTTGTTTGATAGAAAAGGGGTTCGGTCCAATAGTTTGGGTAGAATCTTTTCCACCACAGTTGGTGGCCCAACATTGGAAGTCTTTCTTTTCCCTGTATTGGCATCAACAGGACAACAGGTAGATGAGTTAGTTTAAGGAGAATTTGCCTTCAACGCTGCCACTTGTGTCTCTGAAAGTTCTAAAACTATCGTTATTACAGACCACACAGACTGACACATGCACAACATAGACAATTTCCATCCCCACTTTTTATCAGTGGTGGCAGTAGCAGAGTAGCACTTGTTAGAAGCAGCTTCTATACAGCAAAGGCAGCAGCAGACAGCAAGTCTGCGTAGTACTACTGAGCTATCCACTGGCCCGGCAACTCCCCGTAGCCAAACACTGCACTGGAATTAGAAGGTCTGTCAACACAAACTCGCTGGGGTGGCCGCGATACGCTGACACCAGCCAATTTCCACATAAGAATTTACTATGACTCCTCCACTTCCTGCCCGAGCCCCGCCCTTGCGGCTACCAGCAACCAACAAGGGAATATGATCTCATAATAATTCTAAACCAGCCACACATGCAGATAAACATAATTTAGAGTGTCCATCCACTTTTCCAACAAACTGCAGATGTGTTTAGCCAGTTCTCTTACCCAGTGTGGGTTCTATTGGCAATAAAAAATCAAACAGACAATTTAGTCTCTGCACAGTGAGACGATGTCAAGTCAGGCAACAAGATCTGACCTTGTAGGAAGTTTTTGGTTCGGACAATCTAATTTAATACAACTTCAAACTTGCTATTTTAGCTTCCCATGATCATTAAAGGAGGGCTAATCAAATGCTGCCTTAATGCCTCATGTCAGGGTGTGTAGGCAAGTGTTGTGTGAGGGTGCCGTGGCAACTTCCAGGGAGTTGTTCAGCAGCGGTCTGTGCTCCACTGTCCGTCGGTAACACACTCCAGACAGCTGGAGGCGCAACACCAAGGCGATTAACATTACTCATTCACAAAAACACTGTAAAGAAAAGTTCAGTGAACTCGAAAGTTTTCAAAATCAGTGAAAGACGGCGTTCATATTGAAAGATTTCAACGCCAATTTTTAAAAAAAAAAAAAAAAGTCACAAATATTACAACATCTTCCACCGGCGTTTGCAAAATACGCGACACACCTTTTTTCTTTTGTGACTCAGCTATTCATTACTGCCTCAAAAATTTTAGGCGTCTGATGCGCACACACAAACACTCGCGCCACACCCCGGACTCGCAGCTGCTCGGTGTGTTTGTCAGTGGATTTGTGGGAACTGATCCCCCCTCGCACCCTTCAATGGTTGCCTCACAGGCAACGCGGTAATCTTTTGGGTCACTACAAAAAGGCTGCACCGCCGGGAGACTGCAGTGTTTGCAAAACTCTCCAAGGAGACAAGGAGCAAATACACAGGTCGGCTTCTCACATGAAGTCAAAGGATTTGTCTTGATTGGAAAAGGAATGTTGCTTCGCTTCAGCTAGGATGAAGTGGTTGTTGCAGGAACATCAGGATAAATACAGCTCCTCATTTGTTGTCTCTTGACATCATTTTGAGACGTTTATGTTTTTAACCCTGCGTTGGTATTGTTTCTCTAGAACAAATCTTGGAGAAAGATGAGGGTCCCTACTACAATCACCTGGGCTCTGGACCGACTGTGGCCTCCATACGAGACCTGATGGAGACGAGGTGAGCCTTCCTCTCCTTTTCCTGTTTTGTTTCTCTCACTCCTACACACTCTCGCTTCCCTTAATCTCCCTCACTCCCCCTCACACACACACACACACACACACACACATATTTGTTTCCTCGGGGAATCCGTGACCCAGAATCCAGTGGGAGGAACAAGAAGTATCAGTATCATCAGCACAGCAGCAGCAGCATAACAGAGAGAAGCAGGAGACGATAGCTAAGGATTAGTGGGAGGAAGAGGAAGATGAAGATGAATAAAATTGTTCAGAGTGCGGACTGATGGACTGTGCAAAAAATAATTCAATTGGTTGCTTTTGTCACACTGGGGTTGTCCCGAATGCTTAAAAAAAGGGGAAGTGATGCCATTTAAGGTAAAATAAAAAAATAAAAAAACAAAATGCAAAAGATGACATCAGGTATGTTTTTTTTTTCTCACTTCAGGATTCTAATAAGACTTTTCTAATAATTACACAGCAGGAAGAAGTGGGCAGCCGAGTAAAGGCTATATTTGAACTCCCATTTACTGAAAGCCTAGTTTCAGTAACTAGGGTGATGCAACACATGATATTTTGAAGCTCACCGGCTCTTCCCGAGTCCTCCATGTAGAGACACTGTGAGCGGCGGCCGCACGTCAACAAAGACCACAACACCGAGCTTTAACAGCGGTGATTTATTTTTTTTTTATAGCAGGGCCGTAGATGTGGCCGCTAATCTGCAGAGGCGGCACTTTGAGTCATTAGTCCCCGGAGAGCGAGCGCGCTGAATGGGGACGGGGGTTTTCTCGGCCTGGGATGACTGTGCTGTGTGAGAGGTGACATAAGACTCGGGACTCCAATGTCCTCAGCTGACCTTTGACCCACCCCCGACCCAAGCTGAGCCACTCCTGTGGTGACGGAGCCCACTCCCCGGCCTTCTGAAGGAGGGGGGCGGGGCTTCCATTCAGCAGCAGCAGCCTCTGTGCTGGCCGTCAAAACCCATTCTGCTCAGGGCTGAAGCTTCCACAAAGGCAGGTATCACACCGGCCGGAGACCTGATCCGGGCCGTGAACACACATCTGACAAGCACTGACCCGCCCCGACACGACCCCTGACCTCTGTCTCTTTGTGCCCCTCCCCCTCCTCCTACTCACGTGTCGCTACACCCACTTTTTACATCATTTGCTCAGGCACCTCGGTGTCTCCACCGTGTGCTCATGTTTCCACAAACTGTCACAAACAGTCCTCTGAGCTCTGATTTATTTCCTCCTGTCAGTGAAAATCTGAGCAGAACTGCTGCTGACGTAGGCCTGTCCATGACACAGACGGCACTCAGTCGTCTTCTCAACAGGATCGCAGACAGCAGTCCGCAAATTGGTGGAGTTGTGCTTTTTTCACCTCCTGGATTCCTCTCACGTTGCTTTCAGCTGAGTGTTTGGCGCCTGCGTGTGGTGGTGTGCAGGAAAGAACATTATTGTTGCCGGTGCAGGAAGCTCTAAAAGACCCCTGGTGATGTCAGTGAAGGAGTTTCCATTGAAGGGCAGGTGGAAAAGAGCCCGTTGAGCAGCTGAAAGTCAAACACAAAAGTAGCTCCGGGGCCAAGTCAGCGGCTTGGTGCAAAGTGGTGTTCGCTGTTTTCGGTTGCTCTCTTTTGTTAGCCTGGCACAGAGATACCCATAATTCACGAGTTGAATGGATTCTCCTTGCAAATGTGTCCTGTGTGGAATAGAAATGATAAAACTTGATTTTTCTTTTCTTTTACATACTTTGCTTTTCAGAACGTGCATGTAAAAAACACACATTTCAGGAAATCACCCCTCAGTGATGTCACAGAGGGCACTGAAACCACTCCTAGATTAGTGATAACAACCCCAGCATGGTGTAGGTTCCGTCCTCCTACACCTGTCTCTTAACAAAGATGTGAAAAGCCCCCAAAACAAATCAGGACGATGACAACAACATTATTATTATTATTATTATTATTATTATTATTATTAAACGTCAGACAGACGGAGGAACCGATGATGAAGACCATGAACCGCTAGCATGTCTTCCTCCCTCCTTGTGTCACAGGTATGGACAGAAAGGGGAGGCCATCCGGGTGGAGAAGGTGGTGTACACCGGCAAGGAAGGCAAGAGCTCACGTGGATGTCCGATCGCCAAATGGGTGAGTGCCTCGCCGAGCTGGCGGCCAATCGTTAGCAAATGTGTGTTTTTCGGCTCTATGGATTGAGAGCTGCTGCCCACTGCAGGCGGGAGAGGGCGGAGAGAGGGAGGGCAGCAGGCAGCCAATAGCAACAGCTTTCTCTCTCGCTCACTCCCTCTGTGTCTCACTGCATCGGAAAAAAAAAAAAAAAAAACATCCACAAACATCTGTTCAGCTTCAGTTCTTTGACCAGTAATTATTGGTGTCACTTTTCAAGCAAGAGTGTCAAACATTGCTTTGGTTTAAATTTTAGAATGTATGAATTTGCAATTTTTTTGGTATCTGGGATTAATGTTTTGAGAGTCTTTTGTTCTGGATAGTGAAGAAGATTTGTTGTAAACTCAATGAGTCAACTTACTTAAAAACAAAGAGTTAAAAAATAAGCAATGTTCTGTTTTTTTTTTTTTTTAAATGTGTAACTCTGCACTTTGTGTCAAACGAGCTGCTCAACTGTTTCAACAAAAGCTGTTGAAGGTGAAACGACTCTGCAGTATTTTGGCAGAGTTGCCTTTTTAAAACAAGCACTGTGTGGATCCTAGCCAACTGTAAGTTGGAAAAAAAAAAAAATGAAACCACGCACTCTGTCCTGCCAGGTGATCCGTCGCAGCGGCGAGAAGGAGAAGCTGCTGTGTCTGGTGCGGGAGCGCGCCGGCCACCACTGCGAGAACGCTGTCATTATCATCCTCATCATGGCCTGGGAGGGAATCCCGCGGGGTCTGGCTGACATGCTGTACCACGACCTCACCGACAGCCTCACCAAATACGGAAACCCCACCAGCCGGCGCTGCGGCCTCAACGACGAGTAAGGGGATCATTTATGTTGGGTTTATTTTTCAAGGGTTTTTTTGCGTTTGACCAGTTTGACCTGCGCTGAAACCTCTAAAAAAAAAACAACTATACCAGTCTGTTTGACTCTGAATAAAAATCCTCTCTCCTACAATTCAACGTAGGCCATTGGAAACAGAAATGTGACGTGAAATGTGCACAAATGCCTTTGAATGTCAAAGCTGTTGTGTTAACCAGTGTCCGTCCTGAGACTGGGAGGTTGTGGGTTCGACCCCTGGCCACATCATGGCAAAGACTATTAAAAACGGTACCCAGTGCCTCCCTGTTTGGCACGTAGGGGTTGGACTTGGGGGGTTTTGCAGCACTACGGCTGACCACAGCTCCTCACTGGGACTTAAACTTTAACTTTTCTCACTGTCTCCCCCTTCAGTCGAACGTGTGCGTGTCAAGGCAAGGACCCCGACTCGTGCGGCGCGTCCTTCTCCTTCGGCTGCTCCTGGAGCATGTACTTTAACGGCTGCAAGTACGCCCGCAGCAAAACGCCACGCAAGTTCCGGCTGCAGGGGGAGCGGCCAGACGAGGTACCGTAGGTCACATTCACACATCCTATCGTAGCTCCGTAGGGGGAACAAACCTGCCCATACTGACCCGGTCCATGTTTTTTTTTGTTTTTTTCCTCACCAGGAGGGAAAACTCAGGGATCGATTCCAGCATCTGGCGACTGAGCTGGGTCCTCTGTACAAGAGGTTGGCTCCACAGGCATACAGCAACCAGGTCAGTGGTCAAATCTTTCCACGGATCTCTCACTCGCTCCAGGAGAGAGTCAAGTTCCTGCGATAAGACTTTGAGCATGTCTTTGTATCGCTAACAAAGTTTTCCCCTGTGTCTCTCAGTGCCTGACGGAGTCCAAAGCTCCTGACTGTAGGCTGGGCTTGAAGGAAGGCCGTCCATTCTCCGGGGTCACCGCTTGCATGGACTTCTGTGCCCACGCTCACAAGGACCAGCACAACCTCTACAACGGTTGCACGGTGGTACGTACGATCTCGTGAGAGTGTACCGTCGAGTTTGAATTGACACGGCGAGACGTCTTGTGACTGACTGTCGTCTTCTGTCTGTCTTCTGCCAGGTGTGCACTTTAACCAAGGAGGACAACCGCGAGGTGACCAAGTTACCTGAGGATGAACAGCTCCACGTGCTGCCCCTCTACAGGGCCTCCCTGACCGACGAGTTTGGCAGCGAGGAGGGGCAGCGCCTCAAGATGCAGACGGGAGCCATCCAGGTCCTTCAGGCCTTCCGCCGGGAGGTGCGTAGGCTGCCCGAGCCGGCCAAATCGTGCCGGCAGCGCAGGCTGGAGGCCAAGAAGGCCTCGACGGAGAAGAAGAAAAACAAGCTCATGCAGCAGACGGGCCAGGGGCCAGAAAAAAACGTGGTCAAGGCTGAGATCTGTGTCACCGGTTCCCCTCACCCCCAAGATAACAAAGGTAAAATATTCTATATTTCTATCAGAACGAATTGAAATAAAAGAAGTCTGAAATATTTCTATTAAGTCTAAAATTTCCTTTTTGGGGGGTCTTTCAGCAATTGTAAAGCACGAGGTGAAGCCTAACATCAAGAAGGAGCACTTCAACGGATCCATGGACGGTCACCCGGTGCAGGCAGCAGACCCGTTCAATAACATCTGTCCACACCCTGCCTACTATGCAAGGGGAGGCCTCACCCCGACCGGCCATCCCTCTGCACCTGACCCAGTCAACAGTTACCACCAGAGCCTGTCCGCCATGCACAACGGCTTCTACAACTACCCCCCCAACGCACTTTTCCCCCGCAAGCTGAGGACCTACGAGGGTCGAAACGGTGCTTTGCATAGAACCGGCATCAAGGTGGAGCAGGAGGATCAGAAGCCAGACATCCAGAGCCTACAGGCCCGGCTGGCCCAGGCTGATGGCCGGTACCCGATGCAGGCCAATCCGCCGAACCAGAGTGGCCAAAGAGAGTACAGCCAGTCCCGTCCTTCCTCCGTCACATCTGAGCCTTCCGGCAGGGGAACGCCGGTCATCAAACAGGAGCCTATGGATGTGCCGGTTTACGAAGGGTCTACGACCCCGGTCCAGTCCAGGTCCAACACACCTGGAACACATCCTGCAGCCTGGCCGGGCCATATGTCCAATGGAAGTATGGTTTGGGATGGCCGTCTTACTCCAAGACAAGGTGCTGAAGCCTTGATGATGAACCAGGAGAAGCAGCAACTTCACCAGCATCCGCAGCAGCCGCCTTCTCCTTACCCGCAGCAGTGGAACCCCTTCCCCGGCTCCAATACCCTGATGGCTTCACCTGCCCCTTCACCGTCACTTCAGGTAGCTCCTTCCCCGTCTCCGTCCCCTCACCTCGGCCACTTTCATCAAGGCCCCGCACTCCCAGGCACCCCGCGCTCCAGTACACCTCTCCCAGGTACACCGCAGCCTGGCAGCTCTCACTCAGGTGCGGCTACACCACAACCAAGCACCCCTGGTCCCGCCAACCCAGGTCCGGGTACCCCGGGCCCAGTCACCCCAGGTCCTGGAACCCCAGGCCCAGCTACCCCTAGGCACTGGGCCAGCCCTGCTCCCAGCCCTCAGCCCAACGGTTGGACCATGGGGCCGCTGGCATACAACCCGGGTCTGAAGCATAGCACGCCGGCGGGAGCCTACCCCGACAAGCTCTGGTCCAAGACAGGGGAGAGTCGGTGCTCCACTCCCCTGGGGCTCCAGGAGAAGGCCTGGAAGTCCTGTGGAGGTTCGCTGGCAGGAAGTACCCCGTCCCCGGCCCCCGAGGGCCGCCTCTTCCCCGACGCCCTGCAGCAGTCGGACCAGGCCTGCTGGACGCCGAACCGAGCCGAGAGCGACGCGGAGAGCACGAGGGGCCGCGACGACGACGACGACGAGGTGTGGTCCGACAGCGAGCACAACTTCCTAGACCCCAACATCGGCGGCGTGGCGGTGGCGCCGGCTCACGGCTCCATCCTGATCGAGTGCGCCCGTCGGGAGCTGCACGCCACCACGCCGCTCAAGAAGCCCAATCGCTCCCACCCCACCCGCATCTCCCTGGTCTTCTACCAGCACAAGAACCTCAACCAGCCCATGCATGGCCTGGCCGTGTGGGAGGCCAAGATGAAGCTGCTGGCGGAGCGCGCGCTGCAGCGGCAGCAGGAGGCGGCGCTGCTCGGCCTCTCGCAGGAGGACATTAAGGCCCTCTCCAAGAAACGCAAGTGGGGGGCCTCGGCGGCAGGTGCTAGTCCAGGACCTGGGCAATCGAAAGACAAGAGGGAGGGCCCGGTGACGCGGCTGGCGCCCACTTTCAACACCTCCTCTGTCGTTACTGTGTCTCCCTATGCCTTCACCCGCCTCACGGGGCCCTACAGCTACTTTGTGTGAGGCGTGGCGAACTGACTGGTGGCTGCACGGCGGCGGCGACGCCGTGGAGGAGCGGAGAGAGCAGTGAGCGAGCAGGATGAATGTCTCTTAGCCGTCCCGCAGTCTGGCGTCTCTCCATCCTGCCGCCCCTCCCTCCGCGGTCCCACTTTTGAGGAGGGGACGATTTTATTGTTTTTACCTCATGTCAGGCAGCGGTTTGGTCTTGGGAAAACGCTGCCTGTGGTGCTCTTCCTCTCTCTTCCCCGGAGAGGAACTCCATTTGTTTTTTGTTTTGTTTTGTTTTCTTCTTGTTTATAGAATTTTAATGATTCTAATTATTGCTATTATTATCAATATTATTATGATCGCTATTGTTACTGTCAATGTTGTTATTACAGGTATTATAATGAAGACTTGTTTATTTTTTATTATTTCTGTTTTCATTTATGTTATTATTAATGACGTGACTGTGTTTGGTTTTGTACTTTCTTTGAATCAGTCCGATTCACCCCGGACACTTGCTTTTTTTTTTTTTTCCATTTTTCGGAAACGCTTTCTGACCTTTTCTTCTTGCCAACCAATCTTCCAGTTGTACTGGGAGGAGGAGCCGTCACCTGCCGGGCAAGACGGGTCACTTTTGTACGTTAGAAGCCTTTCCACTGATCTTTCCTCTGAGCGGCGCATTTTGTCAATTTCACAAAATGCGCCGCCGAGAAATTCACAGTTTTCTCTTTTTTCCGCTCCAGAGAATCAAGCTTTTTTTTTTCTTTAGCTGGGAGATAATCATGATTCAGACGCCTGAAAACAATCCAGTGTAAAACCTAAAATTCTCCTTTCTTGCCCCCTGGTCATGTGACGTGCTCTTCCTCTTCCTGCGTGTCCCTCCAGCTTCCCACTGGTGCTCAGCTTCCAGCTCTGACTTCTTCTCATTCCGCTCCAGTTTTCGTGGCACTCGATGCTGCACTTTGTTCGGTGCTCAGTCTCAAATCGGACTCAGCCGTGAGGTCTTGCATGCGGCCTCGTCCGCCTCCTTCCACACTGAGAAACAATATTATGAATTCTGGTTTCTTGCGTGTGAAAAGGTGGAAGTCAGTCGTTGCTGTTTTGCAAACATCACTTTGAGTCTGATCTGCAGTCTTACAACTACATGGCGGTAAAACAGATGGGACACTTTATCTTCCATTTTTTTCCCATCCGAGTAGGTGGTGAGCATTTCGCGGTGAAACCTTTAGAGGGCAGCAGTGGCTGCTGCGTGCGCCGATGACGAACGCTGCCTTGGTGCTTCTTTTTACCATCCGTGGACAGCAGAGGGGGCTGTTGCTGTACTCTTCTGCAGCGGTTCCCTCGGGTTTTGGCCGGTGCAGGTGAAGCTGGTGCTTTTGTTCCACGTGTGGCACGAATGTCAGGGAGGTGTTGGTCACAGCGTCTGGAACAGCAGTGCTTCTTTGGTGCTCCTACACTCACCTGGTGCTCTCCTAATTACACTTGAGTCACCTGGGAAAAAGGCCCCGCCGCCGGCTCTGCAACGGTGCTGTCGTCCTCCTGCAGAGCCGGCCAATCAGAGCGTCCGGCAGCCAGCGGTGGGATCAGGGGGTCACCTCCTCTCTCTCATTCAACCCAATTCCCTTCGCGTGGGAAGGGAGCGTCTGTCGTTGTATCGTTTAATCGGTTTCCCACAACTGTGGTGCTTGTGAAGGAGTTGCGAGAGGACTCAGCGAGTCACTGGCGAGCCGTTCGCAGGGAAGACAACAGTGGCGAGAGGAAGACGGGAACCAAGGAATCTCTCCCTTTGTGTGTGTGTGTGTGTGTGTGTGTGTGTGTGTGTGTGTGTGTGTGTGTGTGTGTGTGTGTGTGTGTGTGTGTAAAAGTGAAAAGCCAAAGAGAGAGACTGAGTCCCAGGTTGACTTGGTTGGTTCCTAGGTCTGAACATCGGACTGTTGTCCAGTTGTGTGGCTCCTCCGGTGCTGTTTGCTCCAAAATAGCCTGTCGGGTCTCCAGCTCTCTACCTCACGCTGTAGAGACACTGGTCACAATCACAACATGCTACTGAGGGAAGAGAATCATGCAGAAGTCCTTTGGTTTTTGTTGTTTTGTTTTGCTTCAGAGCTCCATATACATTTTATTCTTTTTTTTTTTTTTTTAAATTTGTTGTGTTTTCTACTATTATTTATTATTACATGGTGATGATGATTGTCTTTGATGTTATTTGCGTTTTTTTCATCTTTTTATATAGCTAATACAAATTGTACATAGAGAAGAAAAGATTTATAAAAGCACTTTTAATCTTGATTTTAATGATGATAAGAAAGAGCCGATTATTGACAACTTGAAGCTTTGGGGTTTTCCTTGTTTTGTTTTTTTGTTTTGTTTTTTGTTTTGTTTTTTCTCAAGAGAGAGCTAAAAAAAATGTAAATATTAAAATATTTAGGTAAGATTATTTAAGTGGTTAAGGATAGTAAGTAAATCATGGAAGATGGGGGGGGTATTTTGAAGTCCGACTACCCTCAACAAACGTAAATAACACTTGGTCCTGCTGTGTTGTGTGTCACTGTGCGCTCCGTCATCGTGCTGTACTGTCGCTGCAGCGTTGGCGGTTTAGACTCTATTGGCCCCCTTCAGCCATTCAAAAGCCCCACGCCTGTAAATAGTTCCAATTTCTAGAGTTTTAGAAGATGTTTGTCGTCTGAATGCTTTGACGTTTAACAGTGTAGTCAGAATTTGCGGTAGATTGCAGTTAAAAGAAAAGAAACCCCGGGGCAGTAGAAGAGCTCCACCTCTGGACAACAGGAGCTGTTTCATCTTGTGACCATGTCACCCGGCAGCAAACTGAGGCCATAGAAATAGCAGAAACATCCTGCACGTGCAGTCGCCGCTGAGTATATTTTAGTCTGTTTAGGTTTTTAAAAAAATTAAAAAAACAATGAACATATTTTTAAACTGTGACAACTGCAATCATAGGAAGTCACGATGCTCTTAACCAGTAAACTTGAAGTACCAGCCCCCAAATTCGATCTCAAAACTCTTCCGACCCTCATTTACGTAACAGAGCCACCCGGTGACTGGCAGCGGTACAGCAACATGAATGACAGCGCACAAGGCACACAAAACGGTTTCCTAACTAATTGGTGCTGATACTATCATCATAAAACCCTAAAAAAAAACTAAAAAAAAAAAACTTAAAAAAAAACAAACTTTCACGAGTACTGAGATTTATGACCTGACAATGGGGTCGTCCAGCTGGTGCTATAATGCTACACCTTAATACACACTGTGTAAAAATCAAGAAAAGAAGAAAAAAAAAAGACAGATGGAAAATGTTGGGGCGTGTGATGATGATAATTTTGCTGGTGGAGAGAGGTGTTGCTCTGAGTTGAGCGGTGTTTCCGGGGAGGGAAGCTGCTCTGGTGCTGACTCTCCGACAGACAAAGTCTCAGCCTCGGCCTCAGACGATTCTCACAACATGCCCTCAGTCCAACGTCTACTTGAATCCATTAGAATCGAGACGCAGAGTCGCACTCAGACTGTCGAGCGGCTCGCACATTCGGCGTCACGCGAGGCTGTGGGAAGAGTTGGCCCCAGCCTCGTTGTGCACGTCGACCACACCTGAAATAGCTGAGGTGTTGGGACAGAACCGGGAAAGCGGCTTCCTTCCGAGCCAGTCCTCCACCCCTCTCCCCCAACCCCGCCCCCCACCTCCTCTCTCCAGACACCTTGTATATTTTTTTTTGTCTTTCTCTCACTCGCACGTATGCATCTCACTGACAAAAACACCTCATATAATCTCTCCACAACTAGGGGTCAAAAACTGGGACCCGCGCCCAAAAAAAGATAAAATGGATAAAAGAGTCTAGACAAGAGTGAACCTACACAACTGGCAGCTACATTCCTCTTTTCAGTTTCAGGATTGTTATCGGTTCATTATTTTTCATGTCAAGGATGCAGTATGTAAAAACAAAGACGTGTTTTTGTTCAGTCTCTCTCTCTCTTTGTAGCTGTATGGTGTATTATGTGAATACATAGTGTATGTGGTTTAAAAAAAAAAAAAAGAAAAGAAAAGAGCCCACAATATTGTTTTATGTTGCGCGATAAATAAAAACATTGACATGAAAAACTGCCGTGTGGTGGAGTGATGTTCTTTCATTAGGGGTGTTGGACAGCGACACAGCCAATGCAGTGGGACCAACATCCACACAAATGAAACAATGTGTCCTTGCTGGGCCATAGGAGACCAATCACAGCAGCCCTAGAAGCAACAGTCCATACAAAGATGATTTGGAGCACATGTGGTCCGAATCGGAGCTTGAAAGCTGCGGTTTTGGTTGCCTTCCAATAAAAATCTAGCTCTGTCATAGTGTCAAAGCATCCTTTCAACTCAACCTGAATGTTGCAGGATGAAGGCCATTCATCTATTCACCTATTCACCAATAACACAGAACTGTGTGCTCACTATTTATATGAAATATTGGAAACTTGAATAAATGATACTGAATACAGACACAGTAAGGTTAGCACAAGTTACGGATGATTATAAACAGTCTGACAAAACTGGGGGAGAGGAGCTTCAACCCATTACTTTGTGGGAAGGGTCACAGAAGATGAATGAATAAAATTTTGAAAAATTGACAAAAATATAAAAGAAAATGGTTATCTCTAGGTCACGAGGTAACAGGTCCCAATGAGGCACTAAGCTTGTGGAATAATAAGCGGGAGAAAAGCAGAACTGCGTTGCCAAGAGGCAAGTGACAGGCTGCTGCGGCAGCACACAAAAGGAGCAGCTGAAGTGTGTGAGGGACAGAAATCCATTCACCTCCTTCATATATGCTGATAATACATCTACGGCGCAGGAATACCATAAGAACTGAAATAACAGAATACTAACCCTAGCTCCAACCTCAACCCTAACCATAGCCCCAACCCTACCCCCCAAAAAATCTGTTCAATAACCAATAAATGGTTGCTTCAGAGTTTTATTTCAGTTCTTCAAGGAATTCCTGCAGCTTATATTTATTTTTAGCACATGTAAAGAAGCCAACCTATGGTAAGGGTTATTGTAATCACATGAGTCAGTGAAAGCGCCATTATGTATTATGTATCGGCCATCGTGTTCAGGTTGTGCCCGGTCAGTTGGTTGAGTCAAACATTAACTTCATTTTTCATTTTGACTATGTGAGGAACCTTCCGTGGGATATCTGATTATCTGAATAGTTAGTCCTCTGTTCACAGCCTTATGAATGAAAATAAAATGAAAGGGACTGAAACAGAGTGCGGAGCCAACACCTGGCAGGGGGTGTGGTGTGTGGAAACACACCCTGATGTCACCAAGGCAAGTGACATGTTCTGTAAGACTCGCATGGAATAAAGCTGCCTTACCACAGCAGACCGTCATATATGCGGTCGGGGAAGGTCAACTGGCAGCCAGCAGAGGGCGCTGCCTGTGTGCAGAAACCCTGAGCTGCAGGTGAGGAGACCTGTGAACGCCTCTGAGACCTCTGCTTGTAACTGGATTCCGACGCAGCGCGCATGCGGACGGAAAGAAGCATCATCAGTGTTTTCTTTAACATTGTCTTCATCTTAATCGTGAACCTTTTTCTTTTTTTTTTTATCATCATCAGCAGCAGCATCATCGGCAGCAGCAGCAACAACTGCAGTGTCGCTGAGTGGCGGACGTCTCCTCCAGCCTTTCTCTTAATTCTTCAACATTTTTCATGTATTTTGTTTTGATCATTATTATCATTATTGTGATTCTTAAAGTCAAATAATTCTTTCTCAACTTGTCCCGCTGGTTTTACTGACTTTGGCCACAGGAGGTAAGACATGTTTATCTTTCTGTCATTCTTTCTAGCTCCAGATTATTTATTTATGTATTTATTTATTTATTTGTTTGTTTATTTGTTTATTTATTTATTTATTTTCTAACTGTTGACATTTTTGTTTTTGTTGACCTCGAAATTGTGCGTGGCCGTATGTATTGCATATCAACACGCACGTTGTCGGACAACGTTTACTCTGAACACGCCGGCCGCTGTGTTCGGACGTGCAGAATGGATGGAGACAGAGACACTGATGCAGAGCCGCTCGGAGAGGCGCAGCTCCCACCGGGCTCACGCAAACACAAAAATCAGAGAGAGGTTCGAGAGGCTTCCTGCCCTGCAGGTGGAAAGAACTGAAGAACTGACTGTCTGCACCTTATGCCTTCAATGTGGCAGCCACGTGCTGCTTGAGCTGTTAGTAAGTAATGAAGTCATTTAATAAGTGAGCAAGACGTCGCCAACTGCATTTACAGGCTGCAGCACCTCGACCATCGATCGACCCCCGATTTGATATATTGACGCAGCGAGTCGATATTTGCGTTGCTCTCAATTGTCCCAGCAACTTCCTTGTTGCAGGTAAAGGAAAAAAAAAAATCAATCAAAAAGTTAAGAAATCGCTTAAGTGTATTTACCGCACAACATGCTTCTGTAAATTAGATTCATCACTCCTGTAAGTGCGTGGGCAAGGAAGAAAATACGTAATGTTATAATTATATACACAATCTGAAATTGGAAGTAAAGAAATATTATACAATATCCTAATAAATAGTTTATCGGTCAATACACTTCCCGTTTCATTAACATACAGATTGTTGAATCCGTGCTTCACACCAGGTGGAAGATTTTCTATTTTTTATTTATTTATTTAAAAACGATGGGCCAAAAACATTGAGGAAAAATTGAGGAGGTAGCGACTAAGGAAGGAAGCAAATAGACATCGGATTTCTTAACGGAGAATCAAAAAACAATGTACACTCGGCATCAAATTAGAGAGCTCTCACTGCAAGCATAATAAAAGCATCTCATCGGTTCTCTTTGTAGAGAACCATGACATAATTACAATTTGCTTCAATATTACTACTACTACTAATAATAATAATAATAATAATGTTAACGATAAATTAAATATGAGCATTTATTCGGTTTTGAAAGTATCTAATTCATTAGATATTAGTACAAAATATCTCATGACTTGTTTAATGATGTATATATTTAATTTTAGCTTTCGTTTTAAAGTCAGCGCCACCCACCAAACTGCTGAGCTCATCACATGACATGCCAAGCGGCACCAAAGACTTCAACCTTGCCGCAATGCATTTTGACTGTTGGACTTAAACCCACAGTAACTCTCATAAGGAGCTGAACCCACAACCTCTTGGTTCACAGCCCAGCCACCGACTCGCGGAGCTTTTCATCCTGATGGTCTCACGTCCTCGTTCCCGAGTCTTCACTCTTTCAAAAAGTTGTCAACTAGATCTGAACAACCGAGCAGAAGCCACAGGAGCTCCCACACCTGAATATGACTACAGAAAAAATAGCAGCAGAGGATGATTGCTCCACTCGAGTCAAATGAATCGAGTGGAGCAGGTGATGGAGAACTCAGTGACTGACCTGAAGAAGGCCGGGACACATGCTGTCGTTAAAAAGTAAAAGTGAAACCTGCTTAAAAAAAAATTTTTTTTTTTGTTAAAAAAAAGCTTTCAAGGTAGAATAAATCTATATGTTGTGCTTGCCATCTAGCGGGTGAACATCTTGGTGGTACAAAGTGTCAATGTGAAGGCTGAAATGCTTTTTATTTTGTCAAGAAGCATCAGAGACGTATATGAATTATCCAGGGGAAAACATTTTACATGTCCACAGCATCTCATCAAAGTGCTTCCTGCTCCTTTCACCCATTCCTCCTTAAATTACAGCCTTTCAGGCTGTAATGACAGCTGCATGTGACAGCATCTGCTGCTTCTGCCTTTTGTTTGGCTTGTGACTTGAGATTGTTCAGCAGACATGTACTTTTCTTCCAGTTTGGAGTTTTAAAGGAGGTGCAGGCAGGTGAAATTGGTTGGTGTCAGAGTCAGTGCTCTTTTTTTTTTTGACCTACTGAAAACACTGTGTTGAATTTGTAAAAGAAATCCCACCTCTGCTTCCTGTGCAGCGTCATCACGCGACTCCGACCTGCAGAGCGATGCAGAGCAGCCTGGGCAGGGAGGAGGCGGAGGTGGAGGGCTCAGCCCTGAGGAACGACAGCATGGAGGTTTTCCACAACGTCAGCAACGTGACCATCTCGCCATACTACCAGCACTCCCTGCTGGTGGCCACCGGCTACATCTTGGCTTACTTGCTCATCTTCCTGCTGTGCATGGTGGGGAACGCGCTGGTCTGCCTCATCGTAATGGAGAACCGCCACATGCGCACCGTCATCAACCTCTTCATTTTCAACTCGGCTGTCAGCGACCTGCTGGTGGGAATCTTCTGCATCCCCATCACGCTGGTGGACAACCTCATCACAGGTCAGACACACAGTCCGCAGGTTCCGCAGGCAGGAAGCTTTCTTTTTGTTTTCCCTTTTATGTTTTTTGTAACATTCAGGCAAATGCAGGATTTTAACGCCGGGGTGTTGGACAGGGTGTGGTGCTGGCAATTGCTGCCGCTCAACTTTGATGTTCAGATAAAACCCATTACTGGTTCTGATACTGGGTACCAGCTGATGACTCAAGGTGCACAGCTGCAGCAGTTGCAGCAGCTGGGTCACTTTGGCAATGGCACAGCAAATATTTTTTCTGTAAATGTTAAGGGGGAAAAACAGTGGAGAGGTTGTGAACATTGCAGATCTTCAGAAAAAAAAAAAATTAAAAGTCTAGGAGGACAAATTTTTAAGAGCTATTTCTGTAATTCCTCGAAATGTCACTTAGAAAATGGGTTTCTGAGAACATGCTGCATGAACATTTGTGTGTGTGATTCCTCCCAACAGGGTGGCCTTTCTCCAGCATTGTGTGCAAGATGAGTGGATTCGTGCAGGGCGTCTCTGTCTCAGCCTCGGTCTTCACTTTGGTGGCCATCGCTGTGGAGAGGTGAGCCACTGTGGCAGAGTCATCAGGAACACACTGCAGCTACTATTCAAGAAGGGTTTGGCAGCTAAGCCCGGCAGGCAGAAACACATCCAGCTTCATGTGCAAACACACAGATGACACAAATGTTTGACGACAACAAACAATGTTGCAACACCGAAAAAGTGTTGTTTTTTTTGTTTTGGTTTTCTTGATTCAGCAAATCAGTCAATCAGTGGTTGTATCTAATTACCCTGAGGTGACTAAAGATTGAGCCAGCAGCTTATACATATACATATATACACATAATATATATACACATATATATATATATATATATACATATATATACATATACATATATATACATATACACACACATATATACACATATATATTTATACATATACATATACATATACATATACATATACATATATTTATACACATATATACACACATAGTCATTGTGTAAACAGTGTCAGCGGGGTCTCCTCCCGCTTAGTACGGAACATCTCATACCTATTGAGATTCTTTGTTGATTTCTTTCAATACATCTATTCACAGATCGCTTGGCCATCTCCATTTTCTCTTCCTGTCCATTGTGCCGTTCCTGCTTTCACATTTTTGTTGCCTGAATAAGCCGTAGCAATACATTTGCCAAGACGCAACGCTGTCTGGGGTGAAGGCGAGGTCAAACGAATAGGAAGACAAACAACCATTTGCGTTCTCACACATATTCCTACTGCCAATTTGTCGTTCCCCATTTGACCTCAGGTGCACGTCTACGGACTGTGGGTGGAACACTGGAGCACCCGGAGAGAAGAGACACCAGAGCGTCTCCATGGCCCGGCGGTCTTGCCTTCTACACAGGGAGGAATTGTAAACATTCAGAACCTTGTTTTTCTTCTGCTCCTGCAGGTTCCGCTGTATCGTTTATCCTCTCCAGCCGCGGCCCACCATGCTGGTGGCCAAGGCAGCCGTGGCCTTGATCTGGGTTCTGGCCGTGGTCATCATGTGTCCCGCTGCGGCGGCTCTGACCGTCAAGCAGGTTCGCTCCCACTACATGGTCCACACCAGCGACCGCAACCGCACCATCCCTCTGTACATGTGCTATGAAAACTTCGCCCAGCCCAAGATGAGGAAGGTCTACACAGTGGTCCTGTTTGTGCACATCTACCTGGCGCCGCTAGCTGTCATCGGGTTCATGTACGGGAGCATCGCTGTCAAGCTGTACCGCTCGGTCCTGGAGAACCGAAAGCTGCAGCGGCAGCCGCCGGCAAATGGCCCAGTGCAGGCCCAGAGGCAGAGGCCTGGCCAGCACATGATATCCCAGAAGAAGATCATGGTGATCAAGATGCTCATCATGGTGACCCTGCTCTTCATGCTGTCCTGGCTGCCGCTCTGGACCCTCATGATGATGATCGACTATGCAGAGTGGAACAGTGACCAGTTGGACCTTCTCACCAGCTACATCTTCCCCTTCGCCCACTGGCTAGCCTTCTCCAATTCCAGCGTCAACCCCATCATCTATGGCTACTACAACGAGAACTTCAAGAGGGGCTTCCAAGCCGTGTGCAGGGCCAAGCCCTTCTGCAGCGCAGCATCATGCTGTCGTGTGGGCCAGATTGTCAACAGGCGGCGGGGAGAGCGCTCGGTGCAGGCGGCCAGCAGGAAGGAGGGCCGGCGGGTGTCGGGCATGAGGAACCGGGTCCACAACACCGACAAGACAATTGACAGGGTGGACGAGGGCCGAGACGTGAAGGCGGTGTGCGTGGTGGCCAATCCGGAGAGCAGCTTCTTCCAGCAGGGGATAGAAATGGCTGTCGTCCACAGGAATGAGTGTTTGGGCGAGGCCTCGGCCAGGGCTGGCTCGCAGGTGGCGTCCGTGTGCAACGCCTGGGAAAACTGAGCATAACCGACAAAGTCCTGCTTTTGTAGAAGTACGTCCAGGATGTGTTTTTTTGAAAAAGACGTGGATTTTCATCTGCAACGCCCAGGCGGAATCACCCAGAGAGAAGATACGACAGGAGTGGTGACAAAACGCGAGGCTGAGTTCTCTGACATAGCTAGGTTCTTTGAAATGACTGCGTCCGTGTCCTGTGGAGCCAATTACTGAGACAAAATCAACACAAATAGTGGCAACTGCAACGGAACAATTGCACAGTGTGACAGAGTGATTACATTCATTCTTATTGCACATCTGTATGAGCCTGAGTTGGGCATGCAAAACGACTGCTGTTTACGTTACTGAAAAATCTAACACTGGACGCCTTTTGAGCTGATAGCTGGGGATTAAACATGGTGTATGTACTGCATTTGTATATATTTTGCTTGTTTTTGCATGCATTATTTCCGTTTCATATCAGAAAAAATTTTATACTTCAATTTACGAAAAAAAAAAAAAAAAAAAAAACAATAATAGAGTGAGTGAATGAATAACATTTTTCTACCAGAGGCAAAGAAGCATATAAAGAAGGTAAACTCTGGGAACCTTGTAGGTACTGTATAGTCTGAATAACTGTATATTTGTATAACTTCCAGTGCACACTGGTCTTTTTGCTGTTGGCACTAGTTCGTGGAAATGTGTTTTGTGCTGTGTCTTAGCAACATCTTCTTCTCAACATTGTGAAGAAAAAAATCCACCTCTCCGCATCGCTCCTTCCTATCTATCGTCCCTCTGGTCTTGGCTTGTTGAAGTATCAACAGCAACCATAATGGTTCTGTGTCGTTCCCTTCATTGACCCAAAGGTTCTGACCATCTGACCAAATTTTGTATATATTATTTTGTTGGAAAAGAAGGGGTGGTTACATTTTAGAATTACATTTTTATTTAGCAAAAACAAGGCAGCAGTCCAACAATAAGCCAAATAAATAATTGAATGTAAATGTAAAAAGAAAAGATAAAATACGTAAAGATTTTTCTACTAGAGCCAATTGAACCATTATTATGTTGAGTCAAAAAAAAAAGTGGACATGTGAATATTTTCAAAAAACGAATGAAGAGTTATAAAAGGTGAACTCTCAGAGTGCAGCGACGAAGACAACGGTGACAGAACTGTCGGAGTTGGGGGGTGGAACCAGAAATAACAGCAGTGTGTAGTTGGCAGGTGTTTTTATGCATGTGTTGCAAATGACTGATTTTCAGCAGCAGATTATTAATATTAAAAACGTTTTTCATTTAATGTTTTCAGTATCTTCGTGTTGACAACCAATGCGTTTATGTATTTTTTTTATTATTCATGTTGAAAACTACTCTGTGAATGCAGTTTCTTCTTGTATATTCAGTGACACCTTATTTGCTTTGTTTTTTTGTTTTTTTTTAAAAAAGAGAAAAATTTTAGCATTTGAATAAGAAATTTAGATTTGAAAACTGATCGTTTTCAAATCCAAACTGCTAAACTGTGATGTTGGTGTTGTCCAATAAACACGGTGTCGTGGGCTTCTGTTGATTCCGCAGTGACAGCCGACAGGTGGTCATTTAGGTCTATGTTGTGTTTACATGTGAGCCAAACTGAAAGTTGCTCAACCGGCTCACAGTGCTTCAACTTTTTCCTGCCACCGCGTCAATGTCTCCATGTTTAATGTTCACTTTAGGAAGGAAGGAATAAATAAATTAATTAATAAATGTTCTTTGCCTTGACCGTGTGTGGCTCTTCATGGGAAAACTTCTTTTTTTCTTTTTGTGGCTGAGCGGTGGTGCAGAAAGTTAGTGATGCAATCAAGATCGCCTCAAAAGAGACCAAGACCCCCTAAAAACATGAACAAAAGTGTTTTTGGTCTATGGGCAGTGTTTAGGTGAAAGTAGTTGTGTGTAGCACGGGAGGGTATGACAGGATAATATGACAGGATAATAATAGGTAATTTGATGATCTGACATTGAGACTGTCACAACAAAGCATAATGTTGCCATGGCAGCCTATGTCGAAGTGATGTAACTTTAACTCTATTACATCTTCATCTTTCATTTACCCAAATTTGTTGAAAGACACATTTCATATTTCATCACAATTCATTTTCCAACTGGAGGGGGAGAGGAGAGACAGGGGCACGGCGAGCCAAAATGCTCAAAAGGAAAAAAAAAAAAAAAACAATAGTTGGCGACAGGACTCGGTGAGGAAAAAAAAAAATCTGACCTTTACACAAAAAGGATTTTTAATGACAACTTTAAATAAATCAAAGCAACATGAAAACACAAAAATGATGAATCACATATTTCGACTTGCTGTTGACAATCAAACTGAAACAATCTGACAAGTGACTGGAAATAAAATGATGCTGTGAAAATGTAATTACGTTTTTGCAGGCTGTGACGATCAACTGGTTTAAGACTACACTCTAAAAACATTCCACTGGTTTGACGCAATTCCCACCACACACAAACAGTCTTTAAGATACGATGATTCGTATTTCTATTTCCCTTAGATGCAATTGCATCTCCTCCTCAGCTCATGTGAAATTATAAATGGTAAGGGACGTTACATTTCAGGTGGATCACTCACAAAACCGTTTCTCAGAGAACCTTTGGCAGAACTCGTTGCCTACAGTTGTGCTCAACGTTCACAAAAACAGCCTCGTGCATTTTTTTTAAGTTAGCAGTTTTGCCTCTGCCGTTCGTGTGAACGCACTAACAGCTCCCTTTGTGTCCTGCAGACCGGACGCCCAGTTAGTCACTGGACACCAATCAAAGGGAATAATAATAATAGCAGGGATAAAAGTGGGGGTTAAAAAAGGTCAATACAGGACGGAAGAAGTATTTAGAAGTGGGAAACCAAAGCCTCCATCCAACCACATCCAACCACTGCGAGTAACAGTCCATTACAAACTCATGCCGTCAAAACTGGGAGAACTGGGAGGATGGACTGGATTAGGGGGGGGGTGGGGGCATCACATTGATTGAGGACCAGGAATTTCAGCAAACCAAAACGGAGCGTCTCGCAGCTCTACGACATGTCTGACAACAGACAACGCCACTTGAAGAGAGACCCACCGCCGCAAACATCCCATCATGGATTGAAAGTGCCAAATTTAAAATCCTGCATAAAATACCCGCCATCGAATTGCACATATTTTTTTGTTTTATATTAATACAGCTAGACATGTACTTGAATGGCTTTTGGAATTTGAACAACATCCTACTTTGTAATTTTTATTTGGTAAGATTTAATACACACACACACACACACACTTGTACTTGTCATAGAGGTGACATTTTATGTTTTGGCCCTTGACTTGTTAAGTCATCTTTTTTTAAGTGCTCATTAGGGTAAGTCGATTCATCGAAAGATGAGCCGAAAGATCAGTCACAGAGAGGAGATTTATAATTTATAAAGGTTGTCAAAAAGGTTGTGAGAGGAGAGGCTTGTATGGAGGCAGATGATTGGCTGCGGCCACCCTTAAGGGGAACCACCCCGAAGACGAAGGACGAGATGCACTTCAAATTTGTGCACGGCAACACACAAAAATTCAAAAATCTAAACACTAACCAGGTGCGGGTGGAGCGTCACCACCGACCTGCCTCAGAAACTGCAGTCTCAGTAACTAACTCAGTAAACCATTCTACCTGTGACCAGCAGCACTGGCTCAGCGCCGCTCGTCGCTCCTCATCCTGCAGGCGACGGCCGTGATGAGGGCGGCGCCCTTACCGCTGCCGTCCTCGGACTGGCGGAAGGTCACCTGACACTGGGGGGCCAGGTCCTGCAGCGTTTCCTGCATGATCCTGGAGAAACTTCACCGGGGAGACAAGAAGAGACCATCACAACGCTGACCACTGGCACGCTCGGCCAACACCATTTTTAAACTGTTTAAATATATAATGAGAATTTTTTTTTTTTTTTTTTTAAGTTGAGCTTTATGTGTTTTCAGTGGCAGACAGGCCTTAAAAATGCAGCGTCCGATGCTGCATTTTTCCTGAACTAATTATTTGTATTCTTTTAATGAATTAATGATGGTCATTCAACCTGCAGTGACTTAGAGCAGCAGTTTTCAACTTTTTTGAGCCACAGCACATTTTCTACGTTGAAAAAAAATCCAATGGCACACCGTCAACCAAAAATATTATAAAATGACACTTTTTAGCCTAATAATGACAATTGAGTCTCTTAATCGATTCATACTCAGTCAGTGTGAAACCTGGGCCTGTTTAGGTTCACACAAAGCTGATAACCTGGGAGGAGCTGAGGGAGGAAGATAGGCTCACATTCCTTTTAAAGCACAGTCACCCCGCAATATAACAAACAATAAAAAAACAGTAAAATTGGATCATTTTTCACGGCACACCTGACACTATCTTATGGTACCCAGTGTCCTGCGGCACCGTGGCTGAAAAACACTCCAATAGAGGACAATCAACCTGGACAAAGGTCTCTGTGTTTTTCTGTCTGGCTGAAAAGACAAGTCAATATGTGTTGTGTGCATCAGGTCCAACTTAATTTTGTAGCACTGTTGGCCTTACATATAAGAGACGTGAGCGTAAGAGAAAGAGAACAATTTGTGAATGCGCCCACTGCAGAGAGCAATCTACTTGTTCAAGTGATATAAATGTAAAAAAAATAAATAAAAAAAACAACCCAAGGCCTTCGAGTGCGAATAACTTGGCACTTGTTAGACCTTAATACAGGGAAAAAAAACTGTTTTTGCTTTTCTATCAAGTGTTGTGCATAGCGGGCAGCCTCGAGCGCCGTGTGGCTCTGCCTTACTGAGGGTGCGTCTTGTAAAGGGTGCCGTCCACTCCCACAGCCACCGAGAGCTGGTTGAGGTTGCGACTCTGCCGCATCTTGTCCACCACCGCTGCCAGGCCGGCGCCGCAGAGCTGAGCGGCGCGGCGCGACACCACGCTGCAGACCTCCTTCACCAGGGCGCTGTCGTCGCACGTGGAGCCGGCGAGGCCCAGGTGCTGCAGGATGGAGCGCACCTGCCGCATGGCCAGCCGATCGCTGCGGGACGACGGACACGGTTTCAGTGTTTGGTGCACACACAGACAGACACAGACAGACAACAGCTGCATTTCCATGACTCCTAGAACTGCGCAAAAACCGAAATATGGAAATAGAAAAGCGGTGATGGAAACAGCTACACTTGGAAAAACCTCTCAAATATGGCTGAAAGGTTTTGATGCTCTCATGAGGAGGTTTTTCACCACATCCATATAGAGGTACATCGCAAAAGTGTCATGGAAAGACTTTTTTGGCATTTACACGTCAGCGGACGTGACGTACATGGTCACGTGACCAGTTAACTGACCAGTGACAATGGCGCGTTATGTTTGGACGGAGGAGGAGGAGACGGAATTTTTTTTTTACAAGTAATCAAAGAGAAAAATGTAATCAATA
This sequence comes from Thamnaconus septentrionalis, assembly GCA_009823395.1. NCBI lineage: Eukaryota > Metazoa > Chordata > Actinopteri > Tetraodontiformes > Monacanthidae > Thamnaconus > Thamnaconus septentrionalis. The sequence continues at coordinate 2,234,055 of CM020507.1, read as the reverse complement.
AATCAATCAACTTTAATTTGTACATCACTAAATCACATCCAAAGGCGTCTGGAAGCTCTTTGTACAATTAGAGGAAAAACCAACTTCTTCTTCATAAAGAGATAAAAAAAAAAAAACTTTTCAGAGCCTTATTACGAAATGTTGTTTTTTTGTTTTTTTTTCCTTGTCGAAGATGCATGAACAGAATTTTCAGCTAGTTCAGTTAAAATAACAGGAATTTAGGTTTGCATATTTGAGCGTCAATAAAACACTTCACAGCTTCTTCAAGACACTCGTGTCATTTTAAAATACGGGGACATTCACGGAAGAACTGAACTGAACTGTGAAACCAGCGAACGCTGACAGTAATGACTGGTGGGCAGAGTCAACGCCTCTCTGGGTGTTTTATCACCAACGTGGGCGAGTGAATAAGTGAGTGAAAAGTGAGTGAAAAAGGTTTTCACATCACCTTATTACTAAAAAAAGAAAAAGAAAAAAAAAGGTTTCTAAAAGCAAAGAAAGAAGAGTTGTTTTTTTTCCCCTCCTCTTGTTCAAGCAGCAGGTTCAAGACACAGATTGCTGCTGGAAAACACTGGTTACTGGAGTGTTTTGCATAGTTTAATGCTTCAGGGCTCGAGACGATGAAGTCTGACCAAACACACATGCGGCAGTGAGGGACGCTGCTTTGGTCAGGGCAGGATGGAGAAATTCAGCTACATCCTGCACAGACAGCGGCGATGACAAAGGTCATTCCTGCCTGCAGCCATCAGGCTGCACAACTGCACTCAGTAAAATCATCTTCTCACACATTTACGTTTTATAAAGGTGCAATAAAACAATTACATGTCATTATTATGTACATCATTTGTGAACTAATCCAACTGTCAATATAATGTGAATACAATACAATCTCCATTCTTTTTTTATTGTATTGTTGCTGTAATTATGCAGATTTCCCCAATGTGGGATTAATAAAGGCTTCTGCTTCTTCTATTGCATTTTTGTGCCACCACATTTGTACACTCTTGCATTTCTCTCTCTCTCTCTCTTTTTTTTTAATTTACTTTCGATCAGGCCGTCTCCTGAAAGCTTCAAGAATGTAAAAAGCTTCTTGAGAGTGGTAAACGGACTGCACTTACATTTCCAGCACATTCACGGTACCCCACAGCGCTTTACAATTGCCTCTCATTCACCCATACGCAAATAGGATTGTTAGTCTTGTTTTTTCCCCCCATGACTAACCTCTCAATCTGCGCCAGAAACTTGGTCTCAAAGATGCCTCTGGTCTTGAGCCGCTCCGAACCTTTTCCTCTCAGCAGCAGGCCCTTGGCGGTGAAGTCCATCAGCACGTTCCTGACGATCTCCCCCAGGTACATGCCGCTGATCATCTTCTCGTACCTGAGAGGAAAAGCAAAGGTTCTGGCGCGCTACTCCACACCATGGGGAATCCACACGGCGCGGCACGTTCCCACAAACACCCGAGGTTTTGATTATGGATCACAGGATGACCTTTCTGAATACAGCGCTCACGCAACCTGAGGCAAAGGTCGTCTCTGATCTGATGAGTGCTCGACCTTGCTCAGGTGTCAACGATGCAAACCTTGTGCTGCACAGAACAATCGCCCTCACGGGGGAAATTATTATTTCCTTTGACCGCGCATCTGGGTCATCAGAGGAACATTACTGATAGATTTGAGAGAAACCCCCCGCCGCCCCGTGAAATAACAGCGAAATTACTGTTATTGATGGTTCACAATTACCAAAAAGTGGCAGGACAGCAGACAGTTGGACCTTTTCAACGTGTGGCGCAGCAAAAAGTGGGGAGGGGAGACCGAGGAGAGAGGAGTAAGGATGCTCCGGTAGGTCCGGCAGCCTCTTTATACTGCATTATTCCTGCCCTACAGGTGGACTACATGTGCATTTTTCCCCACAGAACTCACATGTGCAGCCTTCTGCACATCATTTAGCGCGGCCAGTCGTACCTGCTGCTGCGCAAAACGCAATGCAGGTCTGGATTCATGACACAAGGACGCTGCAGAGAGGCCACTTGGGCTCTGATGACAGATATTTTTTTAATAAGAAAGCTTCATGTGATGTGATGGAGGGGTACCTCTGTTTGCCCGGGTTGTTGGAACAGTGGTCAACCATGCGATCGAACACGGTGCAGAAGTCATCCAGCTCGCCGCCGTCCCCAAACGCCCCCCACTCCATGTTGACGCACATGCGGCCATCGTCGCCCGGCACCAGGTCGATGTTGTGCACTTCCTCCATGTAACAGGCGTTTGTTCCTGTGCCTGGGGGCCAGCAGACGTGTTTGGCAGGGCACGTTTTTTGTTTGTTTGTTTGTTTGTATTCTTAATGAAACAACTTTCAGTTTCTCTTCTATTCCGCATCTTCGCTGGAAGCGAAACGATGGCATGCCTCGAACATACATATTCCTAATTCAATTTTTTCCATTCCATTTAACTACTATTTTTTGTTATTCTATTTTTCAGACCTCAGCATGCCCCTGTTTCCATTCTTATCAAGCTGCTGGAAATGCAAATGTCCTTGAAGGTGAATAAAGTATCCACTCATCCATCCATCCACTTACCTACCTACAGTGGCTTGCAAAAGTATTCATATCCCTTGAACTTCTCCACATTTTGCCACGTTACGACCAACTGACACACAATTGTGAAGTGGAAAGAAAATTATACATGATTTTAATTTATTTTTTTAACCAATAAAAAACTGAAAAGTGTGGTGTGCAAAAGTATTCAGCCCCTCTGAGTCAATACTTTGTGGAACCACCTTTTGCTGCAATTACAGCTGCACGTCTCTACCAGCTTTATGCATCTAGAGAGGCTTCTGGCAAACTGCAAAGGGGACTTTTTATGGTTTTCTTTTAACAATGGCTTTCTTCTTGCCACTCTTCCATAAAAGCCAGATTTGTGCAGTGCACGACTAATAGTCTGCCCTGTGGACAGATTCCCCCACTTGAGCTGTGGATCTCTGCAGTTCATCCAGAATCACCATGGGCCTCTTGGCTGCATCTCTGATCATTGCTCTCCTTGTTCGGCCTGTAAGTTTAGGTGGACGACCGTGTCTTGGTGGGTTTTCAGTTGTGCCATACTCGGTCCATTTCCGGATGATGGACTGAACAGTGCTCCGTGAGATGTTCAAAGCTTGAGAAATCTTTTTATAGCATAAGCCTGCTTTAAATTTCTCCACAACTTTATCCCTGACCTGTCTGGTGTGTTCCTTGGACTTCATGAGGCTGTTTGCTCCCCAATATTCTCTTGAAAAAACACTGAGGCCATCACAGAACAGCTGTATTTGTCCTGAGATTAAATTACACACATGTAGACTCTATTTAGTCATTAGGTCAACATTAGATCATTCAGCATTCATCAGGCAACTTCTGAAGGCAATTGGATGCACTCAGAGAAAAGGGGGCTGAATACTTTTGCACACCAAACTTGTCAATTTTTTATTTGTTAAAACAAATAAAATCATGTATAATTTTCTTTCAACTTCACAATTGTATGCCACATTGTGTTGGTCTTTCTTTTAGTTTATTTAGGAGTAGACTTAAGACTTTCCTTTTTCTTAAAGCTTATAGTTAGATTCCATCCACTGTCAGTTAAGCTGCTATAGCCGTGGAGGGAGATCTTTCGCTCCCGTTACAGGGATCGTTGCTCTGTGCAGGCGGAGCTTCTATCACTCTCCTCACCCAATCAATCTTTGACTCTTTTGACTCCATCTGACTCTTTTGACTCTATCGACTCTGTCCAAACTAGCTCTCATTATGCTTTGTGTCGTATGCTCGATATGCATGATACCGCCGCAGTCTCTGTGTCCCCGGCAGGTGATGACCACTGCGCCAGGAGCTGGATTGTGCTGGCCTGGGGGTCTTGGTGTCATCGCTTGCCCCACCACCACGCCTAGGACCTGGACTTGTCCTACCGGCAGATTGTCCATCGGGATAGGCTCTTGCCTTCCAAAGCATGGACACTCACAGCCCACACGGACAGCAGCCTTGAATTATTTCCTATTCTTTGTGTCTATATCCGTTTTGTGAATGCCTGGTTGGTGTATCTGTTTTTCACTCTGTCCTGTCTGCCACCCTGGCTCACTCTACTCCTTTCTCTCTATCTCCTCTATTTTTGTATTTCACCCCAACTACTCATAGGCAGATGATGGCCCTCTGGAGTCTGGTTCTGCCCTAGGTTTCTTCCCACAGGGGAGTTTTTCCCAGCCACTGTCGCATCTTGCTTGCTCCGGGGGCCCAGTTGGTTCTCTCTGATTGTATAAAGCGCTTTGAGACGCCATTGGTTGTGATTTAGCGCTGTACAAATAAAAGTTTATTATTATTATTATTTCACAAAAAAATCCAATAAAATAAATTCATGTTTGTGGTCGTAAAGTGACAAAATGTGGAAAAATTCAAAGGGTATGACTATTTTTGCAAGCCACTGTATCTAGCTACTCACCCACTTACCCATCTATCAACAAGAGCAGATGTCAACAGCTTCAGACAACTTTTGTGATCACAGCTTCTTTCCATTAAATGCTTTTCAATCTAAATCTGCAGTTCAAGGTCACTGCTGGCTTTGTGCCGGCTGCGCAAAACTCAAGAAAACTCATAGGCTACAATTGTAAATGAAAAAGCTGAGGGTGAAGGTGATGGACAGGCGTGTTTTTTTTAGATTATTTGTGCAACCATGCACACAATTTTCTTTTTTTGTTTTTGTTCATTTTCCGCAGCAGAGCTCCTGAGAAGTTGCTTTCCCCCTTGCTCTCTCTCGCGTGAGTGACAGTAGGCTCCGGGCCATCGGTGCCATAAGCAGAGCAGACAAATATAGATGCAGGCAGGCAGGGGTCCGCCGACTCACCAACAATCAGTCCCATCTCACACTTGGGGTCCTCGTAGCCGCAGGTCATCATGGTTCCCACCGTGTCATTTACAACCGCCACAAAGTTTAAGTCAAATTCCTGCGGGACAGACGGGATTATTATCGGCAGTCAAAATGAAAAAGGGAAATGCAAACAAAGGTTAATGCGGGCACAACTGTGGACTGAGTTTATGTTGGGCTGTGGAGTTTGCCTGACGTAAAAACGGAGTGCATGTCAAGTACAGGAGCGCAGGGTTTTCACATACATGCGTATGCAAAATTACTTTTTACTTCAACACTTAGCACTTGCGATCTCTGCAATTATGGCAAATTCCCTCTAGGCCGTATGTCATTGCTTTGTGTTTTTCTCCTTCAAACAATATATTATAACTAATGTACTCCCCTGTTGTTGTCGATGAGCACCGACGTACGTGGGCGTTCCTATGGTGACTGGTAATGACGCCGTGTCATTCCAGTGTGCTTTTTATAGTCCTTGTGCCTTGGGCCTCCATTCTAAGCGCAATATTAAAGGTGTATGCGTGATACAGCTGCCGCCATCAAGAACTCACACAGCAGGACTGTGACTCCGAATGCAGTGCTGTCACTCATTGAAAAATAAAAATAAAAATAAAAAAAAAAATAAATAAATAATAAGCTGGTACCTGGAAAGTCTCAGTGCTGCGGCACATTATTATCCGGCACTTACCCTCCTGCGGCGGACGGCCTCTCTGAGCAGCGTGATGACGTCCTGTCCTTCGCAGCCGCTGGCTTTGAAACCTTTTGTCCACTTCAGAAGGATGCCCTTTGACAAAAGACCAGTCAGATTTACTTTACTTTGTCCAAGTGGCATTTCAGACCAACTGTACTTCTAAGAGTGACTATCACACGCTGTAATTTTGTCAGAGAGATGTAAAATAACAGCAAAAAAAAGGTTGAGCATCAATAAAAAACATGGCAGAATCATCTTTAAACACAGATGACACGATAGAAGACGAACACGGCCGGCTGCTTGTTTACCTTCCACGCAGTGCAAAACAACACCTGCATCGTGCGGTCTGTTCAGTGTCAAACCAAAGCAAACCGACGGTTCGGCACCTTGAGAGTCTACCACTGGTGTTGATACACAAAGATTGGTGAAGATTTAATCATTTATTTATTCTATTATCTGACTGATTAGAAGTACTTGAATGTACTTCAACATTATTTTAAGTAGATTGTATATTGACTGGCAGTCAAATTTATCCAGAGATTATTGTTTTATATTTTTGTCCGTCTGAAAAGTTGTATTTGGGTAACATACTGTCTGAAACATGGAACATCAAAGACAAAAAACTACTGGCTATACTACTGGCAGCCAGGAAGAAATCTGTCACGAGGAAATGGTTCAAAGTAGAACTTTGAATTGATGATTGGATTGACATCGCATACAAGATTTATGTTATGGAGAAGATATCTTATCCTCTCAAAGTTGAGAAAGAAAACTTTTATGAGATCTTATGAGACCAAGATCCCGGGTGACCCAGCTCCTCACCCTGAGCTCCTCACCCTGTCCCTAAAGGCGCCCTAGCCCAGCTGACCTACGGAGGAAACTCATTTCGGCCGCTTCTATCCGCGACCTCGTTCTTTCTGTCACTACCCAACGCTCATGACTATAAGCCAGGGCGGGAATGTAGATCGAGCGCTTCAGTCTTTCTTCACCTCGACAGATCGGTACAGCGACGACATCACTGCAGACGCCGCAGCGATCCGCCTGTCAATCTCACGCTCCATCTTTCCCTCACTCGTGAACAAGAGCCTGAGACACTTGAACTACTCCACCTGAGGCAGGATCTCTCCACCGACCAGGAGGCGGCAAGCCACCTCTTTCCGGTCGAGAACCATGGTATAAACCGATCCTGCTTTTTTATGTGATGTTTAGATGTTCTGAAGGTTCCCAGCTCTGTTCTGTTGCGTTTTCTATATGTCTTTGAATGACCGAGTTTGTCATCAATGTATGCGATGGAATTGTGCCTTTCCAAATAAAAAGATAATTCCAAAAAAAAAAAGAAAAAGAAAAAAGTAAAAGGAGCTTTGATCAATCGCTACCTGATCCAGTTTGCTCTGGTGACAGGGGAAGGAGAAGGTGAAGCCCAGGGGTAAGGAGGCTCCTCCCATGCCCCTGTACTCCAGGAAGTCAGCAATGCAAGAGACGATGTGGTCGAAAAGCTGCCAGGAGAGAGACAGAAAGGCTGTTTGTCAGGGGGGAGGGGAATTTTCAAAAAAAAAAAAAAAACATTTTTCACAGAGCTGAGCTTCACCTCCTCGCCGCTGCCCTGCATGGTCTCCTGCGGGATGCTGTAGATCTTCTGCTGCATGGTCACCTTGCGTTTCTTCCCGCACTGCGTTGCTCTCTGAACCTGCACCAGCAGCACACGGAAAGACGAGCCGCCAAGGTCCAGCGCCAAGAAGTCCCCGTGCTCTGATTAGGACAAAGAAGACAAGCTCGATAACTTCAAACAAAACAGGCATCAATGTTGGCAGTGCAGGAGAGCAAACAAAAAAAAACACAACATAACAAAGAAAATAACCTTGTTGTCTATACTATGGGCTGTTTCCCAGAAGTGCTTGAGTCCACATACAGAGAAATATTCATATTCTATTGACTCAGACAACTCAACCCTGGCAGCTAATAACACGGGGAAAGGGAAGGAGAAAGTCCCTGAGTGCACTTTTTGGCAAACCTTTTCATTGTCTACTTGTGAACACTGCAAAAACTTTAGTATTTAGCATTTTAAAAGTACAGCCGCCCCCATCACCATAGTCACCCTGAGAAGCAGTCCTCTGTTTGAAATGTAAACAAGCAGACAATGAAAAAATACACTAAATTTCTGGTTGAAATAATGCCAAAATACTAATACTAAATTGAAAAATAGTGTGAGCCCAAGCAGACACAGAAAGTACTATTAATAGAGTAATATTTAATTCTTAATTAACTTAATTCATTTAATTGTCCTTCAGTTCCTGCCCTTTATACACTTCACCGTCTTCAATTTCTTTTGATATGTTTGAGTTCTTGTAATTTTATGTACCGCCGCATTTTGATTTACTTGCAGTTTTGTATGTACTGATTTTATTATGTTAATTGCCCTGTAAAGTTTCTGTGAGTTTTCTGAAAAGCGCTACACAAATAAAATGTAATATTATTATTATTATTATTATTATTATTATTATTATGAGTTATTGCACATAATAGTCCCTAGCGAGACAAGTGGAATTGACAATTTCATTTGTCAAACTTTGGATCATCATCATGTTTGTTGTGTTCATGAACACAGTGAGTTTGATTTGTGTTGTGTTCTGCTTCCCATTGTTGTCTCCCTTAACGGGATTTGCCCGGTTGAGTAACATTTTATTGAGCAATTCATTCGCTGCCTTGTCGACCTCTCCGACTCCTTCCAGACACAATTTCGCTTCTACCAACGCTATTCGTTTGCTGTGGTTGTCTCTCCAACACCTGCCTGTCCCGTCCGGCGTCGATCGCACATAGGTAGGAAGCATCTTGACGCTGGCCTCCTCGCGGGTCTGCCGCGACAGACCCCGCAGCATCTCCTCGCTCATGCGCCTCTTGACCTCCAGCAGCTGCTCGCGGCTCAGGCGCAAGGCGTCGAGGGTGCGCTGCCGCTCGGCGTTCTGGGCCGCCAGGCGGTAGGCCACGGCGGTCACCATGGCGGCGCCTTTGCCGCTGCCGCACTGCGACTGCAGGAAGCGCACGTCGCAGTCTGGCACCAGGCGGCAAACCATCTTGTGAAGCCTTCTGGAGAACCTGAGCAGGCAGGAGAGGCAGGTTTTAAAGTGGCGCAGCCACGATTAAATGCAACTAAATGCCCTCGTGCAACACAACATTGACAGTCCCTTCAAACAAATGACTACCAACAGGCTCAAAACATCGACTCCACATCCTAAGAAGTCATGCTTTTTATGTTTGACGACTTCTTCAGGGGTAATTTAGATCAACATTCAATTTGGCAAAACTTTTTAGGGAAAAGAGCTAGCTTTGCTTTTAAAAATCGAAGAAGAAGGAAGAAGAGGGAGATGAAGAAGAAGAAATCTCAGAAGAAGAACATGAAGAAATCTTGAGAGCAGAAAGATGACCAAACATGGTCACAAGCTGATGCAGATTCTCCAGGAGAGAACAGAAATCAAGGTTCCATCAGTTCAGTTCAGTTGGTGCACAAACTGAATCCTTCCTATTGAAAAGAAGTTGACAATAGAGCCACTCGCCAATCAGATCAGTTTGTTCTGCTAATGGACAGACAAGGCCAGACAGTCGGCGCCAGTGTGGGCGGTGAGCACTCACTCCTGATGGTTCTTGTACACAGAACCGTCAGCTCCGATGGTGGTGCGAAGCTTCTCGGCCGCCTTGTTGTCACGGATCTGCCGCAACACGGCGGCGAGCGCGGCGGCGCACAGGTGAGCGGCGCGCGTGGACACGATCTGACACGCCCTCCGTGTGGCAGCGCAGTCCTGGGGGGACGGGTCCAGACTCAGAGCCCGGAGCGCCTGTTCTGCACTCGCCAGGCCTTCCTGATCACTGCAAGCCAGTCAGAAGACACATGGGCGTGTGTTTGCCTTCCAAACAAACATCAAACTCTGCACCAGCGTCTCTCTCTCTCTCTCTCACACAGGCACACTCTCACTCACTCGTCACTGTCGATGGCGTAGATGTCGCTGGTCTTGAAGCTGCCGGTGGTGAGGAGCTCCGCTGAGATCTTTCCCCGGAAAAGCAGCTGCTCTTTGGTCATCTTCACCAGGAGGAGACGCACCAGCTCGCCCATGTACATGCCACTTATCATCTTTTCAAACCTGCATGTTGACACACACACACACACACACACACACACACACACACACACACACACACACACACACACACACACACACACACACACACACTGTAAGTGCCAGTTGCACTTAGTGTAAAAAAAAACCGCAATATTCCGGTGACTGTTTTTTTTTGTGCAATCAAGTTTTAACAGTTATGTTGTGTGTGTTTGATTTTCTTTATTTCTCCAGGGTATTTGAGTGCTGATTGGATTTTTCTTATTTTAAAAATCTTTTTTTTCTTTCTTTCTTTCTTTTGGTTTTGAGAGGCCTTTATTTTGAAACCAACCGCATGGGAACATTAGACATATTAGGGAGGGAACTTGACTCATGTCTCAGTTTAGGAGAAGACGGCAAAATCGGCGCCGGATGTGCAGCTTTTAAGCATGGTTACGTGCCCTTCATTCAGACACGTTCAATCAAGTTTTGCACCCTTTGCAAAGTGAGGGATGGCTTATTTTCTTAATGAATGTTTGAGGTTCATTTGCAGCATTTGGGGTCTGCGTGGCTTTTGGTGTAATTTTTTTTTGTTTTTTTTACAGTAATTTGATTTGATATTGAGTCTATGAGTTGTGTGATGATCGGTGCGCTAGACGAACTATGCTTACAAACTTTGATTAAATTATTTGTAGGCAATAAATTGTCATCAAAGTGGTAATTGAAAATCAATTTTTTTTTGGGTTTATTTTTAGTTTTCACAGTGTTCGGTGACCACTGGCGAATAAATGAAACGCACCTGCCGAGACCACTCGGACTACGTCTATTTTGACATCAAGGGCTGCTACACATACTGTACACTAAAAAAAACAACAACAAATTAAACAAAAAAAAACCCTTCAAAGTCAACGCTGGAAGACTGTCCCCGCTGCGGCCCCGAGGCGGCACTCTTGGTTAAAAGGGTTTGCCGCTGGCCAACCCGAGCGTGCAGTTATTGTTTCGTCTTCTCAACAATAATTCTCCTGACCCTCGGCGTTCAGCCACGCTCACGCTTTCAATTAGTCTCACTCTGTTATGTTACAAAAGGTTGCATTTTTCGAATCAACCAGAACAGCATGCTGCACTGATTGCATCAAATCCCAGCTCTATAGCGTGTCACTCGACGCTGATCTGCTCTGATTGCGCCTCTACAAACAGCTTGCCTGCAGACGCACCTGAAGACGAACACCAGGCTGCCGCAAACTCACAGAGCATGTTTGCAATGGTATGGTATGGTTGTATGTATGTATGTATACACACATACTGTGTATGTTTATATATGAACATAAATATAAACACACATACATGTACAAATATATACACATACACACACACACACATATATACACACACGTACATGTGTATGTGTATGTTTGTGTATATTAATACAAAATAGCCTATTCAACAAAATGAAAACACTTGTACAGATTTAATTTCACTCTTGGAGCTGCGTGTGGTCGTGCAGCTAAATGCCTCTTATGTTGCTTTTGTTCATTTCGTGCATGAGTCTCAGCGTTCATCAGGTGAATTAGTGTCCCGACGTACTTGGTTACACACTAATGAATAACAGCATGCAGGCACCGACGTTGTCGGCTTCAGGGTTTCTCAATATGTTGCCAATTCCATTTCTACCCCCCAATTAATGACACTTATGCCATAATTAATGTAAATGTGTGATGCTGTTCCTGCTGCAGCATGAGATTTAGTTCATTCCAATCATAAACTACATGAATTAGACACATAGGGGGTTTGTCCCACACCCCATATAGACATATATAGATCCCCAGCAGACTTTTTTTTTTTTTTTTTTACTCTTACTTTCTTTTGTTTCTGACAATTAAAGATGTAAAGCTGTTACCTGCTTGACTGGTAACATCGACTGTGACTCCAGTCTTCCTCAGAAGCTTCATGTGCTGCTGACGCGTCATTTAACAGCTAGCTAACAGCTATCCGACTCGACGGACTTATCAGAGCCCATCGAGTCGGCCACACCTCCCCCGCCGGGTACGGGAGAGGGTGTACGGCCCCTCATCCCGGTTGATGGCGCCGCCCGCCCTCCTCCTGATCTCAATGGCCTCTGACGCGTCAGCAGAACGCCGGATGACGCTTCTGAGGAAGACTGGAGTCACAGTCGAAACTGTCAGGCAGCAAGAAGAACTCGAGTTCACGCCGAGGCTTGGATTTAGAATAGTGACAATAGGCACGTTGAGCAACATCACAATGACGGAGGTCACGGGTCGAGTGGGAGAAAGCTTGCGTGCACTCACAGCTGCTTGCCAGGGTTGAGCGAACCGGCGTCTATCTCGCGGTCGATGTCGGTGCGGAGCTCCTCCAGGGCGCCGTCGTCTCCGAAAGCCCCCCACTCGATGTTGACACACATCCGCCCTTCGTCTCCATCCAGCAGCTCAATGTTCCTCATGTGCTCCATGTAGCAGGCGTTGGTGCCCGTCCCTTGGAGAAACAGGCGCGCGTTACAACTCCGAGCTGGAATTACTTCGAATCAGCTGTGTTCAAGCAAAATCACATTTCCAATAACATCCTGGGGCTCGCAAAGTGATTACAGCCTCGGGGAAATTGTCTTCCACTTCTCTCCAGATAAGGAGCCTTTTAAATATGCTTGTTTCATAGCATTTCATCACACTGTCGCCTGTAACACTGTTAGACACGCACCCGTTACATCCTTTCACTGCCTGCCAACACCTCTGCTGGAGACGATATAAACATTGGCCCATTGCCAACAACAGGCTGCTGCTATCCAAACCTGTTGCAAGGACACCATTAGTGCAGCATCGATCCGTTCTCCGAAACAGCCGCGACTGAACCATTGACGTACGGTCGAGATTCTTTTCTCCCTTTTCATTTCCTTTATAAATGTTCTGCTTATTTTACTGGCCGTCAGTAAAATGGTGACAGCACTGTGGTTGAGTCCAAGTTTTGTGGAGAAAATTCAAATACATTAAAGCTACATCACAAGTCCCTGGTTGAAAGAAGGGTGAAATGCCTTTCTGTAACACACTTCAAAGACATGAAATCATTAACAGCACATTTTCTTTTGGCTGGTTGTGCTGCACTGACTGCACTCACCCACGATGAGGCCCACTTCGCAAAGGTGGTCGTCGTAGCCGCAGGTCATCATGGTTCCCACCGTGTCATTGATCACAGCCATGATATCAATGTCAAAGTCCTGCAGGGAGTTGGATTTCAAACAACACACACACACATCAAAGTCAAAATCCACCCTGAATCAATGTTTCACCCACGTTCCACTCACACTCGCATGGTAGATGGAGGCTCTAGTGATATTTTCCAATTCATGGAACCGAGGCGGTTAGCGCTGCCACCTCACAGCAAGAAGGTTGTGGGTTTGATTTCGGGGCTGGGACCTTAGCATGTTCTCCCTGTGTCTGCTGGGTTCTCCCCCGGTTCTCCAGCTTCCTCCCACACTCCAAAAACATGCATTCGAGGTGAACTCTAAACTGTCTGCAGGTGTGTGTGTGTGAGTGTGAATGGTAGTTTATCTCTTTGTGGCCCTGCAATGAACTGACCACTTGTCACCCTGCCTTCACCCTATGAGAGCTGGGAGAGGCTCCAGCAGAATAGGAATAAGTGGGCATTGAAAACGAATGGATGGGTGGACCCCGAGGGGAGACTTGGTGGTCCATAACATCATAACATTTATTTCACTGAAAATATACACTGCAGGAAGTTCCACGCTGTCGCGTCAGCTTTTCCCAGGAGGCCGGAGGAGTCCACACGCTACAGAGCTGAAACAACACATTTCTTCCAGACACTTTGATGACATTTTGAGAACTTGGTCATCGTGGTCTTTTCATCTGTGAAACTCCAGAACAATTACAGTGAACAGGAAGTGTCAGCTGGGCCTCCACCCAGATAGCAACAAGTAGAAAATGGGCAGTAATTTTCACAATAGGAAAATAACAGTAATTTTTTGGGCCCCAATTAAACCACTGACATCTTCTGCCTGTTTCCCTTTCAGAATGGAAGAACTCTTGAGTTGGCTCAATGCTCAGTAATACTCAGATGAGATTGTGCATTCTAAGTGTGCCTGAGGGCATCCAAATGTCTTGCACAGCTGAATTGAAGAAAATGTGCAGTGTGGCGCCGTGTGCAGTGCAGATTGATGGGAGCCAGCTTCTGCATTAACCAAGGCTCTACAAGCTGCAGTCGGCAGAAAGCCGGAAATAGCAAACAACAACGGCCACCCCTCCTTGACACGCTGCTTTATCCACAGGCAACTGGAGCCTTGCAGCTGGACCCCTGCGGCCTGCTGCCGTCAGGCTCTACATTTAATCCACATTGAGACCCGCGGCATGGCGAGCGAATAGCACGTAAGCAGCCCTGACGCAAGTGTCCCATTGAGCAGCAGCAGCAGTCGCAGCGACTGACGCACTACACGCTAATTAGCTCGCCGCTGAAAATATAGAGCTTTAATTTGAAACTAAATTCATGCAAGTTCTGGAAATAATACTGCAATACGGCAGTCGGAATGCGGCAGGCAAAGGGACCTGAGGGCAAAAAGTGAGCTGGTGTGAGAGAAGAGCACGATCAGGGCGAGGTTCGCTGGCGGCAGGTGATTGGCTGTGGACATTGTGGAGTCCTTCCGGTTCCTGGGCTCCACCACCACCTCAAGCGAGGGCTGAACATCAGCTCCCTTATTGTGAAAGATTTACTCGGCTGAGAAGGCGGTTGCATGCAACCTCCCATCCCTGCGTGAGCCGTACACCTCCAGGACGTCAAGGCGTGCAGGTAAGATCATAGCTGACCCCTCCCAGCCTGGTCATGGACTGTTTGTTTCTCTTCCCTCTGGCAGGAGGCTGCGGTCTATAAAGACCAGAACCTCCCAACACAAGAACAGCTCAGCTTCTTCCCATCCGCAACTGTTCTCAGAAACAGTTCCTGAGTTCCCCCTCCTCAACCTTCCTCCCGTAGACAATATGCATTTCACACACATTTCTTTGCACAACAGACTTATGTTGCAAATTATATTTTATTATTTCTGTTATTTTGTAATTCGTCATTTTTATCTGTCATGTACATATATTTTTATATTTTTATATATTTAGTAAAGTTAGCTGTTCTATTTTATATTGCTGTTGTTTATCAAGCACCAACTACACCAAAGCTAATCTCTTGTAAGTGTAAAACAAAGGGCCAATTCCAATTCCTCCCTTAACTCCTCATCTCAACCCTCGCCCTTAACCCTCAATCTCTGGCCCTCAATCTTTGGCCCTCAAAAATAAGTGCAAGGGCTATCTTGTGACTTAGAAATGGGACACCCCTTAAGTGCAGTTACGTCTTCAGACTGTTGGGGGCGGCCTTACGCCAAAGCTACGTCCAGTCTGTCAAGAAGACGACGACGACGAAGAAGAAGAAGGAGATGGAAAAAGATGACGAAGAAAAAGAAGAAGTCCTCCGTCGCTACACAACGAGGTACAAGTACAAGTAACGTGAAACCGGGACCGCCGGTCCAGCTGACAAACATTGTAAAGTAAAAAAAAAAAAATGTTACGCAACAACAATGTCAATAATCCATAAAAAAGTCTTAAACTAAGACAATAAAATGGTTTGCTAATATTTATATCTTTATTAACTAAGAAAATACTTCCATTTGTAGCTCTCTTTTTTCATCGGCATTTTTCGAAGATGTCTTGGTGAAAATACACAATGCCTTCTGGGTAGCCCTGACTCCCAAGGGTGGTGCCGGAGAATCTCAATACTGAGGGCGATACAGCCCTGAAACTGGTCCCTCAACTTGACCTTCTGAGAATCGGGACAGCACTTGCACTTCGCGGGAGCGCGCATTTTTGAGATTGAGGGTTGAGATTGAGGGTCCCTCTGATTTTGATTCTGATTTTGATTTGAAGTGTTTCATTAGAAGTGTTGCAAGTGTGGAATTGAATGTTGAATGAATGTCCAGACTGACAAGTGATTTTTCTAAAGTCTGTCAGCTATAAACTTCCAGTTGCAAACACGGTTTGGAGCGGAGAGCACCCTCTGTACATGACTTACCCCTCTCTTCCTGATGGATTCCCGCAGAAGTCTGACCACATCCTCTCCTTCAACTCCACTTGCCTTGAAGCACTTGGTCCACGAGAGCAAAACACTCTGCAACATGGACGTTTAAGACGCTTCAATATCACTGCAGTGTGTTCTCAGACAATGGACAAGGTTAGGAAAAAAGGTTTCCATTAACAGCATTTCTGGTTTTCAGTTGCGGTTGAGAAAGAAATATTTCGACTATGCAACAATGACTATGGATTATGTACCTGGGCCCATCATTTCACAACAAGATATCTCGAGTTAGTGAGGCAAGACTACAATCAACCGTCAATATATGGTCACATTCCACTGCTGTTAAAAACACCCCTGACCAAAACAACCCAGCCTCTCTTTATTACATAATCATAAAAAAAAAATTCTGTCACCAACTTTGCTCAAGTTTTCAGGCACTGAAAGAGAGGTTTTTTTTACCACAGTCATGACAAAATAACAAAAAGAACAAACTGAATGAAGGGACTTTAAGCAATAAGCAGGCAATGAAATAAATGACAGATGTGGCAATGATGACACAAAGCCAAAATAATATGAAAAGAGGGGAAAATAAGTGTTTTCTACCTCAAGCATTTGGGATATTAGTCAGCCTTAAGTCTTCTTTAAGTGTAGTTTTTTTTAGTACACACACCCACAACCATTGCAAAACAATGCTAAAATCTCATTAAGATCTTATTCCTGAATTTGAAATAATTACCTCATAGCTTTTATTTTGAAAGCGCAACAGCTCTATCCCTACCGCAATGTATTTAATATTTATGCCTGGAGGTGCCAATAGGACTGGATCAATTGACATGAACACTCATTGAGGGGAACAGTTTGAGGAAAAAAAACAAAAGCAGAATTGAAAAGCTAAGCAACAAACCTCATCCAGCTTAGTCTGCTGGCAGGGGAAGGAGAAGGTGAAGCCCAGGGGAAGCTTCTTCTCCTTTATGTTCAGCTTCTCCATGAAGTTAGCCAGGCAGTCTGCAATGTGGTCGAATAACTGCGAGAGAGAGCGGAATGGCTTGTTACTGTCAAAAACTGCAGGAATGGCACTTTGTACGTTCCAGCTCTCTGTGCATCATTATGACCACGACATGGAAGGAAAATGCTTTTGCTGCGTAGAAACTCCAGCAGAACAGGGGAACAACATCACAGTTTCATGCACACTGCGCCTCCCGGCGTCAAGAATACAGTCATCATCCAGAGATGAAACATTCAACCAGAAGAATATTTGCATGTTATAAAAATGAAAAAAGAGGCAATGAAGCAATCCAAAAGTAACAAAAGTAATGAGGTCATTACTCTTTATATTGTAATACTTTCATTAAGTTACTCATTACATTTTTCAATGGGTGTAACTTGTAATTCTACTCGATTACTTTTTCAAAGTAACTCTCCCATCTCTCTTTTAGCAACACGTATGTAATACAATTCCTTTATATCTATCATTGCATACCAAGGGCTCACAGTCTACACATTTTCACCATCATGCATGTGCTGCTTTTCGCTACAGCTTTCCATTAAATTGCACTGCCATAGGGAATCAGAAGGGTCATTATTGGTCATTATCAACTACAATACAATGCACTCGGGAACTACTAAATACTCCTCTCACCATGAGTACTGGCTAAGGCTCAGATAAGTTTAGTACAGAACTAAGTAAGTACAGGCTTCCAATCTTTCAAACCCGACATAATGGTGCCCTCAGTTACACAGGAGGAGGTGTGGCGTTTCTCACCTCAGTCCCACTGCCTCTCATCAGGTCTTCAGGGATGGCATAGATCTGATTTTCCATCTCCACCTTTTGCTCGCCATCAGCCATGACTCTGACCAGCAGCACTCTGAAGTTTGACCCACCAAGGTCGAGTGCCAGAAATTCACCTTGCTCTGTGACAAACCCCGACCCACACAAACATTTTCTTGCATTTGTCAACAGTACATCTGAAAACTCAAAAGTCACTGGCGAGTGACGCACACCAGGTATAGCACCGAGTCACTACACTAACGAGTGCATGGCACACCTGCTGTGTTGGGTTTATTTTTTCACATCCTGTTTTTTTTCTATATAATGTGCTTATATAACCTAATAGAGAGGGTCACCTGTTCCATCTGGAGTAGAGCGAACAAACGTGGGCAGCATTTTGACCGCAGCTGTTGGGTTAGTGTCCCTGCAAAGACCCTTGTCCATTTCTCTGCGAAATCTGATTGATATGTCCATCAAGATCCGATCTGACAGCAGGAAACGGTCAAGGTATCTGTCCATCTGCGTCATTTTGGAGAAGAGAAAGTGAGATTGTGAGGGCAGCTCCTGTCATCTGACCTTATGTACCAAGTCTCCATCTGGCATAAGACACAAAGCTACATCCTTGCATCTCTGACCACATTTTTGATGAAAACTTTTAGCTGCTGGCAAATAAAGACAAAAATTACACAACAAATTACCAGGCCCCCAATACAAGGATAGTGCTGCAATATCAATATGTCAATAAGTGTGCACATGTAATTGAATTCAATCAATATTTTAATAATAAACAGTAGAACTAAAATAATAATAATAATATGCTGAGCTACATATAGGCGAATGAGCAGATTAGAGTAATATTTGCAAAAACTCGCCCCTGCAAAGCATCCAGTACAGACGAACAACAAACAAGAAATATCCAACATTCCGGTGGGGGTACGTTAGGATTATAAAAAGGTTAACAAGAAACGACAGAAACATGGGACAAGATAAGCATAACTTCTTCCTCTTCCCGCTCATTTTCGAACAGTACCATTTTTGCCCTGGCTCCTCTCCCCGAATTTGAGTTATTGTTGCTATCTTGTTCCAAATGAAATAGAGGTTAAAAATAGAAATAGATTGATTGGATTTTTTATTCTTTTATTGTATATCTTGTAACTACTGTATAGTTTCACCAGCCTTTAACTGTAACTGCAACTACTGTACAGTTTATTTTTTATTCTTCTATTTTCACTTTATGTATTGCTTTTTGACTGCTGCAAGTCTAGTTTCCCAATTTGGGATCAATAAAGTTCAATCTAATCTAATCTAATCTAATCTTATTTAAAACGCAACAAACAAACAAAAAAACTTGAGAGACGGGAAATAAGTTGGCACTGAATCGCCTTTACTGTAAAACAGAGTCAACATTGAGCCTGGCAACCTGACCAGGCGTCATGTATTTCCTTTTTCACTGCCTTTTTGGGACACACCGTCGACAAAGGGTGAAGGAAAGTGACGTGTCGTCACTGCGCTGAGACGGGCGAACCGGTGGCTGACCAAAGCTTGTGCTCTCTGAGCTGAGGAGCGACACACGGAACATTCTCCACAACAAACATAACAGTGTTTGTGAGGCACTACTTACTTTTTGTGTCGGGCTATCGTGAAGCTCTGCGCCGTCATTAGCTCCGGTGGCTAGCATCTTTATTCAGGGAAATGTGGGGACGACAACAACGTCCTGTTCACCGCCCTGTTCAAAAGGTGACTCAAGTTTAGTTTTTCCCTTTCGTTTTTTACAGGGACCTAGTTTAGAAATTAATCCGCGATTAATTTAAGTCTCTGGACGCCGCGTTAAATCGTGGTGTTAAAAAAAAAAGGCGTTACGTTAAGTTGTACCTAACGTCGCAAACTGAAACTTCCAACTTCCTGGAGTTTGCACTTTAATGACGCAACACAAGAAGATTCGCGCTGGTTGGCTGTAAAGAAGACGGAGGGGGGCAGGCTAAGATGCGGCGTGATCTTCCAATTCCGCTACGAGTCTATGAGAAAATGCGTCACAAACGTAACAGAGTAATAATAATAATAAAAAAAATGACTTTACCGTCACTTTTATTTCGGGTTTTCAGTTCCCAATGCCTCATTAAATCGTTGTTTTCATATACGCCTTCTGTTCGAAGAACACAACAGGTTTTAATGTTGTTATGCAATATATAGAGGACAAAATGAATATGTCCGTTGATTGTAACTGACTCACTAATTTAAGATTTTTCAGGGAAAACCCCAAATGTATCAACGAGAGGTTTAAAAAAAAAAAAAAAAAAAAAGATAGTGAAGAACAACGTGCTAACAACTTAATCCAGGGAATAAGAAAACAATAGAAAATGGTTCAGTGGAACAATACAACAGTTGTTGCACAAACACATTTCTCTGTGCAGCGTTCGTGACAACTCAAACGTTGTCGACTCATTTGTGACGTCATTCGATCGCACCTGTGTGGCGACAGGGGCCCACGCGGGCACTGATTAAATAAGCACAGGTGTGGGCTCGACTCGGCTCGACCACGGCCTCTTCCCACGGCCGCGACATGTCACGACGTGAAGTGGCGGAGGCTGTCACCGCTGACAGACTGCCGGTGAACACGAAGGTGCCCGAGGAGGAGCTGATGAGCGACATCCTGAAGCGCTTAACCGGCGACTCCGCCCTGCCAATTTACAGCAACGTGGAGAAGTTCAAGCGAGGCAAGGACGGTGCCTACTCCATCGCCGAGGACATCAAGGAAACCGTGAAGAAGCGAGAGATGGTCAACGCCAAGGAGCGGCTCAGAGTGGGTGTTTTTCTCCCCATCTTCTGTCTGGTATATGCTGTCTTCGACTCTTCTGGTCGAACTTTGTTTTTAGGAGGGAAACTTGGTTCGGTTCGGTTCGGTTCTCCCGCTGATCAAAAGCGCCATGCTAGTATGTTAGCATGTTAGCCGCACCTCGCAAAAGCTGGCCTGACCCCATTAACTGTCGCATAAAATTCACGCTAGTTGCTTTTTTGGCAGCCAGTCTGACTTTCTTAAGAGCAACAGGCAATGATAGAAAGAAACAAACACACTTTATTAATCCCTCAGGGAAAGTCGGGTTCCGTATGAGATGAACCAGTGAAATCACAGTATAACTCCAATTAAAAACAAATTCCAAAAATCAGTATAAATACAATAAAATAAAAGTGACCGACACAGACGCAACATAAATATCACTAGGTGGAGGAACCCTCCACTCCAGACCTATGTCCTCACCAAACCCTTCCTCCTAGTGGAGCTGAACAACTGGTGTTTCTGTATTCTGCCATTTGAACAGTGTACTGTCCTGTGTGTCAAGGGGCACACTTACTTCAATATTTTTTATGTTATTTAAAGCAGCTTTGTTTTTCATTCATTTCAATTTTAAAAAAAAATTGTTCCACTTTCTTTGTTAGTTTGGCAACATGTTGTAGAATTCTGAATTCCGTTTGCAAAGGCAGTAAAGGCTATTTCTTGCTACATAACGCTTCCACTGGAGAAAAATTCCATATGTACGTCAAGGTGGAAGGGTTAAGTTGTGGTAACTGGACTGCTCTTAGGATCTTGAAGACGTTTCAGTTCAGAACTGAAGAAGCCTTTTGGGATGAGAGACCAAACGTCTTCAAGGTCACAAGAACAGTCCAGTTGTCCTAACTTAACGCATCTTTTATGAAATACTTTTATAAGGACTGAACTTGCTGCATTGTGCGCCGTTACTTGTAGGATTATAGTGCGTTGCTCTGACTCTGCAACTATGTTCTGCAAGTGCACTATGTCTCCGTTTTTAATTTTAATTTTTTGCCTTCAAGATAAGGAACTTGAACAGCATGTTTTCTCTGCTCAAGCGAATGGTGCCTCTGATGAGACCCGACCGCAAGCCCAGCAAGGTTGACACGCTCAAGGCTGCGACGGAATACATTCGCCTACTCATCGCCGTCTTGGAGGAAGCTGATAGCGTAAGTCGATCCAGGCTGGTACGCGGAACCTTTCGATTCAGTTCACGTATTCAGCTACTGGGGAGTGTGTGTGCAGAGGGGAGAGAAAAAAAAACTGGAAAGGTGATTTTTAATTTTTTTTTAGGTCATAGGTTTTTGGCCCCCAGTGTAATTATATTTGACCCGCGCCGCAATACAAAGTCACTGCTAGAGGTGGCCCGTCGGTATTATACGGCATGAACTGCTAATATTACAAATCCCAGAATGCTCTGCTGGAATTTTGGCAGACTATTTACTTTAACGTAACATTAACCTCTTCTTTCTGCACTTTTTCCTGCTACTCCGAGGCATGGCCTTGAATGGCTGCACGTTCATCGAAGGATGTTATTTTTAGTTAATTGGTTCATTATTTTATTTTTAAAATTAGTCCATGGTACAGTTGCTGTTACTGTTGCCGCTGAAATTTAAATCAGAAGGCTGCAAATAAAAATGTGGCCTGTGATTTATATTTACATTTTATTTATTTCAATGTGTTTTTTTTTTGGGTTTTTTTTTAATTTGAAATTCTATTATATCTGGAGGAATATTTCTTTTGATTTCTTTAATATTGTTGGCCCGCCACTTTGCCCTAGTTTTTAATTTTTGAGTTTGACATCCCTGCTCTAGGTTGTCACAATTTTGGTTTGAACACCAAAGACTGAGTGAAAACTTGGTTTGAGCCTTAAAGTCTGAGTTATCCTGTGGCAGCACTCGCAAGCTGTGCGCCGTCCTCACTACATTTTTCAATGACGACCAAAAACGACAACCAGTTATTTTGACGATGAAAGGCTGATTGAGTAATTTCCTCTCTGTCAGGATGTCGGCACAGGAACTGATTTCCTAAAGAATGCAATCACTTATGGTCCAGCTGAAGGACTGGCTGACGACCTTTGGCGAGTTGATGATGTAAGTATTGTCTTTTTTTTTTTTTCTTTTTTTTTTTTTCAACCGTTAAGTCTGTGAGTCAACACAAAACAAGGTGACTTGCCTCATATCTTTTTTTTATATTGTTAAAATAACAAGTAGACACTTAAGTAAATGGAATTAAAGGATTAAAGTCTCTCTTTTTCCTTCAGCAGTGAGTAGAGTTTAAAAATAAAACACAAAAGTTCAGCAATAACTTGTGTGTGTGAGAGTTGTATTTTTGAAAATCTGTGAATTGGTGATGTTTTTAACTTTTTGTTTTGGCTACTAAAATCTAAATATAGCTCAACATGTGCGACGACAACCTGGAAGACGAACTGATGCTCCCTCAGGAAACGGACCAGGAGGACAGCGACGCCACCCGACTGATGCTACAACACTGCGCGATGCCGCCGTACCAGTTTGTCATCCAGGTGGCGCCAGACCAGACTATGGTAACTAACAAAATCTTTGCTGCTGCTTACCAGTCCACGTTGTCTCGTCGGCTACAGTCTCAGTGTCAGTGATGGCTGCCAGCAAGTTTTTGCTGCTGCGCAAGGGACCAAATGAAATGAGGAGAAAGATCCATTTTAACGAGGCGAGAGATGGAAGCCGCGCTCATTTTGCCATCACCGACAAAAGTTCTGTATATTTGAACAATATTCATTGATCTGACATGTCCTTGCTGATTGTGCGTGGGTGCATGCGACTCTAAGTAGGATTTCAAGATGCAAAAAGAAGAAATGGAATAGAGAGAAGAAGAAAAAATTCAGCAGTTAGTTAGAAACACCAGCTTAACAACTCCCTGGCCGGGTCATACCAAAGACTGTAAGAATGGAACCCGTTGCCTCCCTGCTTTGCTCACAGTATTGGGGGTTGGACCCCTCAGGGGATGATGATGGGTCAAATGAGGAAAATAAATTTTGCATCCTTCGGGATGTGACAATCACTTGAACTTTTTTTTTTTTTTTTTAAACTTTAATTTCTGTTTTGAGGGGGTTTTAGGGTTTTTGAGCTGTAGTCTTAAACTATTGATCAGCTCATGAATCGGTTAAATTGTTTTCAATAAATTGCCTGCTCAAAACTTTTTGGTCTCTTGCTCCCATTTCTTCTTTTTGCATTTTGAACCTCTACTTAGAATTTTCTTTACATCCGGCAGTGCGAAATGCAAATTCTTGCAATTAGGATTAAGATTTTGATCAGGAGTATATGTACCTTCAAGTCTGGTGGCTTTTGTGATGTCACAGCCACAATTTCCAGTTATTTTCCCATCACTTTCTCCTCAGCGGCCTGAAGCGCCACGGTAGCCACGGCAACAGTGACTATGTAGGTAGGTAGGTAATGTGGCCTCACAGCAATTTAATCTTTCCGTGTCTGGATTTATTCAAATTGGAGCTCCGCATGACGGGAAGTTCTGACCAAAGCCCAGCAAGGGCGTTTCTTTTGATTCCTTTTCTTCCAGTATCGTGCGAGTGCACAAAGAGCTTCCATGCGCATTTAGCCAACTGTCTCTGTGTACATTGTAGCCGTCTGCACTTAAACAGCACTGCTTGGGGCTCAGTTGCTAGCAGCGACTGGTTTTTGAGCATTGACGCAGATAATTGCGGCAGTGATTTCGAAAGCACTTCGCAGCTGAACGTGCACCTCAACACCTGCAACGCCGGCTGGAATGAATGCCTTCATTAGCACCTCTGTGGTAGCTATTCTCGTCTTCTTTATTGCCATAGTGCCCCACTGCATTTCCACCCGCACCTTATTCAGCTAATGACATTTCTGTCAGATTTAACTTGGCAATTATGCCTAAGCGGAAACAATTTTCCAACCTGGCGACACACTATGGTTGTCGGGTTGCATTTTGCTGGCACGTGCAGTGTTTAGGTTCAGATCTTTTGTTGCGGTCAAAACGTTTTCTCCGCTTTGTGGCGGCACACAAGTGATTCCAGATGATTTCACTTTGGTGCCTTTTGTTGCTGTGATGTCGGGTAAGAATTTGTGGTGGTGTGGATCCATGGAAAAGAAATGAATTTTATTATTTTATTTTATTTATTTATTTTTTTGAAACTGTATAGAAAAAACAAATTAACAACATAACGCACACAAGCTGCGTTTCCTTGACAGTTTTTCGCAAAATAAAAGCAATGTTTCTAAAACTTTGACAAAGTATAACTGCAATTGAGTGGTCATGTCTGGTGACATGTAAATGTGAAAAGTGTGGCAGAGGTGGCTGGGACCTGATTTGAGGAAGCTTTGAAACATTAATTCCGTTAAAATAACATGAATCAAAGTGTAATGTATGATGTTAACTGATATTCTAGTGTGGGCTCTGTTGAACTGGGGCCGCTGAACCGACTTTGTGACTGCAGTTGCTGGAATGCCACACGCCAGTGTGGAGTCGCTCGATGTGTAACGCGTCAGGTCAAAAACCTGATGTGGGATTTTTCTCATTTCCTCATCAAAAAGCAGGGCAATTTTTTTTTGTCACTTCAGGCTATTCATCGACTCTTTTCTTTTTTTTTTTTGCACTGTGCGTCATCAGACCCTACTTCCTGCAATCATCCACTATAGATACAGGGGCCCGAATGCAATCAAAATTCTGCATTTCTTTTGTGTTGCCGTGTCCTCGAGGCCTGTTTGTCATTCTGATTGGAGATGTTCAGAAGTGGGTTTTTCTTTGTTTTTGTTTTTTGTTCATGTTTGTGTCAGTCCCTTCAGTGGTTTACCGCTGTTGCGCCGTCACTTGAGCGAGGGCGTGCAAGTATGGATCAATGACAGCTAGCACCGGTGCACAAGATTCACAGGCGAGCTGAGGAGGTGGCATTGTGTAGCCCTGTAATGCTATTGAGCACCATAAGTCCTCATCGTTTCCATGGTGTCTGCACGTGATTGTAAGATGGGGAAACATGATTACAAGGCTGAAGATGTCAGTTTGCAAAATAAACAATCTGTTCATCAACGCCCAGGGTTTGGAGTTAATTTCTTTTAGTTTTAGTTTAAAATAAAAAAATCACGCAACATTGGCATGACACATCGGCAAAAAGTTGTGGTTATGAATTTTGCAAAATGTCAGTGGAATTCTCGGAGGCGTGTTTGTCAAACTTTACTGTCTCTCTGACTTTGGGAGGTCAAAGGTTAAATATTGCCTGTATTGATTAGAACAAAATAGCATGAATTTTCTGTATTATGTCATTCTGGATGCACTCTGCTGTGAGGCCACCGTGTTTCTGTCGGTAGCTAAAAAACCATTTCCAGCCTTTACACAAATACCTCAACCGCTTGGTAATAAAATGACCTGGATATGATGTCAATGCAGCGCACGTCACAACCACTTTTGTCACATGTGCAAAGCAAAGCTCAATGGCGGCTACGACGACAGTACGCGAGTATGTTTATGGGCGCATTATGTTAGTGGTCATGGCAACTGTAAATAAAAAGTCAAAGCAGCAACGTGACTTGTGAACAGCGTGCGGTAGTTGTTGGGATAACGGTCCGTCATAAGCCATTCCAAAGATGGGAAAATGTTTCTTCCTGCATGCTGCTATGCAAGCTAATTTTGCTCTTTTGATTGAACAGAGCCTGCTCTTTCTTCCAATGGCTTCCCAGTACCCATACCAGACTGTATTTGCACCTGTCAACACTGCAACTATTAAGGATTAGTAATACTAATCCTTTGCTTTGGTTTCAGCAAGTGAAACCATTTCAACTGGGAGGGAGAAAAAAAATAAAGCGAACAGAAGTCGCTCGGCATCTAAAATTGGCCGCAGCGTAGGGCAGCTGTGCAAACGGTCTGCACTTGTATAGCACTTCCAGTACCTCCATGGCGCTTTACAATGGCCTCTGATTCACCTTATCAGTCAGCCATTCACTCACACACTCTTACACCAATGGGCTGCTGCCATGCAAGGCGCTGCGACCCTACTTTGGTTTAGACACTTCAAGCGTGGACAGTTGGAGCTGGGATTTGAACTGCCAACCCTTCAATCAGGTGGCACGCCGCACAGCTTGACAAAACCGTGCGAACGCGACTTCTCCCGGCGCCACAAGTCTCCCCAGCAGCCCACAGCTTTGGGAAGTTCTGGTCTCATCCACCCCACTGGTTTAGGTGTGTTTGTTTCGAAACTTGATGTCCAGTACAACAGAAACTACTTGACTTTAGCGGGGGCATTAACCATCTATTGCGAGCGGATGGCATGAAAATGATCCTGCTGTAGTGAATGACACCGTTACCATCGGAATGTATTTGTTTTCAGCAGGTTCCTCAGCAATTCTGACTGAAGATTAGAGCCACAGTGTTGGAACAAAAACCTCACAAGGTGTGTGTGTGTGTGTGTGTGCGCGTGTGTGTGTTGAGTTTTCTTTTTTCCATCCCAATAGTTTGACAGTTATTTTTTTTTCTAAAACCGTTACATCTTCCTGGAAGCTTTTAATGCTGAAAACGTTGCTCTGGTGCCCTCTAGTGGATGGATGTGTTTTTGGTGGCTGTATGCTGAGAACTTCTCTGTATTTTCAGGGGGACTCGTTTGCTTTAGAAGAAGACAATCTGTTCTGGAAGAGGGTGAAAGCACTTTAATTTTTGTGTTTTTTTTTTTTTTTTTTTTTTTTTAAAAAAAAAAAAAAAGATATACAGTCCTGAAATAAAGTTTTGATCTTGTACAAGTCTGTGATCTGAAGGATTAGTGTCTAGTCGTTTCTTTCATGTAAAATTTGTGGGTTTTTTTTTTGTTTATGATTTATATTTTAGATCTCAAACGCCTTTCAAGAACCAGCCAAAGGTCTGTTTTACCTTGGTGTTGTTTCTAGTGAAGGTTAGTTGAGAGTAAATAGAAATAGAATAACAAAACGGATTACGCAGAAAGAAAATAAAAAATAACTGATTTGAGTTGATGTCCATTCAACTGCCTCTGTTCTGTGGGTGGAAAAAATAAAAGTAACTCTTGTAGATGTTACTTTTAATATACTTAAGCGTTGGTGGTTAGATAATACTACCAAAGCTTCTTGCTGGCAAGATGGTAAAAAATAGGCTTTTCGTCATAATGTTGAACAATCAGGACACGCATACGTGTTTTAGACAGCATGAAGCCTTTTTAGTTTAAGTTTTAAGTGTGTTAAAATGGAACATAATGTACTAATAATAATGGACCTGTGAGATTCACTTCAATTTTGCAACCTGGGAAATTATTACAGTAACAGGCTATATAAAGGTGCAGTGTAACAGAACATATATATGTTGAACCATTTTTTTTTTTGAAGCATAACTAGATTTTCGAATGTATTAAATAAACCAAATTGCTCTCCCTTTGAGCAAATTGAAAATTTACTTGAGATTGTGTGCGCCGATGAGGGGAAAAAGTTTTTTTCTTGTCATGAACGCAAGGAATCATTACATTTTATATCTGCCGTTTCCCTTGTCGCCAGCAGGTGGCACCAGCTGGGCGTCAAATATTTCATGTGGCTTCAACTGGGGCCTGGACATATAAAGAGCGGTTTTGTTGGGTTTTTTTTTTTTTTTGGTTTTTTTTAAAGGAAGAGGAGGTGGTACCGGACACCTTGTACCGAGACTTCCCGAGAGACGGCCACTGAGCTCCCCCCGCCCCCAGGACAGCCCCTCCGGCTGCTGGCGAGGGAAACCCCCGGGTGTCCACACGGAGCGCAGGCGTGGCAGTGGGCTGGTCCAGGCGCAGCGAGCTTCTGAGGGAGAAGTGGGGGGGCTAAAAATTAAAAGAAAATTAAAAAAAAAACAACAAAAAAAAAACATTGTGCCGCTCACATCGGAGGCCCTGGAACAACCCGCGGACCAGGGATTTGTTTTATCCCGATTTCCCTTTCTTGATCTCCCCGCTGGTTTGTGGCCGAGCGGACGGCTGTGGCTGCGCCGCCCCGGCCAGAGGACGCGGTGTCGGGGATGCACTGAGGTGAGTCGGCCGCCTGCTGGTGTCCGGATCCAGGCAGGCAGGGTCCTCCCGAACGCGTGTGTGTGCGTGCTTGTGTGCTGTTCTGTGTCCCCCTGCCGCTTATGTTGAAGATGGAGGATGATGGCGCCTCGTGCTCACTCGCTACATCGCGCACAGACGATCCAGCGTCTCCGCTGGCGCATCCGCACGTTGCGCCTGTTTTCACGGGCCTCATTGTGCTGCCGTGGCTGCCGGGGATCGCGTTGCGTGTTTGCACAGTCGACAGACACAACGTCGCGGTGGCTTTTTGTCGTTGTCATTGTTGCGTTTTTCCTGTCATTTGCGACAATTATTATTCCTTTACAGCCCGTGCGGGACATGATGACGTATTCCAGCCGCTCAGGATGTTTCCTAGCATTCGTGCGCATTGGTGCACAAAAGCGGAGCTCCGGCCTGCGCGCTCCGCCAGTGGCCGCGAGGCGCTGCTGGTGCTGAGGCTGCGGCGCGTGTTGCTAGGCAGCCATGCATGCGAGGCAGCTCGCGGATGCCGGATGGTCCATTTGAAGGGGGGAAGGATGGAGGGGGGTCCATTGTGCCTCATCGGTGAAATATGAGGCAGCGCGCCGTCACGTGACATGCTGGTCGATAGGCGCGTCCTGCGGGAGCGAGTGTGTGCGCGCTTCCTGCAGCGTGGATGGCAGACATTGATCCCCCGGAATGGTTCATGGTAAAGTCCGAGCGAAGTCAATCAATGGGATACGGTGCGTGATGAAACGTCCGGTCACTCAGGCCACTGAGCAGGACTCTATAGCATACATCAAACCTTACTGTAATTGCCAGTTTAGCCATTTGGTCGTACTGGTACAGAGATGTTGGTCCCAGTTAAACATCCAAGACTGGAAAATGGTTGCGTTTCACTTTTGCCCTTTGCCTTGTTGAAATTAAGCGGCCCATCTGATGCACACAGTCAAAGTCAGGCCAAGAGGAACTAGTGAAGAAGAAGAAGAAGAAGAAGAAGAGTTCCAGGGACCAGAGATTTAAGATAGAGGGGGAGAGGGCTTGAAAATATGTAATGATATATATTAAGGAATGATTCAGCAACAAATAGAATATAGATTTATTGACACCTGTACAAGTTAAAAACGGGTTAAAACGGATGCATTGGAATTCTTGTGCGTTTCCCTGAGTCAGTGTAAAGATACTAATAGTCATAAAAACGCATAACAAAGTGCCTATATGGCAAAGGTGCAAAAGGCTACACTCCTAAACACACTATGTGTATATCTACATTAAATAAATTGCAAAAGTAATAGAGGAAAGACATTGATTAAGAGCTAGAATTCCCTTTAAAAAGGGAATCAAAGTCAATATATTTTCAAAACTGGAAACATTGTGAACACAAAGCAAGTTGCATGAAAAAGCAACAATAATGAAACAACAAAAAGATTGATAAACCCACAGCAGAAGCAGTGTGTTAATGATAAAATAAGAGAAATAAAGCCTGCAGTTTAGAGTATATTTGATTTCGTATCTGAAGATGATGCCAATAAATCGCCTCCATCCGGAGCTGAACACTAGTTTCAATCCTCCCTGCACTCATTCAGCTGTTCACCACGATGAAAGCAAAGAGAATCAGTCTGAGGTCACTCCTGGTAATTAGCCTGAGAGCCGCGGGGCGTCACTGCCCGCATGCACTGCGTCTCCCTGTCTCACTCTTCAAACCAGCGGCAGGTAGTAAGTGGAGTGAGTCCCGTCACAGCACACACAGCTGTTCCCAGCCTGGGAGCAGGAGGAGCAGGAGGAGCAGGAGGTGGGCCGCCAGCCAGTTCTCTGTCCCCCCCCCCCCTCAGTCATTAGAATCCTCCCAGGAGAGACGCAGGCTCTGTGTCCTGCCATCCTACCCCCCCCCCACCCCCCCCACACCACCACCGCCAAGAGCAGAGAGAGATGCTGCCTTTAATCCCGGAATGAGATCAGTGTTAAAAGCTTCCTCATGTCAGGGATCCACTTTACTAGAAGCAGTCAGGTCAGATGTGAATTGTAAATATCCAAGTGTGATGATGATGATGATGATGATGATGATGGTGTTTTGTTTTGTGTAAAACGTCAACAGTCGGATGCATCAGCAGAAAAGCTTGATTCTTGCAGCAAACACGCACGTGTGACATTAAGATGCTTGGATGAGTGGACGAAGTCTGACGGTGGCGACGATGAGCAAGAGGAGGATGAGAATGTTCTGGGGCCATTAACGGTTTAGTCATCTGGCAGTGGTTTGCTGTGCAGTGCAGAAAGATTAAGGAGGAAATGCGCATGCACACACACACACAAACACACACACACACACACATAAAGGTCCTATACTGTGTTAAATTCCCTTTTCACTAGTGTTTCACCAAATCTGAAAAGTCCATCCTTCTTTTTTGCTCCCCAACAAGTAATCAGGAGCTTGTGATGTCACAAAGGGCACCCACCAATATCTGTTCTAGGTTAAATTGGCAACACATCCTGCAAGGTTTTTTTTGTCCCTCTTGGCAAAGGTCCAACAAAGCATCATTTTTATTTATTTTTAAATGTTTTTAGCAGGAAGCTGCAAACAGAGGGTCAAATATGCCGTGTTCATTAGCTATCAGGCGGACAGTGCAAAGCTGCTAGTGGCGCCGGGACAGAAAGTCAGTCAGCCGGCCAGACGTATCGGGAGGGCGGGGTGTGTTCGGGACCTTATCAGACGCCTGCAGCAGTGTGTGTCTGTGTGCGAGCGCTGCTCCGTTCGGGGAGTGGCCAGCTCTCTTTTAAACGTCCTTACGGTAACTCTGGACTCTCTGTGTGCCATTAGCAGGCCGGCTAACTTCCTGTCAGTCATCTGTCTGCATGCCAGCTCTTGTAGCTGAAAACAGACTAAACGCTGCTGCTGCTGCTGCCGCTGCTGCTGCTGCTGATGTTGTGCCGTTCTGCACCTCCATCAGCCGGGGATCTGAGGGGAAACACAGCGTCCCGAGCCTGCAGGCTAGGTCCTCCATCGTTCTGGGAGCTCGGCAAAGGAGAAAGGTTTGGGGCTGATTGAACCGTACGAGCTGATTTAGATCTCTCCTTCATACTTTTTAGCTGCTTAGCCGCTGGGATCTGAAGCATAGCCTAAGCTGAGAAATCAACTCAGGAGGATTAAAGTGCACCTCTCAAAATTTCGCGTGGACCTTTTCGTTTTGTGATTTGAGAGATTATCCAGCGGTGACTTTGCCACACTGGCAGGATTGCGGCTGCAGCTCCAGGAGCTCCGGCTCTCAGACAGAACTGCTCGTTTGGAGGATGACTGCGTGTGTGTGTGTGTGTGTGTGTTTTAAATCAAAATCTGCTTTTCAGGGTGATTTTTGCAGAGCTTGTTAAAACCGTGTAGCCACTACACTACACTGGGTGATGCATTATGAACTGACAGGCTGTATTGATTTGCGGAAGCGCTGCACTGATCTTTTCTACTTAACCTTCTCCTCTTGCTTTAATGTAGCTTCAGAGCTTCTGAGGTGAACGATGAACGTGAATGACTTTTCATAAATGACATGAAGTGTTTCCTCTTTAATCTGCACGTATCAACTGCACATTTATGATCGGAGCTGGGTAATTTCATTCAAATGTATATTTCAAGGCCCAATATTGTATCAGTTTCAGATATTTATTATGATTAATAGGACAAAAACAAGGCTCTGGGCGCCCAGAATGCAGTAGATTTAGCCATCTGTTTATTGCCTCCAGCTAAAGCTGATGCTTTGCTGGACCTTCCACATCTTTGGACGGGGTGGACAGAAACAAGGCGGAGCCAACACCTGGTTGGAGTGTGTGTGGTTGCTAAACTGGGAGTGGCACCAATGCCCTTTATGACATCATTGAGGGTCATTTTCCAGACCTGAGCATTTTGATACAGCCTCGGTGAAAAAAGTGGAGCCATCAGAGGAAATAAAGGAAACTGGGCATGAAGGGGGGATGGAGGGTAAACTGAGGCTGGCGTCTGCTGTTTTCTCCCTGTTCTGGCCACTAGGTGTCCCCCATCTGCTGCCTTCCTGATTCAGCAGCAAAATCAAATCACAAAGCCTTAAATCAGGTCTTTCCCATCTGTGTTGTGCAGTACGTCTCGTTCTCGCTCGTGTTGTCCCTCACGTTGACGACAATGTCACCCTCTCCTTTCAGGTCCTCCCACCGCCCTGAAGTTGTGAGGCCGCACCTGTGCTAGACAGCTACACCATGAGCAAGTCCTCCACCCCTAAAGGCACCCCGGTGCAGCGCAGCCCCAGTGATGGGCTGCCGGAGGGGCTCCAGTCGCCGCAGCACTCCACCCCGGGCTCCGACTCCCAGCAGAAGAAGCGGATCTCCAGCCTCCTGCAGAGTCCGGTGAGACGTCCAGTGTGGACGGATGACCTTTGGTTAATTTTATTTTATTTTATTTTATTTTATTATTTATTTATTCATTTATTTATTTTTACTGCCTTCCACTGCTGCATTAAGTCTCTGTTTCTCTCTGCTGCTGGCTGGCAGTCGTTCCGTGAGGAGCTGGACGTGCTGATCCAGGAGCAGATGAAGAAGGGCGGGAGCTCCTCCAACTTGTGGGCCCTCAGACAGCTGGCCGACTTCATGGCCTCTCACGGATCGCCGGCCGCTCTGCCCGTCTCCCCGTCCAGTAAGTTCAGAGGAGAACGACCTGCGGGTGTGTTGACCATGAGAACTGCTGGCAGCCGCAGAGCTCATAAACTCCTCACTGTGCTGGAAGATTGACGGCTCCATCCAGGTGTCAGAAAATACCAGTTTTAAAATCTGAACACCTTCTTGACCACCAGAAACAATATCTGGACCTCCTCAGTAGGACAGGTCTGATTTAAAAACAGTTTGCAGTGTGAGGGAAGACTCGCTGGTTTCAGCAGCAGAATTCGATCCGAGCGGTGCGATAACATGGTAAAAGGGTGGCTGCAGGATTGAATTATTTCATACCCGCAGCAGATAGTGCAGTGTCCAGACGGAAGGAAGTCCAGCTGCCTTCAGTTTTGACTCCCAGTGGTTTTTACTTTACGCTTTATGGATGGAACTGCAACAAAGCTCTGCTGCCTGAGTAGATCAGAGGAAAAGCGGTGCGAAGAACTGAACTGAGCTGAAGGGTTTCAGGTTTATCCATCAACATCAGACAAGCATCTTGTGTCCATTTCTTTCCATTTCTAGCAGTGTTTTGCTGTTTCTGATTGAAAATGCTGGAAGAGTTCCCTGTCTGGGAAACTATGTCACCAGCAATGGTGTTGAACTGGCCCTTTAAACTGAGTCTCTGCCTCTTGCATGAGCCCAGCTTCACTCACACCATCTTCATCTTCTCCTTTTGATGTTATTTTGGTCCCATGCCGTCTTGCAACCTCCTCATTTTCATGCACTTCACTTTATTTTATTTTTCTTTTTTTCACGTCACTACTTTCTTTTACTCATTCATTCTTCTTTTATTGCTCATGTAGTGCTGGATGTAATAGTCACCAATGGGAACTGCATTCCGTGTCACTTGCATGCATGAAAAGTGCTTTGCGCAGCGTCATCGTTGTCTTTGTCGTCCTCCTGCGGTTCCCTCTGCAGACATGATGATGGTGACGCCCATCAACGACCTGCACGGCAGCGACCCCGCCACCCTGGTGAAGGGCGAGAGGCTGATGCGCTGCAAGCTGGCCAGCGTCCACCGCCTGTTCGACCTCTTCGGCTGGGCTCAGATCAGCCGCACCTGCCTCACCGTAAGTCGGACGCTCTGCTCGTCACTTCGCCGCTCGTCACGGCTGTGAAAGTCAGTCGATGTGTTCACCTCCTCCTCCTCCTCTTCATTGGTCCCCTGACAGCTGCGAGTCAGTAAAGAGCAGGAGCACTTCCTGGTGCTTCCAGACGGCCTGGCCTACAGCGAGGTGACCGGATCCAGTCTGGTGAGTGCTCGCCGTGCTCTCGCACTGTCTTCCCTTTTCATTTGGATGTGAACTCTGAGGGGAACTGCGACGCTCCAGGTGAAGGTGAACATCCTGGGCGAGGTGGTGGAGAAGGGCAGCACCAACCTGGGCGTGGACACCCAGAGGTTCAGCCTGCACTCGGCCATCTACTCTGCGCGGCCCGACGTCCGCTGCCTGCTGCACCTGCACACGCCGGCCACAGCTGCGGTGAGTCGGCTCTCGCCAGGTGAAGGACCTCCGGCCTTTAGGGACCCTGGACCTGCTTGCTGATGGGAAGCGGAACCTCTGCCCTTGTCCCGCAGGTCTCAGCCATGAAGTGCGGCCTCCTGCCGCTGTCCCACGAGGCGCTGCTGGTGGGCGACGTGGCTTACTACGACTACAACGGAGCCATGGAGCAGGAGGAGGAGCGGGTGGAGCTGCAGAAGAGCCTGGGACCAACCTGCAAGGTGAGACCAAGTGTTCGGTGTGTCGCCGAGCTTTAGCTTTAGCTCGGACTCTGGAGTTCTGAACTTCCAACTACAGCAACGCCGATGACATTTCGGCTCTGACATGTCGACCATTGATCTCGAAATAATTTTCGGTCTCCCTCGGGTCAGTGATGGGTGAAAACTGTCCTTAAAGCCCCCAGAAGAAGACCCGGGACAGGAAGTGCCTGCAACCTACCTGGTGCTGTAAGATTAGTGGGACAGTTTGTTTTCATTCACTTTTGCTCATCACACCAATTCCCCTGACAGGCACTAACTTAGAAAATTCAGAAAATGTTCCACCCTTGGTGTCAGCCTGGGCTTCTTCTTCTTCTTCTTCTTCTTCTGAACGGCCTGCTGCTGCGATGAGTCTGAGGTGATGAATGGTGCTTGTTTCCTCCTCTTCTTCGTGGTGACGTGAAGGTCCTGGTGCTGAGGAATCACGGCATCGTGGCGCTGGGAGAGTCCGTGGAGGAGGCCTTCTACACCATCTACCACATCCAGGCAGCCTGCCAGATCCAGGTGCACACACACACACACACACACACACACACACTCACACACACTAGAGTGACTAAGCAGTGCAGTAGTGGCCAGGTGCTGCTGGTGCTGCTGTTGCTGTGTGACAGTGGGAGGATGTGAGTCGGCACACGTGTGCACGAGGCACAAGCGCTGATTTTCCACCTGGCCGCCTGTTTTCCTCTCACTACTCACTCGCTGTGATTCAGCCTGCGGCTCCACGCTGCGGTTTAATTCATCTGCAGATTTGCCGACTGCCAGAGAGTCACTGCAGCAACAGAACTCCCAGCACGTCGCTCGTGAGGTTTCACCAGGGTCTCTTCTCCTCCTCCTCCTCCTCTGCAAGGTGTCGGCTCTGTGCTGTGCCGGAGGCGAACAGAACCTGATTCTGCTGGACCGCAGCACCCATAAGCCCAGCACCACCGGCACCGTGGGCTGGGCCGGCTCCACCTTCGGCCCCCTGCACAAGAGCCGCGTCGGGGACCACGAGTTTGAAGCCCTGATGAGAACTCTGGACAACCTGGTAGGAGTGACGGCAGCGCTTCACTTCCGAACAGTTTTACATGCTAGATTCCTGTTTGGCCATGGTGACCACGATGTTCACTATTGGTTTTGGTAAAATCACATATTTCCACTTGTGGATAGCAGTTGCCTCATTAGCGAGTTAGACTTTGAAGACCCTATTCTATTCTGCACAGTTTCAGATCTGCAGCCTCATGTTAACTTCCCCACAGCGGTATGTTTAGCCCTCTGATGACAGCCTGCAGCTAAAACTGATGCTCTGTGAGAGCCTCCACGTGTTTAGAAATGGACAGAAAAAACAAACCGACTCAGCCAACACCTGGCTCTGAGTGTCAGTGAGATGTCTGTGCCCTTTGTGATGTCACAGAGGAGAAGAAGAAAGATTGTGGTGAAGGGGTCTGCTGGAGATTCTCCCAGCTGTCATAGGGTGAAGGCAGGGTGACACCCTGGACAAGTGGCCAGTTCATTGCAGGGCTACATAGAGAAAAACAACAACATACGCTCCTCTCTTTTAGAGTAGCATGTTCTTGGACTGTGGGAGGAAGCTGGAGAACCAGTAGAGAACCCAGGCAGACACAGGGAGAACACGCCAGACAGAAAGGTCCCAGGCCCAGGATCGAACCCACGACCTTCTTGCTGTGAGGTGGCAGTGCTAACCACTGCGCCACTGTGTCACTCCTGGGCTGGATACAGTGAATTTATAATCCTGATCAAACATAAAGACTCATCCACAAGGCCATGCCGTTTCTCGCTCCTCGGCCGTCCCCCACGTCCGGGTTGGAGAAACACTGTTTAGCTTCCTGCCGTCGGTGGATCTGCGTAAAAAGCCTTCCTGTGGTTTGCAAATGGAAAGCTCTCAGCGCGGGGAAGCGGGATGAAATGTTGCAGCAGCGGTAACTAAACTGCAGGAGTAAGAGGAAGACTAATTTGCGAGAGACGGCTGAAACTTCCGGCGCTCCTGCAGAAGAAATTACAATGAGGCCGACTGGTAGACTTGAGGGGGAAGTGTTGCCGGGTGGAGGTGAAGGTGAAGGTGTCTCCAGTTGTCTCAACTAAACCTCTTGCCCTCGCTGTCGTCCTCGCAGGGCTACCGGACGGGCTACGCCTACCGCTTCCCCGTGCTGCTGGAGCGCTCGCGGACACGCCGCGAGGTGGAGGTTCCCGCCACGGCCACCGCCTTCCACAACTTTGACGACGGCGGCGGCGTCCACCTGGCCCTGAGGCAGCACTCCTTCACGCAGCGGCAGCAGCAGGAGAGGACACGCTGGCTCAACACCCCCAACACCTACCAGAAGGTCAACCAGGAGCAGCAGGCCAGCCCAGGCAACCGCACCACTGTGAGGCGCCCCCTAGTGCCCAAGCAATGAATGTGACCACCCACAAAAATTAAAAAGAAAAAAAACAACAACTCACCCTTAATGTTCCGTTGATTGAGTCACTGAAGGTTGAAGCATCAGAAGGCTGTAGTTCAGAGAGGGAGCCGGCCAGGTAGGCCCAGACCGGTCCACTCTGGGAAAAGAGCCCATAGAAAACTATTTATGGGACAAGAGGAGGGTCCTGGAAGGTGATTGGACGAACTTTCTGTCAGTTGCACTCAAGAGCAGGTTCTAGTGGGACCAGATGGTGAAGCAGTGCCAGGAAAACCTCTCATTACTTGTAGTTCTTTGCTCCTCCCTGAATGAGGAGATTGTGTCCGAACTGACAAGAGTCTGCAAGTTGCACCAGTTTAAAACAATTTTTGCGGCTCCGCCTCCTTCATTTTAAAGGATGCTAATTGGCCCGGTCATACTCTGACTTTTTTCAAGGAGGATCAGTTAGAATACGCTCGGTTCCTGTGTTGCCTCAGGTGTGCAGCCGGTACACATTTCAACAAAATGACAAGTTGTGCTCTGTGAGAGTGAGAACCAGACTGGATGTGTTTGTTTGGCTCTGGGCTGCAGTTCTGCTACGTGAACCACTAGATTACCACTAGATTACCACGAGATCACCACTAGATCACCGCTAGATCACCGCTAGATCACCACTAGCCGGGCCGGTGACCTCTGTGTGGGCAGGGCTTGGAGGGAGGATGAGGCAGCTGCATTCTGGACTCTCTCTCTCTCTCTCTCTCTCTCTCTCTCTCTCTCTCTCTCTCTCTCTCTCTCACTCTCATGGAATTAGACGCCTACATGAGTGGGAGGAGTTAACCCCAACCCTTCCCTTTCTGTTTCCGCCCCTCCTTGGCTCCTCCCACTCTCCTCCGTCTCCTCTGCATTGCAGGTGTAACCAGCGGGGTGGACAGTCTGCCCCCTGGTGGACGAACACGAGAGCCGTTAAAGCTGCGTGATGCAAACATGAGCAAAAGATGAAACAGAAGCAAGTGGTTGATGTTCTTGCGCCTCCTCGTCCGACAGAATCAGCAACGTGTTTCTCTGTCACGCTCCACATCGTTTTTATTTATACACGATTCCCCCAGAAACAACATATTCAGCCCCGCTGGGTAGTAACCAACGCCTGGCTGGGGGTTTGAGTGTGGAGTCATTGCCCTTTGTGACATCACTACGACATAATGAGTGTTCTAGCACACATTCTGTGAAATGTGCACACTAATAATAGACTTTTGTCTCATTTTTTTGAGTTTATCCTTGCATTTTGTGCATCTTTTGCTCTGTTGTGATGATGTGAGACGTTCTGGCTGCTTTCCCCTCCTCCAGTGGCTGAAGGCGGAGGAGATGACTCAGGCGGGCAGCACGGCCATCAAGATCGAGAACTCCAGCCAGTTTGTGCCTCTTTTCACCAACCCTCAGGAGGTGATCGAGACACGGAACAAGGTGAGCCTCGATCCTCTCCGCCTCTTTTTTTTGTCCTACGGTCCGGCCCGACTTGGTGTGTGTGTGCCTGACGAGATTCATGTCACCTCAGATCCGACAGCAGAACCGTCAGGACATGAAGACGGCCGGGCCTCAGTCTCAGGTCCTGGCTGGTGTCATCACAGTCGACAGCCCTCCGGTATGATCTTTGCTCTCGCCATCACATTATGTCCCTCCCGCCAGCACTGCACTAGCTGACAGCTGTGACTCTCTGCCTCTGTGTGGGTGCCAGTCCCCAGTCAGCGAGCCGCAGGTGCCACCAGAACCAGAACCTCCCAACCCTTTCAACCAGCTGACCGACCAGGAGCTGGAGGAGTACAAGCAGGAGGTGCAGAGGAAGCAGGACGGAGGGACCGACGGTAAGACCCCTTCAAACCAGCAGGTCAAGCAAGATGGCCACTCCCCTTTTTATAGAACCGTGTAGAAAAAAAAAATCTTGGAAGACGCCAATGTTTAATCCTATCCCATAATTAACTTGGGTGTTTTGAGCTCTACTACATTCCACCACTAGATGGCATCTCTATCCGTATAATGCCAAGAACAACACTACTAGCCACCTTTCATAAAAAGCATATTTAGAGTTATGTATATACCTATATGTACCCATACCTTTTAATACTTGCATAAGCAGTTGGTGTTTTCTGTTGTGCTGTGATGTGATGTGATGGGGACCAGTGGTGAAAGACCCAATTAAAACACAGCACATTCACTTCCACATGTGACACACAGCCATGTGAAGCGTGTTCCCTCCTCTCCCCTCACTAAATCAAACTCTTCCTCCTCCTCCACGTGTGAACCCTCGCCGTCCCTCACTGTGTGTGTGTGTGTGTGTGTGTG
This sequence comes from Thamnaconus septentrionalis, assembly GCA_009823395.1. Taxonomy (NCBI): domain Eukaryota; kingdom Metazoa; phylum Chordata; class Actinopteri; order Tetraodontiformes; family Monacanthidae; genus Thamnaconus; species Thamnaconus septentrionalis. Next base: position 2,194,639 of record CM020507.1, on the reverse strand, counting down.
TGTGTGTGTGAACATATAGGGGAGGAGGTGGCGAGCGACAAGGAGTCTCTGCCAGCTGCCTCCCCCACAAAGGGGCCTCCCCCCACCAGCCAGGTCCCTGAGTCAGGTGAGGCTTAGCAGAGCGCCCCCTACCTGCCCTGCTTGCCTCGCCAAGTGCATCGCGTTGAGTTAAAAAAAACAAAAAAAAACAAATAGAAGAAGTCAACCTCCAGCTTTACATTCCCGCTGCCTCCTGATCGTGCATGCCTGCACCAGTTCGGCTGCGCTGTCCAGGCTGTTTGATTCACCTCTCATCCATCTGTCGGTACTTTATCTGTTGTCCTGTCTGTCTGTCTGTCTGTCTGTCTGTCTGTTCGCCCGCCCTGCTCCTCTGTCACTCCCCACTGACTCATAGGGCAAACCGTTCTGCTCGTGTCTCACTAGTAAGTACTCTGAGAAAAAGAAAATACCAAAAATGATGATTCCCACTCGGCAGCATGTTCATCCGCAGTGACATGTCTGGCTGTGCAGCTCCTTCTCTTTAGCTCTCCCGCAGCTCCGCCCCCGTGCTGTCACTGGCCCCTGACCCCTGTCATCTTCTTCTTCTTCTTCTTTTCCTTCTTCTTCTCTGTGTTGGAGCAGAGGAGGCACAGACCGTGGTCCCTCCGCTGGTCCAGAACGGCAGCGAGGAGGAGAAGCAGACGACGGAGGAGCTGGAGAAAGGCATGAAGGCCCTCACCACCAACGACACCTCCTCCACGCCCCCCGCCGCGCCGCCCGCCAAGCCGTCGGGCGGCACTCCGGAGGGCTCGCCGTCCAAGTCCCCATCCAAGAAGAAGAAGAAGTTCAAGCCGCCGTCCTTCCTGAAAAGAGCAAGAAGCAGAAGGAGAAGGCCGAGGCCTAAGATGGCGTTGGCGTGAGGAGGGGAACGGGGGTGGGGGGGCGGGGGGGGGTCTCACACATCGGTGGAACACCCGCTGTAAAACGACAGACTCCACATCTGCACCCACACCATCTGACACGCACTCGACCCTCACCCCGGTTCTCCTCCTCTTCCTGCTCCTCCTCCTCCTCCTCCTCGTACGCAGGTTTCACGTGCTGTTCAACCCAGGTGGGATCCGACTTCCTCCCGGTCACACACTCACACGCACACACACACACACACATGCCCACATTTCCTGCGTCACCCGCATTTTGTTTTTGTACTCACACGTTTCTTTTCTACCACCGGGAAGACTGACGAGCTCCTTCACAAAACTGTTTCACAGCATTTCCAAGTCCACATCTTTGCAGGAACACAAGTCAGAATATTAGTTTCACTGGGATTATGCACCTCTCCTCCCCGCTCCCCTCCTCCTACTCCTCCTCATCCTATAGGCACTTAGCGTATGTACTATTGACACTCTAGTATGTTGCATATGTTCACCATCTTTTCGTCATGACTTTGGTTCTTTCTATCCGATAGATGTTGCAGATGTGCTGTGTGAGCACAGGCGCCGTGCACGTAGACATATACTGATAGCTACTGATTGTGCTCTTTCTGAATGCCAGGTGTTTGTGTTAACCTCTCAGCCGACTGACATTGTGACGGCGGGGAGGGAGAGAAAGGAAGGGAAGGCTGGCTCTCACCTGAACACTAACACCACTCAAAACAACAACAACAACAACAACAAACTGATGCTTGGTTGTTGCTCGTGGATGCAGTTTAATTAAAACCGGTAGTAAGATAACCTGAAGGTACTACACATTCCACTCTCTTTTTGTTCAGACGTACGTGTGCTAAATACCTCTGAACACTTGTAATTACTTTCTGTTTTGATCTGTAGCTGTTATCAGAATGTTGTTGTGTGATTTTCTTTGTTTTGTTTTGTTTTGCTCATGGTATTTTATTTATTTATTTTTTATTAGGATGTGTAAGTGGGTGTTGCAAGGTTTTGCCATGTTATCCGTCATTAAAGGTCAAGTTTGATTTCAAAACCAGATTTTGATCGTGTCCTTTGTCTTCTGTCCAGTGGTCCCTCTCATAAGCTACTTCAACTTTTAATCACAAATGTGTGTGTGTGTGTGTGTTTTAGTTAGACCAACTTGATGAAATAAAAAATTATAGATTGGTATGTTTGTATTTCATCAGGTCAACCTGCACAGAAGCAGACCCAGCAGACCCGAATGAGGCTTTCTGGGCTTTGTAAACCTAAGTGACACAAAACGGGGATCATCAATACCACTGAGATTGTTTTGTCATTGCTACATCATGCTTTGGTCACATTACCTCATTCTTGGCCTTTTGCCTCCGCCCCCTTTTATTTGGAGGTAACTGCAATACATCAAACTCAGTGCTTTGATTGCGATTCGCCTTTTGAATTTTCTATGAAATGTGGCCAGCTCTCCTCCGGGTCGTTAGAGGGCGCGCACCGCCATAGGCTTCACCGGAAGCTCACTGACCTGCTTGCAGGAAGAGGCGACAGAAAACCTCAAGCTGCTTCGCCGAAAAGTGAAATCGGGTGTTTTTCCACGAACGCTTTGTCTGAATTGATATAAAATTGAGTTATATATTGGTTCATTTGTCGGCGTTCGATAAGAAATGGGCCGCAGCCGGAGTCGAACCCCTCCGAGACGAGGTGAGTAACTCGGAGCAGCTAGCATGTGCGAAGCTAACGTTGTCGTAAACAGACGTGTGGGCATCGTAACAACAGAGAGAGACGAAGAGCTCGTACAAAGCTTGTGGCGCTAGTTCGCTGTGTTTGGGAGCCCGCACAAGACGCAAATTAAGATTTGAATCGGAACAGAACTCCAAACTCCGGGCCCAGTGGTGTTTTCTGAACGAGTTTGGTCGTGTGATGGTAGCGGGGGCGACTGCTACCTCGGCCGTCACCCATGCTGTTTATTCCTCCTGCTATGTGGTTTCCTTTGCTCTTGCAGAGAGACGGCGTTCTCGCTCGGCATCACGGGATCGTGAGCGGCGGCGAAGGGAAAGGGACCGCTCGCGTTCTCGGGATCGTGACCGAGATCGCAGAAGAAGTCGCTCTCGGTCTCCTCACAGGAGGCGTTCAAGGTGAGCAGACGACGTTTAAGCGTGAGGCATTTTCAGTTCTCCCAGTGCCTTTCTTTGAGCTTGGTTGTCAAAACCACGTATCTGCACTACTAGTCAAATGTTTTGGACACAAACTTCTGATTTCATGGTTTTTCTCTCATTTTCATGACTATTTACATTGTAAATTGTCCATCAAGGCATCAAAACCATGAATAAACACATTTGGAATTTGGGTTAAACAAAAAAAAGTGTAAAATAACTCAAACAAGTTTTATATTTTAGACGATCTAGAATAGCCGCCCTTTATAAATTATTCATAACCTAACATATTTAGGTATTTAACTTTTTTTTTTCTTTTGTCAGATTAATCCACATATCTTGGTCATATATTTGATGTCTTCAGTATATAGCTACAGTGCAGAAAGTAGTAAAGATAAAGAAGAAACCGATCAGTCCTTTTGACTGGCAGTGTATATGCTAATACAGTCACAGTTCTGGGTTTCGGTTAGACTCTGCGCTCCACTTTGGCTTCACTGTCAGAGGCCTGTTCAGGTCGCTTACAGTGCAGGTTTCTCTATTTGCCGCCCAAGTCAGATGATGCACTCCACGAATAAGGTGTCAAGCCCCGTGTGTTGTGTTGATGTGTGTCTGCAGTTGTCACAGTTAACCCGTCCTGCAGCCATGTTTGTGTTTCCTGTGCAGGTCTCCTCGCCGTCATCGCTCCTCCTCCAGCTCTCCTATGAGGCAGAAGGACAAAGAAATGAAAGACAAGGCGGCGAAGCCCATTCAGATCTCTGGTATGAAATTAGTAGCTTAAGCACTGTTGGCAATTTGCACATCTGTGCTTATGATTTTTCCCTTCTTCTTTTTTTTTTTTATCAGCGGAGGACATGGACGGCAAAACAGAGGATGAGATCGAGATGATGAAGGCGATGGGATTTGCTTCTTTTGGCACCACCAAGGTGAGGGAGCACAATGATTGCTTTGTATTGTGCAGCCACAAGGAAGTGTAGTGAGTTACGAATAATATGGTTTCTTCCTTCTGCCATTAAATTGAAGGTGAACAATGTGTTTTCACTCAACATGAACGACGTGTTTCAGAGTCAACGGTTGAGTCAAATAGCAGGCAGCTCTCCATAAGGCCGTCACTCATTGTTAGTGTCGTGGGTGCTGCTTCTCCCTGAGGCGATCGAATAGCTTTGCCTTTTTTTGGTAACATTGTTTTTTATTTCCTGACCAAAAGAGTGAGAATATCTGGAACGAACTGAACAGGATGAGAAACTCTACATTTTTTCTTAAAATTTTATGATGCCATGATGAATGGCTTCAGCAACTGCAGTACCATCAAGACCGTCCTCACGGCCATCACGTTTTGCAATGTTATGCCCATTTAAAAAAAAAAAAAAAAAATAGCATCATTGCAGTTGTGCACAATCATATCTCTTTTCCGAATCACCGTCCATTCTTAACCACGCATCTATCTATCAGTATTGTCATTTATCAATGACACGTTGATCATTTAACTCCCCTTTCATGTGTGGGTGGCTCTAACAACTTTTCCTAACCAGGGGAAAAAGACTGACGGGTCAGTGAACGCCCACGCTGTCAACGTCTCCATGAAGAGGAAATACAGGTGCGTAAGCAAATACAAAAAAAAAAAAGAATGTATTCAGGTTCAACTGTTCAGAATTGTGGAGAGTTTGGAAAACTTCCTTCGGGAGACGCATGTCTCCTCTGTAGTTCCACCAGCTCTGGCTTCATAACATCTTTCATAGTCATTTTTTGAACTGGTGTCGCCCAGAAAACCTCAGACTTTGTAAACTCCCACCGTGTGGGCGCCCTCGGCGTCAACAGCCGTCATTATAGCCATTCGCCACTGCAGGTGTTTCTATGCGGTGCTCCCTGCTTTCCTATTGGTGCTCGATGATGTAATGTGTGAGTGTTGCGAGGGTAACAGTGATGTAATGTGTTTTCATTTTATTTCTATTAGACAGTACATGAACAGAAAAGGGGGATTCAACAGACCTCTGGACTTCATTGCTTGATGGTGTGAACTGCTCGTCGAGACACCTGACAACTTTACCTTTGTACTCATCCTCGCTGTAGATGATGATGCTTTTGCTTTTTAATGCTATTATAAACTAGTGCTGTGCTCTTTGTCCTGTATATACCTCTTATTAAGTTTGTGGATACATGGATGTAAATAAACGTGTTTGCTTATTACCCACAATGGAGTTTGATATTGTATGCAGCAGTTTGTTTTTGAGCTTTTTAATTTGCAGTAAAAGCTAATTAAAATCTGTTGTCCCAGTCATTGTTGTTAAATATGCATAAGGGATGATTAATTTGATTAATCACTGATTTATTTAATGCAATGTCAATTTGTTAAAACAGCCCAGGGTTTGTTTGTTTGTTTTATTCCAGTGAAACACGGTCACATTTAATATTCCAACGCCTCTATAGATGTGGTGTGAGTATATATTTCTAAACAGACTGTTACGAAAAACAAAGGATGATCTTCCAACCGAAAAATATATTTTCGTTTGTCTTGTTTTTTTCTTTTTCTTCTATGAATATGACGTGAAGGATATGAAGGGGGCGTGACCATGAGCCATAGCCCTAAAACCGACAAATGGTAGACTGTCATGTGAATCTGACCAATCCGCAACCGTGCAAGGCGAACGGCCGGAACCAATCGCCGTCGTCCACCGCGAAACAGCATGGCAGAGGGGCGTGTTTCCTGTTATAAGCGGGCGTTGGTTTTCGCTGTAACTCGTGGGCACGGCGGCCAATAGCGAACAAGTTTACAACGGCGCAAGCCAATGACAGCGGCCGAGCCCATTTCGGCTCAAAGCAGGCAGCACCAGCCAATACGAGTCGGGCCCAAAATGGCCGAACGTACCTCTCAGTTACCTCTGGCGCGGCCCCCCGGAGAAGCTGACAACCGGAAGGACCAATAGGAGTTCGAGCTGCCGCTTTGGCCGGCCAATCACATCGCGGGACAGGGGAGCTTTGTGGCGAAGTACAGTAGTTAGCTGTCGTCCGGATCAACAAGCCACTATTTTGGAAGCAGTTTGATAAACACCCAGCGCTCCCTCAGTTGATGTTAGTCGCTGTCTGTGTTTCCAGCGAGTCGCATCACGCCTGACCAGCGATAAACCAGCACCAAACTAGCCAGCCACATAGCCTTTAGCCGATCAGGTTGGACGACATCGTCGGTTTGCTTTTTAATTTTAAGACAGCTCGATTGTTTTTGTGTGTTGACCATTTCATATCAGGCAAGTGAGTGACAGCTAAGGGACGCTCTTGTTTTTCGAGTTAAAATATTAGCAGCGTACCATCGTGTCAGCAAGTACTTGTAAACGCTAATTCTTTGCAAATATCGACGGTTGCTAACGTTAAACAATTTGGTACTTTTTTGCCACACAGAACAATACATTTTTATATCTCGAAACAACCTGACGCTTTTTTGTTGTTGTTGTTGTTGTTGTTGTTTTCCAAAGTACAATACGCCTTTTCTCGAATATTTGCAAAAAACAAAAGCAAACAACAACGACAATCGAGACGAGCAATTTTATTTATTTTTCGCTGAATACAGAGGCAACCAAAAACAAGCTTTTGCTGGCAAATAAGTGTTAGCCGCGGCTAGCTTGCTAACCCCTTTTACTTGAATCGCTTTAACAATCATAGAAGAAGAAGAAACTGGAGCTGTCATTTCGGACCTTTAACTTTTCCTTTTGCTGAAAAGCCCGTTTTGTACGCCGCCGCCGGGGTGACCGTGACGTTTCCAGTTTTTTCTAACCCTGGTCTCAGTGAAGGAAACTAAAGAAGTGAACGAACGGGCAGCTGAGTGTTGAGGAAGGAGAGCCAGCGCAGCAGCGGCTTGTTGTGTACAGCCTCGGAATCCCTCCCTCGGATTGTTTTATTATTAGCAGTGTTATTGTTGAAAATGGCGGCGATGGAACTGGTGCAAATGTTGATCGAGGCAGCCGAGTACCTCGACCGCAGGGAACGAGGTAAAATCAGATTGCTCTGTGTGTGTGTGTGTGTGTGTGTGTGTGTGTGTGTGTGTGTGTGTGTGTGTGTGTGTGTGTCCGTGTCCTCCCCTCCTCCTTCATCTGTTGTTTTTCTGCTCGGGCCAAGGGGAGGAAAAAAATGACAGCGACACCCCTCCCCCATTCAAACCCTGCTAATTTATGCACATGTCAATTGCAGAGAAAGAAATCCCTGTCATGAATCCTGTTGCTGCATGTTGATTCTCACTGCTGATGTTTTTCTTATTTCTTAAAGTAACCGAGCCGTGCAGAAACCACTCTTTATGCCTTTTCCTTCCTTTCTTTCTTTCTTTCTTTCTTTCTTTTTTTTAAAGATGTAAACGCTCCTCCCACACAGTGTCGCTGCTAATCAATACCACTGACCCCCTATTTTGGCACGTATGCATCAACACCTTTATTTATTATTGTGATGGAAGAAGGCACGGATATGTGGCAGATGCTCTCAGATGTGCAGGGGGACATCCACATTGTTTTCGTGCAGGCCCCTCCTTTCCCTCTGTTGTGGTTTGCTAGTGGGGTTTATTCCAGTTCAAGATGACATCATTGTCCAGGCTGTAGGTGGGTGGGGAAGAAGGGGAAAAAAAAAACCCTGTATAGATGTCGCACGGAATCCCGTCGTTGCACGCCTGCATCAGACAGATATAGCGCACGTTTATCTCCCGTTCCATCCCCCAATGCCTGGTTTGGTGTTTGGTGGTCGCCGTGGCTACACTTTTGCCCTTGCAGATATCCTGATGTGTGTGTGTGCGCGCGTGCGCGCGTTTGTTTGCTTGCAGAGGCCGAACATGGCTATGCGTCCATGCCGCCCTTCATCAGCAGTCGAGAGAGGGAGAGCCTGAAAAGGAAAAGCAAAAGCAAGAAGAACATAAGTAGCAGGTAAGGCTGTTCAGAAACGCACCCCACACCAACGGCTCTGCTGAGTGCGCACGGCTTCGCTCGTCCAGTTCCCCTTTCCCGTTGGCCAATTACACGTAACCTGAGCAGGGACAGCCTGACGTTTCGCCACATTCAGCCGTGCGGTCAGTAAGAACACATTTGAAATAATACCCATACATGTCTTCATTTAACTGTATAATCATGTGATCATAAAGCGCTCGTGTTTGATCTTAATCTGAATTTTATAGAAACATTGTTTAGCTGATGGCAAAGACACACACAGTGACCATCCTTAGCAGGTCATGCTTTCTTTCTGCTAACAGGAGCTTAGACGAATTAGGGATGTAACTGACGTTCAACCCCCCCACCTATCTGTAGGTGGTGTACGTTTTCCTCGTTGCTTTGGGAGTGGACAGTGTTTGCCCACCAGCTGTATGTTACACTGACTCTACAGGTTTGTCAAAAGGAACCAACATCCTGCACAATTAGGAAGTAAGCTATGCAAATGCACAACTAGCTTCCTGTCGTTGCGGCGGCCAGGCCAGTCGGGCCGCGATGACCTGCGCAACATTTCACCGGACTCGTCTTTCGTGCAGCGACACAAAGTTTCAGCTCATGCGTCGTTATCGTGAACCCTGAAGTGTTGGGGTTGGCAGCTGTTGTCGAAGGGGGAGGTTGCGTGGCCGTCCGTGTACAGTAAAGGAACACAAGACTCGCTGTGCGTGAGTTTCTTGGTGTCACCAGACGCCTTCCACCGACCGACCGGGCTTTGTGTCGAGGGAGGTGGCGTGCAGCTGTCACGTCTGTGTGTGTTTGTTGTTCGTGAGCTGCCATGGTCATGGCAAACGGGTGGAGCTGCAGCGCGGACGGAGGACCCGCCCACGCTGCACCTGCACCACCCACAGCCGCACAGCCTGGCTGCAGCAGGAAGAGTCCTCTGTCAACAGACGGAGCTCTGTGGCGCCTGCAATCGCTGTAACACACTGTGTGTGTGTGTGTGTGTGCGTGTGTGTTGTGACACAACCTGTCTCTTCATTGTGTCGTGTGTCCCGGCGGCAGCAAACATTGGGTGGACTGAAAGCGAGCGTCCACTCAGTCAAGGTGACTGCACTGGACGTTTGACGTGGTGGTGAGGGTGGAGGGGGTGTGGGGGTGTGGATGAAGAGTGTTGTGCGTCACCTTGCGGTCACCTGACTGGAAAGTACGGCGCTCACACATAGTGCACATTCAGTGCCGCTACCCAGAATTGCCACCAGGCTCCCGTATGAGGACGCGGTTGTGTCGTTTTCACGTTGCGCTGCAGGCAACGTCGTCCTCGACAACGTCGTTCCTCGACAACGTCGTCCTCGACAACGTCCACCTGTTTGCTGCTGTGCAGGGGAAGGATTTTCTCCGCTGGGCCTCCGTGCGGCGCCGAGACAGGCGAGTGATTAACGCACGTGCAGCCAACGCCAAGGAATGTGTGGTAGCTGCGGCGGCGGCGGCGGCAGTGACTCACAGTCAGGTCGGGCCGGGCCGTGTCCTCGCCGGACCCGGACCGTCCCGCCTGCCAGCAGCTCGGGTCCTTTCAGGTCGTGATACAGTGGTGTCGCCCAGGGTGACCCTGTGTATGCAGCGCTGCTGGCTGCATATCAGAGCTCAGATTACGGCTGTTGGAGTGTCTGCACTTCGGACTTGGCGCAACTTTTTTTCTGTTTTGCGCAGTCGGCGACGCGCCTCCTCCAGCCGAGCAGCTCCTCCCCGGCGTCCGTGTTGACAGTCGGCCGTCTCGCCACACTTCTGACCCGCAGCTCCTCGAGGCCCTGACGGCCATCAAATGAAAATGGCGCGTTACGTTTGGACGGAGGAGAAGACGGAGTATTTTGTGAAAGTCATCAACGGGAAAAATGTAACAACCAGAATGGACAGCAAACAAACGTAGACAAACAAAAACAAACCTAACTCTCCTAAATCTTGCGGGACGAGATTTGACAAGAGTTACGGCTGATGCTCCTTCACACCATTCAATGGAAACACCTGCAAATCACAATTGCACTTTGTCGAAATTTTAGAAATATCGCTTTTATTCTGCGAAAAGCTGCAATGGCAACACAGCCACTTTCTCTCTTTACATCTGTTGCTGCTGAGTTTCAGGTGGACATGTTATTGGCAAAAGGTGTTTCAAAGCCGTTTGTGACTCTGTGCACCAAAGGGGTTAAAGGTCAGAATCTGCAGTGGGGTGGGGTGATGGGGCGGGGGGTTCACGTGACAGCTGTTCATGCTGATGGCGTCTTTACGATTTTTTTCCCGTAACGTGCAGCAACATGGCTGGTTGCTGAGCGAAGCTGCTGCTGCTGCTGCTGTTGCTGCTGCTGCTCCGGCTCCTCCACGGGCCACGCCGTCCACGGCCAGTTTACACAAAGTGAAAAATCTGCGTGTTTCCAACGACTTAAAGCAGCAAGAAGCATCGGTTGATCCTTTGAGCCAGTCACTCGCCCTCCGCCTGGATTACACCTGTGCTTCGAAACACAGGATTATATGTCATCAGCGAGACTCTATTGTAAGGCGTTTGTTATCACTGGCCGCCCACCCGTCCACCCGCCCGCCCCAGCCTTATTAAGCAGGTTTGGAGCGCAGCCGCGAGGTGCATTTATGCAGCATCCTTTTCTTCTTCATCATCACTTCCTCCCTGAGTAAATATTCAACATGCCCAGTGTTGGGAGCAGAATATTTATGTGGGAAATATTGTATCGTTCATGTTATTTACTTATTTATTTATTTTGGTGGGAAAGGTCTTGTTTACGCAGACAAATCGTAGATGATTTGTAGCAATGGGTCGTCGACGTCCTGCAGAAATGGCGTTGAAATGTTGAGTGTCATCGGATTCCAGCCCGTAACGATGACCAATATTTAAAGCATAATAAAACGAAAACCTTTGGACAACAGTTGGACAACAGCCGGACTCCCCCTCGCCCCCGTCCACCTCCTTCATAAATATTTGAGATCTCTATTAGATTATTGTAATTGTCGCAGATTCATTTCCTCTGGTCGGCTGAACGGCTAATCTCTTCAGCCCCTGCGCTCGCCGAATCCAAACTCGATCAACACGACGACGTTTATTCATTTGTCTCGTGCACGTCTGGCCGTGCGGGCCCCCCCCCAGGTGCGCGTCTGGCCGGACGTTAGACCGGCGGAGGGACGATTCCCGGCCACCGACTCGGCCGCAGCCTTCCAGGATTGCACAGAGGATGCAACCGAGCGAGCGCGCGCGCTGGCTTGTGCATTCACAGCGGGCACGGCCGGGGGTATTTATAGCCGCGCGTAGTGAGGAAACTGTGAGAGAAGCTTTGTGAGTCAAATATAGACGAGGAGCTGCAGCACGTTCGTCCTCGGCTCCTGGTTGGCGTTCCTGTCAGGATCCCATCCCATCCCGACGCTTTCAGCTCCTCTTGGCTTCCTGCTCGGCCCAGATGGCCCAGTAGGTTCTGATGTGAGCGCCAGTAGTACCATTACAGGTTGCGGTGGGGGGGCAGGGTTGTGATCAGGTGGGTGTGGGTGTTTAAACATCAGGGTTTTTATATTTCAGCCCTTTGAAATGTAGAGCAGCCGCCGGTGTTTGTGTTGGAGCCTCCTGCCCCCCCAGCCCCCGCTGTGGATGTCGGAGCGCTGCGGTGGGGGAGGGGACGCCGTGGCTTCCCTGCACGTGTGCGACAGTGGCCGTGGCTCCACCCCCTCCTCACCCCCGCCCATCTCTTCCTGCCTCACTCCCTGGCGTTCCCTCACCTCCTCCTCCACCCTTCAGTCTTGGCAGGCAGCGAGGAGCACCAGCTCCTCCATTACAGAGATGCAGGAGAGACCTCCCCCACCCTGCACACACACACACACACACACACACACACACACAGTTTATCCACTGTGTGGCTCTGTGGAGCTCACGTGACCATCACTGCGATCTTCCTCTTTGCTCCTCTCATGTTTTTCCGTGCGTTTGAGGATAAAGACCTAAAAATACATTTGGAACCAGTGATGGTAGAACCAGGTGATAGAGACTGAGATTGGCTGGCCGGCACTGTATTTGTAGTTAATGTCAAATGGAAAAAGTCTCCTTGGTGTCTTGTTTTTTTCTCATTTTATCCACCAGGAAGCCTGATGGATAAACGTAGCATATAATGACGTAGCATTAGCAGTACCTAGCATTGGCTCCAGCAATGTAGGTCACTTAGAAAGTCACTGACACAGTTTCTTTTCACATCGAAGCCCCAATAAGTATGAATAATTACACAGAGTCACTTTTAGGAAACGCCTCCGTCGTCGTCTCAGTGAAAAAAAATCCAGATCTTCTCTTCCAACTAATTTGATTTAAACTAAACTAATTTGATTAAAATTCACTAATTTGAATCCAGAGATTTTTGAGACGCTGTAGAAGGAGGTTGACTCGCATCATTTCCATTGCTGGAAGCGAAGCGCAGCAATGCGGCGATTGCTTCTCGTTGCAGCTTGGTGCAGAAACGCCAACCTGCTGCCTGCTGCTGGCATGCGCAAGGTGTAGATGGGTGGTGTGGGGTGGTGTGGGGGTTGGGCGCAGCAGGTCGGAGGCCTGAAATCCATCCGCCGGTACGTGGCATCACCTCGCTGCCAGCGCTGTTATGTCACCGGAGGCTGTCTGCCCTGCGCTGGAATGCAGAAGAGCCGCCGCTGAAACCGGATCCCGCACCGTCACCGGGTCGAGCTCGCAGCCGTGGGCGGAGCCTGCCGCTCTGCTGTTTTTCTTGGAAGGGAGTGCAAGTCGGGCGACGTGGAGGGTGGGGGTTGGGGGAGGGGACGGGGGAGGGCGGAGGGCACAGGGGGGCAGGCGGAGGTTGTGCCCTATAGGTGGACGGGCTATTTTAGTGTTGCGGCAGTGAGGTGCAGAGGTCGGGTGAGACTCAGGAATGCGGAGAGGATCTTCTTCCACACCTTCAACTCACTTCTGCATGCGGCACATCCCCCACCGTAGCTCCGCCCTCTCGCTCCTGTAAGCGTACGAGTGTGGCGTTAACAGTCGGCAGAGCGACGGGCCCGATCCACCCCAACAACGCTTTCACACTTATGTAGGAACGCTTTTGTTCTGTTCAGATCGTGCCAAAGTTTTTCAAATTCGGACCAAACCAGGACAAAGCCATGGCAGGTGCATGTTGGTCAGGTTGCACAAATGGTTAAAGGGTGGGGAAAAAAAACATTCCTAAACGAATTTACACTGTGGCTGCTAAGATTTCAACTCTGAAACGTGTCAGTAGCTGCGTTTCCATGACAATTTTCCGCAAAATTTCTAAAATTTCAAAATAGACAAAACTGCCCTTAAAAGAACTAGCAAACGTCAAAGTAGTTAGTTGTTTTAGCAGGGATGGCTACACCTGCAGTTGGAAAAAAATAATAATAAAATCTATCCGATCACCTCCCACGCCTGAGGACATCCGCTTCACACAACAGTTTTTATGGGCTTTTTTTACCAGAAGGATGTGTGAAGTAACTGGAGGAGACACTCGGAGTCAGTGCTAGTTTGTATCTGCGTTTCCATCTCAGATTTTCTCAAAATAAAAGCAACATTTCTAAAATTTCCACAAAATACAATTGCAATTTGCAGGGGTTTCCATTGAATGGTGTGAAGCGCATAAGCAGTAATTCTGGTCAAATCTCCTCCACTGGTCCCTGTACGTCACGTCCGCCGACGTATAAATGCGAACAAAGTGTTTCCATGACACTTTTGCGATATTCCTCTCCATGGATACGTGTGAAAAACCTCCTCATGAGAGCATCAAAACCTTCCAACCATATTTGAGAGGTTTTACCATGTTTGGCTGTTTCCATCACCAGTTTTTATTGCCATATTTTGGCGTTTTGCGCTATTCTAGGGGTCTTGGAAACGCAGCTAGCGCGCTATGTCTCGCTACAGCTTGTCAACCGTTTCAATGCTCCTGATGGTTCGTCCAGCCGAGAGCCGGCCTCCCTGCTAGAACCCCATCCTTTTGTCTGAAGCACGAGGGACCCGTTCTGGGTTCTGTGGGGAAGCGGCTGCAGGATGTTGTCCTGGTTGGTTGAGAAGTGGTGGATCCTGGGTAACGAGGCAGTATGAGAGGCCGACAGTCCCGCCCCTCCCTCCACCCCGCCCCCTCCCTGAACATCCGCAGATGTTTTCCGCTCATTTCTCAGCATCTCATTCTGTCGTCCTGCGGGACTGAACTCCCACGCAGTGTTCTCTCTATCGCTCCCCCTCCCCCTTCCCCTGCACTGCCAGCCTTTGGACGGCGTCGCCAACACACACACACACACACACACACCCATTTTAATCAGCTGCTGTTATTATGTGTGGTTTCTCATATGGGTTTTTTTTTACTCTCTGCAGGTCTACGCACAATGAAATGGAAAAAAACAGGTATGTCAATGCGTGCGTGCCAGTGTGTGTACCTGTGTGTGTGTGTGTGTGTGTGTGTGCTGTTGGTTATTAGTCATTTCATCAAAGTTCACACACTACACGCCTCCGCCGCCACTGTGGAACATGTCCGACTGAATTTTGGCCTTTTTTTTAATGAATATTTTGCAATATCCGATTATTAATAGTCTGCATTGTAAACAGAAAGTGATTATATCTAAAATGAAAGTGGAAAATGAACACACACAAAAACCCCTCACACATAAAAATATGATATTACATGCGAGAAAAAAAATCTTTGTCTTTCTTTCCTGATTCCAGCCACAAAAGGATGAATTAAAAAAAAAAAACATGAAATCATTTCATCCACCGTGTATTTTATGTGCAAAATAAGTTCAATTCAGTTCTGTGCAGAATACTTTATTAACCCCTGAAGGGTAATTCACTTCACAATCACCTGTCCATAGCAGAAACACAACAAGACCAGGCCAGGCAGCCCGGTGATGCAGGATAAGACAGGAGAAGCACACAGCTAGCATCCACAGTGATGGTTGGACACCACAGTCTTGTCCTTCCTGTGCAAACAGGAAGGCTATGAGAATGTTGAATGTAGCTTCAGGTGGACTTTTCTCATTTCTGGCGAGTCCACTGACTGACTGACTGCTGTTTCAGATAACTAACAGTGACACAATTAACATTTGTGAAAGGAATCCTGTCCAACAATGACACCAGTGACACATCGTCGCTCAGCATACATGAAACATTTTCAATTTTTTGTTTCTTTTTTTTTTTTTCTTTTTAAATTTGTGCCGTCTGCATTTCTGTCACTGTCAGTGCTTCAGCGCCGCCTGGCTAAGCTGAACCGTGGACCGAATGAATAATACAGTACATCAGACTGAGGCCTGTGTGTGTGTGTGTGTGTGTCCCCCACCCGTCATACTGCCCACAGACGTCCACAGCTCTCAGCCTCCACCTCCCAGCAGCCACTGCTGCAGCTGGTGGTGGAGCCTCCGCTGGCTGATAGTAAATTACCGCCAGTGAAAGCGTCGGCGGAGCCGCACGTCGACCTCACAGCGTAGCGCCACACAACAGGAGCCCTGCTCTGCACCTCCTCCCCCTCCCCCTCGTCTTTTTATGACATTCATCCCTTCCTGGGGTGGGGGGTGGGGGGTGGGGGGTAAAGACAAGGGAGGGTGATTTACACCCCTTCCTCCCTGCACAAAAGCATCGCACTGACCCAGTTGTGGCTTTTTAACATGTGCGGCTCCAGTTCTGGAGCGTCTGTGGCTGGAGAACCGGTTGTGGGCGGTCCTGCCGTCCCCGCACCTAGTGTTGTAGTCTTGGAGGTTGGTCCTGGTCTCCAGACAAGTTTTTAAGGGTCTCAGTCTCGTCTCAGCCTCAGAGGTATTTTTACTGGGTCTGGTCTCCGTCTTCGACTGGACAGACTCATGATTTATGATCCAGACCCGTGGAGACTCAGCCAACACTGTAATAACACGATAATAACAGAAAATAATCCAGCTGCTGCTGTTTTACGCTCTGTTGGTGACACCCAGAGTGACACCCTGCCCCCTAAAATTCCTAGTTCATTGTTTGTTTCATTTTAAGAAGCAAAGTTGATTTTTGAAAATGGTTGAAAACAGTTGGCAAAGCAGCAAAATGTTCAAGGAAATGATTCAAAGACACCTTGCTGAAAAGAGATCTTGCTGTTCCATTTCTTTGATTTATAAAGCCTTGGTCTGGTCTTGTTCTCAAATGTCTTGGTCTGGTTTGGATCTCGATGCTCTCTAGTCTTGATAATGTCTTGGTCTCGGTCGGTGTGGTCTTGACTACAACACTACTCGCACCACAAACGGCCCCCACGACTAATGTGACCCTTTTTTTTCCGCCCTTTCCTTTTAATTTTTCCCATTGAACCCAATCCGGTAGATTTACGACTTTCTTTGCGGCCTCAGGGGGCTGGGGGGGGCGGTGACGGTGACGCTCTACATACACACTCACCTATTGACACACTGCTCTGAACCAGAATAGCCTGACAGGGGAGGCCACGCCCGCCACCCCGGCGGCCCGGCGGCGAGTCGGCAGCTCGTCTGGGAGATGTTTAACAAACATTAGCTCGGCCTGCTGATCCCTTATTATGTCAGAACAACACGGAGCAGGGCGGCTGCGTTGCGTAACGCCCGCCTGGCCTTTGGACCGGCTCACCCGAGAACACCAAGCCCCAGCTGCACAGTGCTGCTGTGCCTGTGTGGGATTTGTGTGTCTGTTTGTGTGTGTGTGTGTTTGCGTTTTAAAGGACAAAGGGTTGAGAACATATTTTCTGTGAGCGTCCTCGTTTAAATGAGTCCTCTGCTGCTCTCCTCCTGCGTCTGATTTGAATGAGACCTCTTCTGGCACACACACACACACACACACACACACACACACACACACCCTCCTGCGCTCACACTCAGGCACTCGCGCTGTGACGTACACACACCCACTCGCTCAGTCACGCACAGCTCGGAGCCGGAGGTGTGTGTCTGTTGTGTAACAGCAGGGTCGAGTGGCTGCAAAACACCCACCAGACCTCGGCAGTGGCCGACCGCCAGCAGGGGGCGTTGCGTTGCGTCCGACCAGGTTCCTCGTGAGTTTGACCGCGAACACGACGATCTCCGGCTTGGCTCTCTGCCTCGAGCAGACTGGAGCAGAGTGGAGGACTTGTGAAACATCCTCTGCTGCAACACCAGCTGCGTTTCCATCTCCCCTAGAGTTGCCCGAAACCTAAACACGGCAATAAAAACTGGTGATGAAACAGCTCAACTTGGGGAAAAAACTCTCAAATATGGCTGAAAGGGTTTGAGGCTCTCATCAGGTGGTTTTCCAGACGTATCCATAAAGAGGTATGTCGCAAAAGTGTCATGGAGACACTTTTTTCACATTGACACGTCACCGGTCGTGACTTACGGGGTCACGTGACCAGTTCACTGACCGGTGAAAATGGCGCGTTACGATTGGACGGAGGAGGAGACGGAATGTCTCTGTCTCCTGATGGTAACAGCGGCAACAGCAGCAGTGACCACTGAAATGGCTGTTCCAAAACGCAGTCCGTCCACCCCCCCCACCCCAAATGGTAATTGTACGTTGTTGAAATTTTAGAGATATCGCTTTTATTTTGTGAAAAACTGTCATGGAAACGCAGGCGGTGTTGCAGCTACTTCCTGCCAGCAGAAGCCGCACGTGTGCAAAACCTGTGCGAACCCGGAGCTCGTCCAAGTCTGAATATGGATGAGCGGCGCGAGCGAGCAGGCGTGGCGTCGGTTTGGGAAGAGCTGACGGCAGCGGCAGCGGCAGCAGCAGCAGCAGCAGGAGCGAGCAGGCGCCTGGCTGACAGTGAAAGCAGCTCAGACCTGCGGCTGCGTGGCAGCTCTGCAGTTTGTCGAGACTCTGAGCAGCACAGACGCTCCGTAAAGACCCCAAATTATCTCAAGTGTCACTTTCCCACCAGTAATCAGCAGCAGTCAACTCCTCGGCTGTGAGGAAAGTCTGTCCCAATCATCACTCCCATCATCATCATCATCATCATCATCACCGCCGCCTCTCTTCTATGGTTCAGAGCCATCGCCCTCAGCCAAGACGTTGACTCCGCCCCCCCTTGTTTTTATCCCCCTGCCATCACGTATGTGGAGGGTCCCAACATGCATCAGTTCTAGCAAGAGGCTGTAAACAGAGGGCTAACATCCACCACTCTGGCAATCAGGAAGCAAAGTGAAGGTTTGGGAGCTATTGGAGGTTAAAATGTAACGATGGCAATGAATGAACACTGACCAAAAGCCATAAAACTTCCTCAGATTTGGATGAAAAGTACACATTCCACAAATGTATCCACATTTGAAATTCACTCATCTGGGATCATGAATCATGCTGTGAGAGTCATGAAGGTTTTCCACCCACAGTGTGTGAACAGTGTTCGTCTAATGGCGGAAAATGTCAGTAAACCCTGGCGGTGTTTTGTAGTTCTCCATTTAAATCCACAGTTTGAGTGTAAATGTGGTTCCACCTTATCTGACTGTATCTGTCCTGAGGCCGTGAACCAAAGCCTGGAAATGATGCCACCATTGTTTTGACTTTGATTATTGTGTGACTACAGCATCATTGGGGTTGCTGATGGTCTTGGTCTCCTCTTCCTCCCCTCTTCTTCCCCCCCCCCCCCCTCCCCTCCTCTCCTCAGACGGGCTCACCTGCGGCTCTGTTTAGAGCGCTTAAAATCCCACGTTCCTCTCGGACCCGACTCCAGCAAGCACACCACGCTCAGCCTGCTGATGAGGGCCAAAGAACACATCAAGGTGGGTCGGCGCCGCTCCCCCAGGTCTTCCTCATCAAGTCAGTGTTGGAGGTCGGACGCCAAGAGTGTAGCCCAGGGTGGGCAAACATTTTGACCGTCACTGGTGGCTGACAGTGGGTTCTGAAATTCAACAGAGGGGGCTGGAGCAGCAGCAGATGGACAGAGTGTTTTGGTGACCCACTTAATAGGAGGAAACAATATCTCATGGCATATCTAGAAAACATGTTGTTCAGTGTCAATTGAAAATGAACAAAAGTGTTACAACAAAGTCAGTGTGTCGATGTTTAGCCCTGTTTTTGAAATGACTTTTGAAAGTCTGAGTAAATGGATGAAATACAACTTTTTCTATGGCTTACTATTAATATAATGTCTTCAAGTTATAAAGCTTAACAGGCCACTTATGGCCCCCGGGCCATAGTTTGCCCACGCCTGGTGTAGACAGTTGTGCAACAATTAAAACCTTTGACACAAAAATGTGTTAAAATATGCACATTTCTCAGGTTGCTGAGCGTTGTGATTGATTGATGGATGGATTGATTTTATTCAGTCGTTTCAAACATCAGAAATACAGAATGGTTTTAAATCAAGCGACTGTAAATCTTCCTTTGGCTAAACAGTTTTTCCCCTGCTGTGTATTCTTGTTTGTGTCCTGCAGCGGCTGGAGGAGGGCGAGAGGCGAGCTCAGCACACCAAGGAGCAGCTACAGCGCGAGCGGAGACACCTGCGGCGGCGCCTGGAGCAGCTGGGGGTGGAGAGGACTCGCATGGACAGCACCGGCTCCACCCGCTCCTCCTCCGAGAAGTCCGACTCGGACCAGGGTGAGTCCTCGCCCGACGAGCCCGCCAGCCAGCCAGCCAGCCAGCCAGCCAGCCAGCCAGACCCCTCACCCTCTCTGCTCTTCCTCCTGTTCCCTGCAGAGGACCTGGACGTGGACGTGGAGGGGACGGACTACCTGCTGGGTGACCTGGAGTGGAGCACCAGCAGCGTGAGCGACTCAGGGGACGAGCGAGGCAGCCTGCGCAGCAGCTGCAGCGACGAGGGCTACTCCAGCGCCAGCCTGCTGCGCCTGCAGGACACTCAGGAGAGGGCCAAGCAGCTGGCCTGCAGCCTATAGACAGCACCGCCCGCCGCCGCCGCCGCCACCACCCACCCATCCTCCCCCTCCCTCGCCTCCCCCAGGACCGAGCCAGTCCGAGGCCTCCCGTCCAGCAGGGGTCTCTGCAGGCGTCTCCTTTCCGTCCCCCTCCCCCGTCCCCGACAGCGACGCCATCTGGACTGTGACGCCCGCATCCAGCACGTCGCCATGGTCATCTTCGGCGGTCAGTCAGTCAGTCCGTCAGTCCGTCAGTGGGCGGGGCGTCGCCCGCTCTGCTCCCCACCAATCAGAACGAGAGGTTCACAGACACTCCACTGGTCCGTCCGTCCGTCCGTCCGTCCGTCAGAAGCCCAACTTTCAGCCAGAGAATGTTACCACACAATGTCCCACTGCCTCGTCTTCTGTGCCTCCAGAGCCATGGGAAGCACTTACAAGGCACACACACACACACACACACACACACACACACACACACACACACACACACGCACTCACTCACTCACTCCTGTGTCGGGTGTGACCCAGACGACACAACTCGGGGCTCTTTCTCCCGTCTGTGCAGTGCATGGTTCTACTGCTGCCTTGCACTGAAGGTTTTGTTTGTTAAAAAAGGAACAGAACAACAACAACAACAACAACAACAACAACAACAACACAAAGACCCCCCCCCCCCAGTGTTTCTAGTAACGTCCCCGCTCTGCAGAGTGTGTGTTTCAAGGGGTGGAGGGGGGCGAGAAGGGGGGGCACAGCAATACATCCCTTGTGATTATTACTCTTGATGATTTTTTCCCCCCCTACACGCACTCACACACACAAACACTCAGAAAATAACAAAAAAAAAAATGTGCAGCATGAGATTGTGAAAGGTTGGGGGAGGGGTGGGGGGGGGTGTTGTGTGCGGGTGGGTTTAATGTATTTAGCCTCTCTCTGATGACTGTGGCGTCCTAATATTGTTTTTCCTCGTCTTATTACGACATTATTATTTGTGTGTGCGTGCGTGCGCGCGTGTGTGTGTGTTGCGTCTTGGCCGAACGCTTTGCCGAACGGCCTCGTCTCTTCAGGTGTAAACAGGAAGTGGGTGGAGATCTACTGAGAGCAGTCCAGAGCACATTCCATAACAGAGAAAGCAGTTATATTGAGATTGATATAGATGAATATATTTAATTTTTCCTTTTCTTTTTCTTTTTCGGCGGTGGATTTTCCTGCCAGTTGTCGGCGAAGCGAGAGTAGCCGCGTCGGCGCCGCGACAGCACGGGCGCCACCTAGTGGCGGCTCACTCTCTCCTCGGCGTTGCCTTCATAGCTATTTATTATGTTTCCGCCAGAGCGTTACACCTTTTTAATGTAAATAGTTTACAGAAAGATCTCTATGTCTATCGAAAAAATGTATTTATTAGATATTACAAAATATATAGATGAGTACATATATATATATATATATATATATATATATAAATATATTTAATTAGTCATAGCCTTTGTTCTTCTCGTGAGGTTTAATGAGAGTTTCCTACATGTAGTTCGTTGCACAAACTAGTCAATCCATAGAATATTTAGAAAACGTCTCTTGTGCCTCCAGGCTTTGGTGTCTGTTTGCGATCTGGCACGGTGCTTCAAAAAAAAAGTCTTTGTGGTTGAAAGCATTTTTTTTTTTCTCTTTAAGCTCTTTTTTTTTTTCTTCCTTTTTTGGTAAAAGCCAGCTAAGCCCTGCTATAGTGAAGGGGTTGTGGGTTATAAAAGGCCAAAAAAAATCTAAATAAGCTCCAAAAAAAATGTGAATTAAAAAGTAGAAAAAGTGAGAGGCGACCGGCGTCCGGGTGACAGACAAAGAAGAAAATGGCCGCTCAGCCAGTTAAGGCTTTCTGCCACTTCCTGTCGTTTTTGGGGGTTTTTTTTTTTCGCTCGGCAGGAAGTGGAGGGGTGCCAAAGACGACTTCTCTTCCTCCTGCGTCCGTCCGTAGCTCTCAGTGAAAAAAGCATGACGACAAACCAGGACAAAAAAAAAAAAACAACAAAAACAAAAAACTACATATGATAAATAGTATTGTTTAGTCTTTTTGAGTGTGGAATGCTGAGTTTCATCATTATTACTAATATTGTCACTGTTTTGTCCCGACTAGAGAAAGCTTTTCAAACGGAAGACGTTGCGTGTAGCAGCCGTGTCAAAGGAGGGATTTAAGCAAACCGGGGAATGTTCTTAACCCTTTAGGCGCCACGGTCGCAAAATTGCGACAAGCGTCATTGCTGAATTAAACAGGCCATAGCGGCAAATATGGTGCTAAAAGTAGTTTCCACTTTACACCAGGAGATGGCAGACACCTGTGGCTTCAATCTGAGCAGCATTTGTGGGGGTGTTCATATTCAGATTTCGGTGTATAAAGAGAGAGAAAGCCTCAGTCGAGGAGACGAGGAAGTGCTTGTAGTGGGAGCGGAGAGAGAAAGACAGCGAATGTGGAGAATACATTGCCGAGAGGTTTGTTCGTTGACAAAGTACTTCATCAAGTAATGTCTGACTCGATAACGAAGAGGAATATTCGCACTCTGACGACGATGTTCAGTCATCCTGTGAGAGCGAAGTCTGCCGGTGCGTCTTTACGCAGCGGCAGCGAGTCGATGCGCCACGACAGTCACCAAGCAGCGCATGCTTCGCCTCAGCGTGGCCGGGGTGTAGTGGGAGTAATGGGCGAATGAGGATGAGGGGACGTGGTGGGGGGGGGAAGCAGGAGTGCTCAAAACACCGCTAATAGTGACGGAGGGCGCGGGGAGGTAGTGGTCAACCTGGTAAAAGCCGTGGGAGGAAACGCCCAGCCAAAATTGAACATTTTCTTGAAAAAATGATGGCGCTTAAAGGGTTAAAACAAAACAAAAAAAAGGTGCGAGTGGGCAGATGTGTGTTCTCTCAAATGCCATCTGTCGGTGTGTGTGAGTGTGTGTGTGTGTGTGTGTGTGTGTGTGTGTGTGAGGGAGTGTGTTTCGTGTCGTCACCGTTCTCAGAGAGAATCTTTCCGGGGTGGTAGTGGGTGGGTGGTTTCCAACGACTTGCTTTGCAAAAAAAACAAAAAACACCCCACTTCCTGTTTTACTACTCTCCTGGCCCCGCCCTCTTTTTTTCTTCCCCCCCCCCCCCATCCATTCACCCGTCTTCCGCCTGGGTGTTTTCCCCCCCGAAACGCATGTTGTTGCGGCGCTAGCGCAACTCGCTCCTTCCCTGTCACCTGCGGGTGCAGGCGAGGCGGACTTGTGCGTTTGTGGGCGGGGCCACTGTTGCTCCGCCCCTTCCCCTCCCTCCACACACCCGCCTCCTCCTCTAAAGAGGGAACGGTAAAAATAAAAAAAACAAAAAGACCCCTGGTGCTCTCGGCGTCTGACTGTAAAAGAATCAGGCGTCGCAAATCTTCCCCCACGAACAAGACCAGTTGTTTAAGCTAGCCTTCAAAAAAGAGAGAGAGAGAAGAAGAAGAAGAAAACGACGGCGCCTCTGTGTGGCGCATTTGGGCTCTGCGTGCACGGAGGTGACAAACGACACCTTTTAAAGCGCCACGAGAGGCAAACGAGCGTGGGGGGGGTCCGGCGTTAATTGTGTCGCACGACTGCCCCCACCCCCGGCCCCTCTCCCGTCTCTACGGTGGCGCCCCCTGGCGGTGAAAAATCTCCGCGCCTCGTCATCTGTCCTTCACCATCACCACCACCGCCCTGCCGCCGCTCTTTTACTACCGAACAATAACCGACAGGAGGGGGCGTTTTGTGCACTTACTTTTTAAAGAAATTGGGAGAATTTGGACACCTGTTTCAAATGTCTTTTTGCTGGGAGGGGGAGAATCCCCAAAAAAAAAAAAAAATCTTTGGAACATGAATTGTGAAGCAGCAGTTTCTATTTGCCGTTGATATTAAAGGAATAAAAACATTTGGAACCCTTGTTTACCGACACGTCGCCGCCTCCCTTGTCTTCTTCTGCTTTTTCTAATTATTTTATGGTGAGAACAAATGGAAGCCGCCAGCTTCTCGCACCGTGACTAATCTCCACGTCGAGGCTGGGGCTGACAGTAATGAGAGGGGATTCTTTTTTGTCCTTATTATTCTTCTTTTTCTTTTGCGCAGCAGATGAAAGAGGCTGGCGGGGGGTCTGGGGGGGGAGGAGGAGGAGGGGGAGGGGTGGTTAGCTCGGCTTTTCCTTCGCCAGCCGTCCCAGTAGTGTCGCTCCACTGGAAATCTGTTGGTCGGAGCCCAGAAGGGTGAGGAGGAGGAGGAGGAGGAGGAGGAGGAGGAGATGATGGGGTGAGTATCCCTTCTGCAGCTGCTGGGTGGAAGGGAGGGTCGTGGAGGGGCAGTCTAGTACACACACACACACACACACACACACACACACCAGTTTGTGTGTTTGTGTTGGCTGTGTGAAGGTCTCCTGATCAGTCCAGAACATCACCACAGGCTCATCATCAGACCAGATCCACTTCTGTCAGGTGGAGGCTTTGGGGAGGAGAGTCATGTGACCTGCACGAGAGAGAGAGAGAGAGAGAGAGAGAGAGAGAGAGAGAGAGAGAGAGAGAGAGAGAGAGAGAGAGAGAGAGAGAGAGAGAGAGAGAGAGAGAGAGAGAGAGAGAGAGAGAGAGAGAGAGAGAGAGGGGTCAGAGAGGGGGTGGTGTTGACAGGGGGAGAGGAGGGGGGGGAGGGGGGCTGCAGAAGGTCAGGGTTAAAAGACTGGAGAGGGTTAGCACTCTCTCAGTCTAGCTGTCCATCATCTGTCTGTAGAGCCATGTCTTTCTATCCATCTACACATATAGATATATGTCTATCTATATCTCTGTCTGTCTGGCATCTATCTATAGATCTATGTCTATCTCTGTCTATACACAAATATATATATATATATATATATATATATATATATATATATATATATGTATACACTAGCAGTCAACAGTCTGGACTCACCCTCTGAATTGAATGTCTTTCCTTTCATTCTCATGACTGTTGACATTGCAGTTTCTCACTGAAGGCATCAAAACTACGTGTGAACACACGTGGAAATATGGAGGACACAATAAAAGTGTCAAATAACTCAAACACATTTTATATTTAAATTCTTTTATAAAAAGCATGTGTAGATCTGTCTATCTATCTATCCATCCTAACGGCGACGCACCTTCCCTCTGTTCAAGCCGCACGTGAAACACGAGACGCGCCGCTGCAGTGCAGCACGACACATTCCAGTCCAGCTGGGTGTATTGACACAACCTACCCGCTCCTGTATGTGTGTCAGTTATTGACAGAGTTGCGTAAGTGTGTTTGTTTGTGTGCGGCAGGCGCGCCGACCCTGCCCTCCACACCCCGACTCGTCAGATTAGGCAAATCCAGCAGCTTATCTGGCGACCTGCACGCTGACCTTCGCCTCGCACTGGCGTGGCCTGACAATCATGTGTGCGCACGCACGCACACACACACACACACACACACACACACACACACACATACATGTGTAACCCAGCAGATGCACAAGCACAAAAGCTCTTCAGTCACAAATGACTCGTTCCATGGAAACACACGACAACAGCAGCAGCAGCAGCAGCAGCGTCGGGCCCTCAGGAGTAATGGAGTTCGTGCAGAGCCATTCACTCACTCGCTCGCTCACTTGGCGGAGTCATGTGACCAGCGGCGAGGACTCGGCGCTCTGAAAGGACTGCACGTGCTCGGATGATGCAAAAAGAAAGAAGAAAAGAAGAGATGTTGGATGAATGTTGCCAGCGCCCACGGTCACCACTCAACGCTGTGGTACTGGATGGGGGGTCATGTGACTGTCATGTGACAGGAGCAGGTGGAGGCGGGGGGGGGGACCTGTGAACCCGGCCGGGTCACTGTGATGCATCAGTGCAGAACCAGAGCGATATTTTTCGGGAGACGATGAGACGAGCTGGAGCTGGAGAAGCAAGTCTCTCATTGGTGGAAGGAGCCAGGTGGGAGGGGTCTGAGTAGTCTGAGAGAGCCTGATTGATTGGAGCTCTGGAAACAGACCTTGTTTTAGTTTTAGTTTAGTTCTCTTCCGTGTTGTTAGCCCGGTGTTTACAGCCTCCTGATTTAGCTTCCTGTTTACATTGACGCTGTGTTGGACCATCCTCACTGAGAGAAAGGGGGGACAAAACGAAGTGTTCTGAGAGGGCGGAGCCAACATTTGGGGAGTGAGGGGGAGGGAGAAGGGTTGTTGTCACTGCCTAGGAGCACCAGACAGATACCTGGCCCCTCTGTGACATCACAGAGGGCAGATTTCCACACGCAATCTTTATCGTTTCAGATTAAGAGCTCACTCACTGGCTTTTGGTGGGTTGGTTGGTGGGTGTGGCCTTTGTATCAGCGTGTCAATCAAAGCGTATCTCCCTTGTTTTATTGTAGCTGGGAAACACCACCTCCCCCATCACCCACTGACTGTCAGCACAGGAGGTGAGAGCGCCTCGGATCAAAAGAGTGCGCATATGTGTGCGCTGCATGTTGAGAAAGTGTGTGTGTGTGTGTGTGTGTGGTGAAACAGATGGAGAGGAAGAAAGGCCTGAACCCCCAGAGACGGCGGAGGGGGAGCAGCGCGTCGGGGCAGAACAAAGGCGGAGGAGCCGAGTGGCCCGGCGGCGAGGCCTCGTCACACCTGGCCAATCAAAGCCTCTGACGAGTCTCCAAAAGAGACGCCTCCGCCACCGTTGCCGCCGCCGCCGCCGCGTGGAAGGAGTCACGGCTCATGATAACGAGGCTCGACGACGAGGCTCCGGGTACAAACGGAACATATGGTCCCTCCACACAATCAGATGGCGACTGTGGTGCTTGTGCCTCCTCTCTCCCCCAGAGAGAGAGAGAGAGAGAGAGAGAGAGAGAGAGAGAGTGTGTGTGTGTGTGTGTGTGTGTGTGTGTGTGAGCAGCCAAAAAGTGTTGATCAGCAGTCGGCGGTCAGAACTGCAGGAGCTCAGACATGTTGGAGGAGAGAAGGAATAAATCCCAGGAATGAGAGTGTGTGTATGTGTGTGTGTGTGCGTGCGCACGTGTGCAAAACAAATATATTTTGCAATTCAGGCATGCTAGCGCAACATTAGCACAAAGCACATAGCGCTGCAGAGATGTTTTTTCCTGCTTTAAAAATGACACTTTCAGAATTATTTCTATGATTCATTGATGTTAAACAGGCAGTAAAGCGACACACTGCCCCCTGCTGGCCAGTATCACTCCAGCTGCCTGCCAGTCAACCCTCTTTCAACACGCCTGTCTTTTCTCAGCGACGCTTTCTCCTTCTGCTTCTTCTTCCTCTATCCTTCTTCATCATCATTCATCTTTTTTTTTTTTTTTGGCTCTGCGGCGCCCCCTGCTGTTAGAAACATGCAGGAACCGGTGAACAGGCCAGCTTCTTATTTCCAAGCAATTCCTGCTGCTGTTGTGTTGAGGAACCCTTCTGTCGAGAGGGTGCAAAGTTGTGCACTGCTATGCCAGGCCAGTGGGGGTGCTAATGTGTTGTGTTGCCAGAGTGATGTCACACAACAACAACAACAACAACAACAAACATGCTTTCCCTCTGGTTTATATTTTTGGGCATTTTGTTCTATGATCACAGTTCCTGTTGCTCTTCATGGCAGCACCGACTCTGTTCTGTTCCATACCTGAGAGCTTACCATCATTCGATGCCTCCGTTGTGCCCGCTGCTCGTGCCATTCAGCTGCATTGAACGACTGTTTCCAGTCTAAAAACTGCTGGTTCTTTTTCTCGTCGATCTCTCATTAACAATAAGACTAATGAAATACCTAATGACCGTTTTCCTATTGAAAGTAATCTGCAAGTTCCTGTTAAAAAAATTAAAAATTGAGGTTGGTCTCAATTGAAGTTAGTCTCCCGCACCGCCTTGCAATGGCAAGGTTCCATTCGACTGTATAAATAACTAGGCAGCCAATAGGAAGGTTCTCTTTTCATGCGGTGATATTCATATCCGAGTCCTCCTGCGTGTCTTTGTTTCTCACAGTGAAAAGTTTCTCCCCTGTGCATCTCTCTGCTTTGTTTCTTCTTCTTTTCTTTTCTTTTTCAATCTGGACAGATGGCGCCCTCTTCCTGCCATTTGCTGCATGGCACCGCATCATAATCCCTGTGCAAGCGGCGCTCTCTTTGCATTCTGAACGTGAATGCGGCCTGCTCTACATTGCACTCCGCAGAGATTACACGGCAGTCTCTGCACCAGCGTGTCGGATTGGCCTCTTGCTGCTGCAGGGAAGCTGCAGCCGACTTCCGCTGGAGGTGTCCAACAGCCCGTACCACTTCCCCGACGACGCTCTCGGTACAATCAACTCAGGAGGAGGGAGGATGCTGTTTACCTGCCGCTTCCTGCTGAGTCATCTCAGACAGACCACCCCCCCCCCACCTCCCTCCCCTCGCCTTTCAGCCCAAATATGGTCAGGATGTCGGAGCGACCCAGACCCTGCAGTCTGTCTGGCCGGCGGTCCTCCAGCCCGGATGAGATGAGGCTGTAATCGAGTGTGAAGTGTTTGCTGTCGTTATGTGGTGGTGGGTTTGAACACCACTCAGTGGTTTTCCACCACCTTCACATCTGCACAGCAGCAAGTGAGTCTTTCTTTCAGGGGGCGTGAAATGAGGTTGCAGTGAGAAGTCAGGCACGAGGTGGGCGGATTCGACTTGAAAGCCCCAGTATGACAAAGAATGACTTGCTTATCTTCTGATTTTGAAGAAGAACTTTAGTCTAAAAGCTTTATCGACCCTGCAGGGACAATTCACCGGCCAGTGTGCACATTAGTGACCAGCATAGAGCAGTGTTTTCCAACACTGTACCGTCAGACAGTGCTGCAACCAGTGATGTCGACTCCTGCTGGCCATTTGGGAGACTGAAGAGATCACGAAATGCCGAAATGAAAGTAGGACGAGACTCTTGTTGCTCAGCTTGTGGCTCGATCAACTCTGAGGTTTTAGTGCCCCTAGTGGCCAGGATATATATTATAAAGAAACCCTCAAACTATATCTATTTATCATTAAATAGAAACTGTTTTTAGAGGGTAAATGGTTTTGATTTCATCGTTTATGTTTTATCATTAATTTTGAGAGGGTGAAAATTGATATTCCTGTGAAATACAAATTACATCGAGTTTGAAACATTGATCTATGATTAAAGGCGATCTGCAGCATTTTCTCCTTCCACTGTGGGCCTCTCGTTTTTGTTTTGATGCCGTTCAAATGTCCCATAATGATAATTAATAGGTTGCAGGCCAGTCCTGAAAGGACATTGCTTTGAATCAATACAACAACATTAAATCTTGTTTACCGATTGATGTTAATGATGAAAAATGGGATTTAAAAAGGTCGCGTGACGCGTATCAAATATTCACCAGCTCGCCTCTGCGTGACAAAGTGGCTGCTGAAGGTGATTTCGGGATGACTCGGCACTCCCCGCCTGTGTTCCTGACACGGCTGGGGGGGGGGACGATGTTGAGACTGCGCAGGGGCGTGGTCCGGGTCCCGGTTCTGCTCCAGCTCGGACCAGGAGGGATTCGATCGTGCCAAAACTGAATCATCCTGCTCTCCAACTCAGCAGTTTGTGTTGTTTTTTTTTTCCTCGCACTGTTTGTTGGGCTGCAGCAGGAGTCCGGCCGTGCTGCTGATGCCGAGTGTCTCCTCCACCCGGTGCTGCGGAGGAGGTGGAGGAGGAGGTGGAGGGGTGCAGGGGTGCAGGGTCTGGTGCAGACTGCAGCACCAAAACCACGGTAGCACTGAGCTCTGCACATCGATCTGCTGAGCCGTTCTGCTGGAAAAGCAGAAAAAAAAAAAAGCTGCAGTGACGGTGTCCGGTGTGGACCCGGGGGACACGTGACAGTCCGCAGCAAGCAGAATAAAGCACCAGCTGTTAGTTTTTTGTTTTTTTTTGTTTGTTTGAATCGTGATTTGATGGAGACGATGAGTGGATTCTGTGACCAGCGAGGTGCAGCTTCACTTCGCCGCGTCACGCAGAGAACCGTGACGCACCAAAAGACACGAAACTTGCTGTGGAGAGTGCTGTGTGTGTTGTTGTGTGAGGGCAGAGGGGGGAACAGAGTGGGTGTGTGTCCCCTCAGAGAGGGAGGGAGGGAGGGAGAGAGAGAGAGAGAGAGAGAGACTCTTTCTGCTAGAGCCTGCAGGTTTCCCCTCTGCTGTCTGCTGCTGTCAGTGCGTCAGATGATGCGCCGCCGCCGCCGCTATAAAAGCACCTGTGCGCGCCTCCCATCGCCCGCATCTCACTTTCTCTCTCTCTCACACACACACTCTCTCTCTCTCACTCACTCTTCTCTCACCCTCACGCTCTCCTCAGGTCCACGCACACGCACTCCTGCACTCCTCCTCTCTGCCTCCCTCGAACCGGACAGCGCCAAAAACCCAAAGGTGAAGAAGACGGAGCAGCCATGAGTTACACCAGCGACATGTACAGCAGCAGCAGCAGCAGCTCCTACCGCAAGATCTTTGGAGAGGGGCCGCGCGCCGGCCGCGTGGCCAGCAGCCCGTCCCGCCTGCACTCGGCTGGGGGCTACCGCAGCGGCGGCCACCGCACCTACGGCTCCCCGTCCATGGTGACCTCCAGCACCTACCGCCGCACGGCCGCGGCGCCCGGCCGCCTCTTCGCCGCCTCCTCCGCGGTGCCGGAGTCCTTGCTGGACCTGACGCAGTCCACCGCGGTCACCAACGAGCTCAAGATCATCCGCACCAACGAGAAGGAGCAGCTGCAGGGCCTCAACGACCGCTTCGTGTCCTTCATCGAGAAGGTGCACCACCTGGAGCAGCACAACAAGGTGCTGGAGGCCGAGGTGGCCATGCTGCGGCAGCGCAGCAGCGAGCCGTCGCGGCTGCACGAGCTCTACGAGCAGGAGATCCGCGAGCTGCGCGCGCGCGTCGAGGAGCTGACGCACGAGAAGAGCCAGGCGCACCTGGAGTGCGCGCAGCTGGGCGACGCGCTGGAGCGGCTGCGCGAGAGGCTCGAGGAGGAGAGCCGGCTGCGCGAGGAGGCCGAGGGCAGCCTGCGCGGCTACCGCAAGGACGTGGACGACGCCACGCTCGCGCGCCTCGAGCTGGAGAAGAAGGTCGAGTCGCTGCTGGACGAGATCGCCTTCCTGCGCAAGGTGCACGAGGAGGAGCTGCACGAGCTGCAGGCGTCGCTGCAGGCCACGCAGGTATGATACGCGCGCGAAAGCGGGGTCCAACTTTGCAGCGCACGAGCACCGAAACTTCAGACACTTGCAGGTGGTGTGATTGATTGATTGATTTGATTGATTGATTGACTGATTGATTGATTGCGCGCGGGACAGTGCGTCAGCTGTTTGTGGACGGTGCTCGTGCGCACTGGATAATTGATGGCACTGCAGCTCCCGGGTACTCCCCCCTCCCCTGCCCCCCCTCCTCCTCCTCCTCCTCCCTGTTGCGGGGTCCCGAGCGTCGCTGCACTGCGCCACGCCCCCTCCAACCATCCGCAAACTTTTATGCCTTAGAAATATGATGCATAGACGAAGCCCATCTCCTCTGACTGCTCCCTGCTAGAGAGGCGCCAACACGCCATGAAACTGAATCGCGTGTGTTTAACTCCGCTATAATGCTTTTAAGTCATTGATTATTTAAATGTGTTAAATTCAGTTCTCCATAAGCTGTTTATTTTGTTCTGGGGCGTTATTTCATTTTTTTTTTAAATTTATTTATTATTTTTCTTTTCTTTTTTGACGGTGTGAAACAACATGGCGAAGACACAGAGGGTCGTCAAAATAATGCGCACAAATAGCGCAGAATCCAGGGGTGTGGCCGTCTCGGGGGAGGGGGCGCGTGCGGGACCACCACCAGCGCATATGTGCGTGAAGGTCTGCATGTCATTATTATGGGATGTCCTCACTGCAGCACAGTAAGGCAGAGGATGAGGAGCACCGCCGAGAAATAGTCGAGGGCTTATTCAGTCAGTTTTATGATGACCTTAAGAAATAGTTTTGTTTTTTTTGACTATATTTTCCCTTGTCAGAAAAATGAACGAAGGAATTCTGACTTTACCTTCACTGAAACGATTCCTCACATTTACAGATAAATGAGAGACAAAATTCTGAGAAAAAAAAAAAAGTTTTGTTCTGTTTTGAACTGAGCATTTATCATCAATATGATGGCAATTATTTCAATCGATGAGGAAAAATCTGTGCCAAACTCCAGGTATCAAAGATACTTGAGGTAAAAATGCAAACACTTTGTTCAGAATCCCAAGAAACAGAGCAGCAGCAGCAGTATTATTTCACGGTGACTTTTCATTGACTGGAGTGCCGAGCAGATCCACCCTGCGGTTGCCGGGTAGATTTCCCTGGGGCCCCTTGTCCTGCCTTCAGGGATTATTGTGGCACTGAAAGCTGACAGGCGGCGAATCTTCTGGCAGCAGAGACGCCTGTGTCAGCAGGCCGTCCATCAGCCCTGCACCTCAGCGGCGACTCAGCTCGACGCCGGGCCCGCAGCGCCAGCACTGACAGGGGCCAATTATCACACTTCACAAGGACACAAGCACGCAGATTAATAAGTGTGTTGAGCCAAGATGCAAAAAACATTATTAGTTTTATTTCAGATTCCAGAATGTTTTTAATGCGAGTCCATTCTGACCTGCACATGATCAATTCAGTGTAATGGGGAAGTAAGTTGGAACTTGATTGAATTTTTATTCACTTGTTCGAAAAACAAAATCACGCACCTTATGGCCCTCAAAGGGGAAGCAATTTTCTACCATTGACGTCAATTAAAGTTCTTTCAAAATAAAAGAATCACACTAGCAACTAGAAAGCCTTAATGTGAAACATCCTCTTCTCCTTTCCCTGCGTTCAGGTGTCTGTGGAGATGGACCTCAGCAAGCCGGACCTGACCGCCGCCCTGAAGGACATCCGGGCCCAGTACGAGAACCTGTCGGCCCAGAACCAGGTGCGGGCCGAGGACTGGTACCACTCCAAGTTCGCTGGCGTGACCGAGGCGGCGGCCCGCAACCAGGACGCCATCAAGCAATCCAAGGAGGAGCTGAGCGAGTACCGCCGGCAGGTGCAGGCCCGCACCCTGGAGATCGAGTCCCTCAGGGGCCACAACGAGGCCCTGGAGAGGCAGATCGGTGAGATGGAGGACCGGCACAACAGCGAGATCGGAGACATGCAGGTGAGTCGGTGGGCGCCGGGTCAACCGGGTCGTAGGTAGAAATCAACATAAGATCAACGCCCGGCCAACTGTGTGTGTGTGTGTGTGTGTGTGTGTTCTGGTGTGCAGGACACCATCCAGCAGCTGGAGGGCGCCCTGCGCAGCACCAAAGGAGAGATGTCCCGTCACCTGCGTGAATACCAGGACCTCCTCAACGTCAAGATGGCGCTGGACATAGAGATCGCCGCCTACAGGTGGGCTACGGAAAAGGCAGCGAGCTGTTTACTTTAACGGAGCTGACGAGGTTCAACAGAGTCTCGTTCCGTGCTTTATTTTCCGTCAAGACTCCTGTTCTTTGGTGCTCCCGCATGGTAAGGCAAGAAGAGAGAGAGAGCAGTTCCCTCTGATGACGGTTCCACCTGTAGCCATCGAAACGTTGCCGCTTTGTCGTGGATCTACGTGGTATTGCAGGAAGAGATTTCTATTTGTGATTCTGGGCAGTAGTGCAGGTAGAGCAGTAAGGCAGGCTGGGAAATACTTTTGATCTTTTCCATTTGTCTTACATGGTAGTGCTGTAGTCAAAACCGCACCAACCAAGACCAAGACATTATCAAGACTAGAGAGTATCAAGATCCAGACCAGACCAAGACATCTGGCGTTCGAGACCAAGACAATATCACAGAAAAATAACAACAAAAGAGAAAAAACTGAGCAGTCAGCAACATCTCTTTTCAGTAGTTCACTCATTTTCTTTAAGATTTTGTTGATTTGCAAGCTATTTTGAACCTTTTTTTTAAAAAAACAAACAAACAAAAAAAACAACTTTGCCTCATAAAATTAAAAAAAATAATTCAACTAGGAATAAGGGGTCAGGGTGTCACCAACAGAGCGTAAAACTGCAGCAGCTGGATTCTTTGCTGGTATTATCGTGTCATTACAGTCATTACAGTGTTGGCTTGACTGGTCTGGATCAAAAATCCCCAGTCCGCCCAGTCCCAGACCAAGACAAGACCCAGTAAAAATGCCTCAGCGTCCGAGACAAGACGGAGACCCTTAAAAAGTGGTCTGGAGACCAAGACCAACCTCCGGTACTACAACACCATTACATGGACTTAATGGGACTTAACAGAGGTGACACAATGTTCATTTTAAGGCCTCTGCATTAAGAAAAAAGCAAAAAACTGAAAGTTTCAATTCTTAATTTCAGAAGAGCTCAAAGGTAGAAGCATAAAAAACTGACCTGCATGAACATTTTTAGAATGTGTGTCAGAGTCAAATCTTCTCGTCTCTGTGGGCTGCAGGAAGCTGCTGGAAGGTGAGGAGTGCCGCCTCAGCTCGGTGGGCGGAGCCATGGTCCAGTCCGGCTACCCCGGCTACTCCTACATGTCCGCTCGCACCTACACCCTGGGCGCCTACAGGAAGCCCGAAGCCAAGCCCGAGGAGGAGGGAGAAGAGGAGGAGGAGGAAGAGGAGGCAGAGGAGGAGGAGGCTGAGGAGGGAGAGGAGGAGGAGGAGGGAGAAGGAGAGGAGGAAGAGGAGGAGGAGGAGGAGGGAGAGGAGGGAGACGACCAGGAGGAGGGTAAGGAGGAAGAGGAGGAGGAGAAGGAGAAGAAGGAGAAGCCCAAGGAGAAGGAGGAGGAGAAGAAGAAGGAGAGCCCGAGCGCCAAGAGCAACAACAACAACAAGAGCTAAACGGCTCGCCGACGCTCTCATCTCCATCATTCAGCACCATCTCAGCACCAGTCACAGATCTGCAACCAGCACGTCGTCCGTCAAACACCAAAAGGTTTCACCTCTCACCGGCCGTCTCCGCCCACACTTCAGGGGCGGTTAGCATTAGCTTAGCTCGCTTTCGATGGTAGCAGCTGTGTTATCGTGGACGCAGCTAGCGCAAAGTATCGCAAAGTTTTCTTAAAGCCCCTCCTCCTGCGGAAACAGCGTCTGGTTCGAACAACAAGAACATTTCTGGTTTCGCAACTAGAATGTCCAAAGAAAAGCTCGTTAAAAATCCGATGATATTTAGCACAAAACTTTGCTTTTTCCCACCTCGGCTTGTCTGAGGAGGCGGGGCTTTAAGCAAAACGCGCCATCATTGGTTCACAGTGATCACAAACACACCGAGGAGTCGAGAGAAACGCACAGAACCCGGGAAACAGCATCAGCCAGTCCAACTTTTTAACGGTGCTACTTGATTTCTATACCCATGAAACAACAAAAATAAAAAGTTGGGGAGCGACAGAGTCAGAACGCAGAGTCGACCCAGCAGGAAGTGAGCGCTTGGCCACTCCCCCCTTCTTCCTATCCATCCCGTCCCGCCGCCGCCGCCGGCCGTCAATCATCCCGTTCAAACTCTTTGTTCCATTTTTGTCCATCCGCTGCACGGCAATAACTAAAATGTCAACGTGTCGGGAAGGTGGGCGGTGCTTTACGGGTGAGAAGCAGTGCATCTTGGGAAAATGAAAAACCATAGAGTTTGAAAAAAAATTGCGACTGTATGTATAAAGAACCTCTATATATATATATATATCAATATATTTTGGAAGTATATGACTTACGACCCGCCCCCCCCAACCCCCCCAACCCCTACCCAACACCCGTCGACTGATTCATCCGCCAAACGATTAGTCAAAGATGAAGAAGAGAAAAATCTTTGCTTTGAATTTCCATTTCGCCATCTTGTCACAAACGGTTGTGGTGTTTAATTTTGCCGCTGGAGGAGGCGAGCGGAGGTCTGCCGGTGTCAGGCAGCTGCCGGCGACACCGACGGCCCTCAGCTGCGACTGCGAGTGGCAGGAGGGCGGAGCAGGTGCTACGGGAGGGGCGGGGTAGGGGGCGGAGGGATGGGGCGGGGCAAATGGTACAGAAGCCGTATATTACAAGGGCTATTAACGCCACAACCTCCACTAGGTGTCTCCCTACTCGTCCGTCTGGCGGATGGATGGAGCGACGGGTTGGAATGCATGGCCTGCGACTCTGAGCTGGAGTCACTGCACTGGATGGGGTTTATTCATTTATGAACTTATTGATTGATTTCTGCTTGCTGTGTGTTGAGTTTAAGACAAACTATATTAATGATTAGACATAACTTGCCTTAACCATGACTGAAAGTTAACATTTACTCGCCCGAGTGTCACCCGTGTTTTTTTTTCCTCTTGTGTGGAGGATGACGCCCAAACATTTTCTCTTCTTTTCCTTTACGACTGTGAGCGTTCACGTGCTGCTGTCTCATGCAGTCAGATCCTCTCAAAGCCAAATAAAGACATTTATTAACCAAAACTGACTCTGTGACTCGGTCATGTGTGCAGAATATCTATAATATCAGAATATCTAATATGTATAATTTGACAATAAATAAGTAAATAAATAAGCAAGCAAAATTTTCTTTATGCATCTATTTAGGAAGACATTTAAAGTCTTCATAAATTGCAAGAAAGGATTTATGATAATGTTGTTAATGAGTTTTAAGATTGAATTGAACGGAATTCAGCAGCATTTATTAATACTGTGCACCTAATTCACGAGCATCGCTGGTAAAAACATGTTGCTCTGGTCAGGTTCTGATTGAGTGACAGTGATTCTGACTGAGGTTTGTCAACACCGATGGTTGCAGGTACGATCACAAGGTCAAGGTGACATCGCAGTGGCTACATGCTTCAAAAAATGCACTAAAATGTGAGTCAGTGACTCTGATTCAGTGACTGAGTCGGTGATTTCACCCACTCACACAGACTCCGTGGTCCAGACACCGACACGACCTCCAGGATTCCACCGCTGTTGTGTTAATATTGGATGAAGCAGGGAAGTGGTTTGGCTGTTGGCTTTGTGTGTGTGTGTGTGTGTGTGTGTGTGTGTGTGTGTGTGTGTGCAGGGGACGTTATCAGCACCAAGAAGCGATCGATAAAGGTGTCACCGCGGCAGCAGAGATGAATGTCTTTAATACTGCTGCACCAGAGAGAGAGAAAGGAAGCAACATGACGCGACAAACTGAGAGCCGAGCTGAACGCTGGGGGGGGGGGTTTCTGATCGGCCTTGATCAAACATCCACAAAGAAAAGCACTGATGATGAATGCGAGAATTTAACAAATATGATCTCGTTCAATTTTAGTATAGCTGCAGTAGAAAGTAAAATAAGACTAATAATCAGCAGCATCCTGGCTGTGTTTAGTTCAGCCTCTCCTGAGCAGCACTTCCTGCCTGATGAAACCCGTGAGTCCACTGGAGACCCAGACGTGAAGCGTGTCAGAGGGCAGAATTACTGAGGACTGGCAGGCTGGATCAGTTCCAGAGTTCTGCAGGTCAGCGGGCCGGCGGCCCGACGGGCCAGAACCCGTCCTTGGTCCTGGGCTGCTTGCGTGCCGAGCGCTGCTGTCAGCACATTCTGCTGCTGCTGTGTTTAGAGCTGTGTGTGTGTGTGTGTGTGTGTGTGTGTGTGTGTGAGGTGCATGCATAATTGAACTTCTCTCCTCATCGTTGACTGGAGAAAGGTCCCGATTGCGCAGTAAAACACTCGGCCTCAGCAGTTAGCAGGCAGCCAAGAGGCCCTGCAAAAGGAAGGACGGAGGGACAGACGGACAGGACACACACACACACACACACACACACACACACGGACGTTTTTACTCAAAATGAGTCCAAATTGGACAAAATAGTTGCTAGTGTATTGGCTGATTTTCTTTTTTTTTAAATCCAACAAATTTAGCCAGATTTTCAAGATTGAATTTAGGTTCTCTTTTTGTGTTGACAGCAGGTCAATTTCAGGCTTTTTGCAACCAAATTCGGCCCTCCCTGCTGGCCAAACCATAGAATGCAGGTTTTTGGCATTTCTTCATTGGCTTCTTTTTTTTTTTTTTTTTTAACAGGAAGTTACTTATCTTTATACACAGTGGAAAGGCCAAAATTAACAAACTTGGAATTCAGCCCTTTGTGATGTCACAAAGGACATTGATCTTTCACTGACACCTCTCCCAAGCAATTGTTTCTCCAGCCAGGTGTGTTGGCTTCCTTGTTTTTAAACAACCTTCCAAACTTGTGGAAGGTCTGTTTGAAGCCTCAGTTTTATCAGAAAGCTGTAAACACAGGGCTAAAAACGTTGTACGAAGTTTTCAGAATTGCTCCAGGCTGCTCTGAAAGTAAAAAATGTGGCAGAACGTGGGAGCTTTAAATTCTGGTGGTCGCAAAAATCACCTTCTGCAAAAGTTTGTGGCGGTTGTTCGCACGGCAGCGTTGGTGGATCTTCGCCTCGTTTTCACTCCAACAATCACTTCATCAAATGATTGTTTTTCACTCCTCAACTCACCTCCCCAGCCCTCACCCCCTTCTCTCTCCCTCTCTCTCTCCCTCTCTCTCTGTCTCTCTCTCCCTCTCTCCTGAACTCTGTGGCTATATATAGACTTAGACTGCATTGCAGATGTCCCAGAGCCCTGCAGTTCTGTTTCTGGAGTGCTGCTGGGAGCTGCCGAGGACGTCCAGCCAAAAAATGTAGCAAAAAAATGAAAAACCTTCCTGAAACACAGCAAGAAGCAACAACTCCAGCATGCACGCTGAGAGTCACAGGAACAGGAGGACAGCAGGACGCACTCTCGTGTTTGTGTGTGTGTGTGTGTGTGTGTGTGTGTGTGTATGGTGAAAATGCAGCAAAGACGACCAAACAGACACAACCTCCACAATTCCCTCAATCTTTAAAAAAAGAAATGTTGGTGGTGTAAGAAGAAAAACAATCTGCAGTGTCATCCTCTGCCTGTTTGACATTCAGTGGTTTTATAGGTGCAGCTGCCTGGGTCACACGTTTATTAGAATTGTTTGTTCAGATGGTTCAGACGTGAGAAGTAAGATATTAATTTAGAAAAGTAAATGATGATGCTGAGATGTTGAGTGACTTCAGCGACTCTGATGGTAACAGGAGAAGCGACGCTCTTCCCTCACCATCAGTTGAGAGGGTTATTTTTTTCTTTCATTCTTTGAATAGCCACCAAAGCTAACAAAGAAAAAATGAAACTGCGTGCTGACTTCTTTTTTTCCCTGCACTTCAGGGTCAGCTTTTCATCACAGTTGTAAAACTCGTGATGTTTGAGGGCTGAAATACTAAAAACAGGCTTTCAAAAAAAAAAAAAAAAAAACAGAAGCAGGAATGAGATGCTGGGACCCCTCCCCTGCTGCGAGGAGGAGCTGGTGAGTCACCAGACCAGCAGCTTCTCACTGGCAACTCGGTGCAATTTTCTTTTCATAAGAAGTGCGTGTCAGGTGTGGACATCAGAATAAGTTCACTCTGTCATCGTGGTATTTCTTTTATCGCTCACAGTGCGTCTCTCTCTGCGGATGGAGAAGTCACGGCGGGCTGTCAGTAGATAGAGAAGTCAGACCTCTGTGAGGACACCGCAGCCCCATCACTCCTCCTCACTTCCTGCTGCAGTATCAGAGGCATCAGAGGCTCATAAAGCATTCATAGGTGTCAGGCCGCAGACACCAGCTCGGCTTCGGTGTGAGCTTCTGCTGCCACCTGGTGTCAGAACAGCATATTGCAACCACACAGTCCAAGATGTCCTTGGAATGTTTTGTTTGCTCGTCTGTTTGTTTTTGCCTCATTATTGACAAACGGGTCAAAAAAAAAAAAAAAAATGACCCGCATGTACCAATGAATAAACAAATCAGTGGATCAGTGAATCGATTAGTCGATTAATCGAAAAATTATCATAAAATATCATGTTTTTACCCGATTAATTATTAAAATATCGTAGCACCCAAATCACGTCACTCAGTGTTTGTGTTGGCTTTGGGCCACACCTCCAATGACGTCACGGCGCGGCACAAGGACGACATCAAGACAGATTTAAGAGACCGTAGAGATGAGCAGCCACACCTTCAAAATAAGACCTTTCAAAGCGCCTCGGCACAATTCACTGGAACCTGCGGACGTTCCGTCATCGCCCACCGGACAACAAAGCAGAGGCTTTTAGATTACACCAGAAAGAAATGGATTTATATTTTCCATCCATCCATTTTCAATACCTGCTTCTTCCGGAGGTCAGGGTCACGGGGGTCTCCTGGAGACCCTCTCCCAGCTGTCATAGGGTGAAGGCAGGGTGACACCCTGGACAAGTGGCCAGTTCTTCGCAGGGACACATAGAGACAAACAATCATTCACATTCACACACATTATTATATTTTATTGGAGTACATTGGGAAAAACTGTACATTTGAATACACATCAACTTCACTGAACACATCAGTAAAGATGTTTTTCATAATAACAATCACAATCAATAACACTCTCAAGGTGTCCAGGAATGTCCGACTGCTCGAACACACACTTATATTTTGAAAACCGGAAGTTGACTTTCTCCCCTATTCCTGTTCAACTAAAGCTGGGAGGTGTTTTTGACAGCGAGTGATCAGTGACACGATCCCCCCCCCCCCAAAAAAAAATAATAAAAAAAATAAAATAAAAATCGAACTCGGATCCCCGCTGGAGGTTTTTCTCCGTCAACACAACGAGTCTCCCGGAGCCGCTGGACCTTCACTGCCGCCGCTCAGCTACGACCCGGAACATGACGGAGCTCAGGCAGCGTGGAGCCCGTGACGGCGACCCGACGCTGCAGCATCAGCCGTCGGAGGACAAGGTAACGTCCGCTCGGTGCGGGTAGCCATGCTAACGGCTAAGCTAACTAGCCAGCCAGCCAGCCAGCCAGCCAGCCAGCCAGCTCGAGGTGTATCCCCCCCCCACCCACCCACTGACGATCCCCCGCACGGCGGCTCGGCTTCGCTGCTGACATCGGTGGGTGTTTAGCGGCACGGTGCAGAGCCATTAGGTTTGGAAAATTGTCAGTGTGCGCCATAAACACACACACACACACACACACACACACACACACACACACACTTCTGCCGCCAAACTGCTGACAGAATTAACAGTCGATTGGCTGATTGGTTGCGACCTGCGGCGGGTTTCCTGCTTGACAATTTCAAACGACACGGTCGTGGAAACCTGCTGCTCTCACGACTTTTGCCCTCATTCACTCGATGTCTTATTTAGCATCGAGTCACATTGAGTGTGTGTGTGTGTGTGTGTGTGTGTGTGTGTGTGTGCGTGTTAAAGCTAGTTCCATATACAGTTTTAAATGCTGGCCTAATAATAGTTGACGTACAGTGGCAGCTCGCCAGCTTCACTGCACGTCGAGATGCTGCTAACAGTGTGTGTGTTGTGCACATACACCCCCACATTCAAGGATTCAAGGAAGCTGCACGTCACTGGTACCAAATTAGGACTCAGGGCCCGGTGTAAGCCTAAATAAATAAATAAATAAATAAATAAAAACGTTAAAAACAATAAAAATGCTAAGCAAAACGCATGGTTAAAAAAAAAAAAAGAGTAAGTATTCACATATTTAAGTGTATGTACCAGTGTAGTATAAACAAGACCAGATGTACATCAGCTTGTATGCAATGATTCCACGCATAGCGTTGTTATTGTTGACTTATGTTGTTTGTAAAGTAAAAAGAAAGTAACCGTCGTGTTGTGCACAGGTGTGTATGTGCGCTCTCATCCAGTAAGTGAACTGTTTCTCAATCCACACTAAAAGGTTGAGCCCCAGTAATAAGTCGGAGCCGGGAAGGGGGCGTGGCGGCGGGCGTGGCAGATAGGGGGCGTTAGCATTAGCAGGCTGGAACTTTTGTTTTTATATATATATATATTTGACCTTATTCGGTTGTATTGTGGTTTAGGGCAGCAGCAGCGTGTTTAATGAATTGTCAGGTAATTCCCGCCGTTTTGCTGTAGTTTAGCTCTCTCGCTCAGAGCTAGTTAGCCTGCTAGCTCACTAGACCCTGACAAGAGATGGATTGAAGAGATGACCAGTGTCGTCAGGAAGACAATTTTTGTGGCGACATGGGGAAGGAGAGAGACGGGCTGAGGAGGTGACTGGGCAGCCAGTTCAGAGCTCTGATGAAGACATGGGTGTTGTCGAGGGACTTTTGATATTGTTATGTGAAGCAGAGAAACTGTGGTGTGTTGCTCTCTGAAGATGTAATAACCTTCAAGAGTCCCGGCGTCGCAGGAGAGAAGAACTCCGTAAACAAGCGGCTACAGAACTCAGAACAACCGGCGGTGCATGCTGGGTAACGCTGAGGTCCACGCGTGGATGGGCCAGAGTAGAGCTGGAAAATTAGCATGTTGCTGTCGTGCGTCACTCTGTTATCAGCCAATGAGAGACGATAAGAGATGATCAGCCATTGGTGGAGATGGTGTTAACATTGTAAGCAAGGCCGCCGCCAGCTTGTGAATGAGGCTCCTGAAGTGGAGAGACGGCAGGAAGCACCGTCCTGGACGTGCTCATCCTGCCACGGCTTCCTTCCTGTTTTCTCCGCCGCCCACTCATCATGGAAGGGGAGGAGTGTTTGTGTGAAAGCAAAGCCTATTTTTAACCCAAGCATCCTGAATGATGGATCCTGTTGCCATGGAAACCAGCAGGCGGGGGAGGAAGAGGAAGAGGAGGAGGATGACGGGGTCTGCGCGCCGCTGCTCTCAGTGTCAGCTGTGTCAGACAGATAAAACGCTGCTCTCCCCGATTCTTTCATCACGGTCGCCATCCAAACTGGCCGTGTCCGTCAGACTGACCTCTAATGACCTTGAGAGACAGAAAAAAAAAAAAAAAAAAGTCCTGGAAAGTTCAAGCCGCCGCGTGGGTCCGTCCACCGGAGCAGCAGGAAGGAGGTCACATGATCTGTTGGGGTGCAGAACTGGTGGTGGTGGAGGAGGAGGAGGAGGATAACAGATGGCTCAGAGACCAGAAACAATATGGACGAGATGATTTCCGCCCACACGCGTCTCGACACGTCCTCGCCGATGAGGGATTGTGTGTGTTTTACGCAGC
The DNA here is from genome assembly GCA_009823395.1 of Thamnaconus septentrionalis. Classification (NCBI taxonomy): domain Eukaryota; kingdom Metazoa; phylum Chordata; class Actinopteri; order Tetraodontiformes; family Monacanthidae; genus Thamnaconus; species Thamnaconus septentrionalis. Next base: position 2,151,900 of record CM020507.1, on the reverse strand, counting down.
CTGCGCGTGAAGCCAAGAGACGGAATAGACGGAGGCCCCCGTGTCCAACACAAAGCCTAAATATGGCATTAAAAAAGACGGGAGATGGAAACTGAAAGCTCAACTTGGAAAAACCTCTGAAATATGGCTGAAAGGTTTTGATGCCGTCATCAGGTGGTTTTCCACACGGATCCATGTAGAGGAATATCGCTAAAGTGTCATGGAAACATTTGCATTGACACGTCAGCGGACGTGGCGCACGGGGTCACGTGACCAGTTGACTGACCGGTGAAAATGGCGCGTTGTGATTGGACGGAGGAGGAGAAAAATCTAGCAAGCATTCTGGACAGCAAACTACATGGAAATGCAGAATTATACAGGGAATTCTTCCCTCCGTCCTCCTCACAGTGGGGTCTGACTGGACCAGACTCTACGAGAATTCCGGCTTATGCGCTTCACACCATTCAAATGGAAATTGTACTTGTTTCAGTCAGCTGACGTGTTGCCTGAGTGTGTTTGTGTGTGCGTGCGCGAGGTCGTCTTGTGACGCTGATCATGTGACCGAGCGAAGGTCAGATGTGCGTCCGGACAAACGGAGGCAGCTGCGGGGTCGCGGCCCCTCCTTGCCGAAGGCTCCGTCTTCACCTCCCCTCTTCTTCCTCCTCCTCTTCCTCCTCTTCCTCTCCCCAGTGCTCCGACAGCGAGCTGAGGGCCGAGAAAGACGGCGGCGTCTCGGACGGCGAATCCAAGGCCGACTCCGGCGTTCCCGAGGTGCCCGTCCCTCCCGACGACACCCCCGTGGTCCTGAACAAGGCGCTGTCCGGACTCTCCTCCAGGTAGGAAGCCCCACGCAAAGCTGTAGTTTGCTCTGAAGTTTGTAGTTTCTGGTTGGTTAAGAACAGAGACAGGTGAATGAATGAATGAATGAATGAATGAATGAATGAATGAACGAATTATTGGTCTCCCATCCTGATCATGTGACTGTGTTTCCTGTCAGATGGAAGAACTGGTGGGTGCGAGGCATCCTCACCTTAGCCATGATCTCCTTCTTCTTCTTCATCATCTACCTGGGCCCCATGGTGCTTATGATGATTGTGAGTAGCAAGACCTGGTTGTTGTTGTTGTTGTCGTCGTCGTCGTTGTTTCACTCCAGCAGCTTCTCTGCAGATTCTTTCTGATATGTGAGAGTCTGAGGGCAGAGAATACTGGAGGTGTCCCACTCAGGTGCACGTTCAAGCCGTGGCAATCGGAAAGATAAATGAAGATATTATTTCCAGTGACCCACATTCAAATCCTGTCATGGTTTTTGGTTTGAGTGTGATCTTTGCAGTGAAGTCCACCGTTTACAAGAACCGCGGTGGAGAAAAGTTTTCCGACGCTCTTAATGTTTGGCTGAGAGGCCAAACAACAAATTGGTTTTTTTTGTTGTTGTTTGTGAGACAAAATGAGAAAACCAAAGTTCTTGTTGTTGTACTCTGGATGCGTCGCAATGGAAACAGTGCAGCGTGTGGCTGAATGTTGGTGGCTGCACTGAAACAAACTGCACTCGGAGACTTGAAAGCTGATTCTCAGCAACACGTCGCAGATTCACGAGGCGTCCCAAAACTTTTTTCCACCACTGAAAGTTGCAGATAAACTGCGTACGAGAGAAGCAGGGGTGGCCTCTGAAACTGTCTCCGTTGGTCAGTTGTGTTGCTTGTGTCAGTGTCAGTGTCAGTGTCAGTGTGTGGGTCCCTGCCTGCTCACCTCAGTCTCTCCCTGCAGGTCCTCTGTGTTCAGATCAAGTGCTTCCATGAAATCATCACCATCGGCTACAACGTCTACCACTCCTACCACCTGCCCTGGTTCCGGACGCTCAGCTGGTAAAAGAGGCGGACACGCACACACGCACACGCACACGCACACACACGCACTATCCTAGCAGAGTTGACGCTCACTGGCTGGTCTCTGTCTCCCCGCCCAGCCGGCTCCTGCAGGTTTGTTTTTCACCGTCGCCCCTCAGACTGGAGTAGACTTGAGTCCTTTAAGCCGATCAGCCCAGTTGTCCTGTGACTGTGATTTCCTTCTAGCTGCAGTGGTGGAGAAGGTAGCGGGATAGTTGGCAGGAGAGCGGCCAGCCTCACGCTCACGGTGCCTGGAACGTCCACACGGGTTTTTTTTTTTTTTTTTCAATTCGATTCTTTATTGTAGCATTAAAAAAAACACAACAGAAATGCCATGAATGAAATAAGAAAACAAAACAATAAAAATAAGTAAATAAAATAGAAGCCTTAACACTCAAAGAAAACAAATTTCCAGAAACTTTCTGTCTTTATCAAACTGTATTAAACTAGATATAATATTCAGATACTGGAACATTACTGCAACTATATTACTATTATATTACAGCACTTTATTACCGTATTTTACATAATACACCTAGGCACTGCAGGTATTATGCACATACACTATGTCAGTACTATATATACACACTATAAATAATAATAATAATAAATTACCGTATTCCAGATACTACATATTAACATTGACTATTATACACACTAATACCATATATTACAGTACAGTATTACAGTATCCATATAAACACCAAACATTGACACTATTACCACATATTCAAGTGTAATAAGCTCTGTATAAACACTGTAAATATGATGCCCACTATTACCCATGTTTACAAATATATTGTAGTTTTTATAAGCATCAGAGCTTTATTTATTATATACATGCTATACATTTGAATATCATACACTCTTATTACCGTGCTCCCTATGCAGCACATTAACACTAATTATACACACTAATACCACATCGTTACAGTATATTGCAGTACAATACTACAGCATCACATACAAGCAGCATCAGTATTTATTGTTGCTGACGGCGTCGCTGACTTCCAGGCGTCGTGAGCGAGGCGACCGGGTGAACTGCCGCCGCTGCTGATGCTGCTGCTGCGGCTGCCGTTGTCGTCCAGCTTCAAGGTTGATTTTTTTTTCCCCTTTACGTTGTCGCGCCGTGCAGGTACTTCCTGCTGTGCGTCAACTACTTCTTCTACGGCGAGACGGTGACGGATTACTTCTTCACGCTGGTGCAGAGGGAGGAGCCTCTGCGCATCCTCAGCAAATACCACCGCTTCATCTCCTTCGCCCTCTACCTCACAGGTACGCACAACTCAACTCTTTGGCTCTCTGTGATGTCACCAAGGGAGTCGTCGTCTCTCCCCGGCTTGTGACCAAAGCCCCGGCCAGGGTTTTGGCTCCACCCACTGAGGACCCCCTGGTTTTTGTCCCCTCCAAACAGAGCTGTCGACGAGTCAAGGTTCACAAACTTTACTCCAAACCTTGCTCCAAACAGAGGGCTAAATGTGCAGTTCTTCTGAATACATAGAAGACTGTTTTTGTTTTTTTGCTTTTTTTTACAATTAATCCTCCAATTAAGCCATAATTGGAGAAAAAATAAAGATGCGAGAGGGCAGCACGAGTGCTGCCAACAGAGGGCAGTGCTGAGTCGAACAGCAGCAACTGCCAACTGCTGTGGCGGCAAACTTAAGATTCAATTTCCTGCATTAGACAAGAACGCGCGTGCACACACACACACGCACGCACGTGCACACACTCACTCACTCACACCAGTGGATGTTACTAACTGTAAGTCACTAAAGTCAGCGCTGAGGTCGCACTTCCTGCCTGCAGTTTGTGAAGGAGGTGCTGCGGCAGATGCTGGCGTAGCCGCTCGCTGCCAAACAGGAAGTGGTGAGAACAGAGAGAGCACCCTGACTTCCTGCGCTCTGCACAGCGGTTTGGCTCATCTCAGGTGGACCCTGAGGGGCGTGTGAGGCCCTGGAGGTGGAGGTGGAGGTGGAGGTGGAAGCCCTGCGGCTGCGCTGTGGTGTCTCCTCTCTCGCCGAGCTCTCCTCCTCACTGAAAACGACCCAGTGTCCCGAGTCTCCCCCCTCCTCTTTCTATGAAGTAGGTCACTCTAAATTTAGTGGCCTGGAGGTGACTTGGATTCTGACTCAATTAATCCTCCTCCTCCTCCTCCTCCTCCTCCTCCTCCTCTTCCTCCTCCTCCAGGATTCTGTTATTGTCGAGTCTCTAAAGTGTTTTTTTTCTCTTTGTTGTCGTGCTGTTGCAGGTTTCTGCATGTTTGTGCTCAGTCTGGTGAAGAAGCACTACCGCCTGCAGTTCTACATGGTGAGTCACCCCCCCTCCAGGCTGCTGGCTAGTTAATGAGGCCGTCCTGGGGAGATGTGGGCCAATACGGTCAGAAAAAAAAAAAAGATTCATGCGCTCCATCAGTTGGTGGTCAGCGTGGACGAGGCGCCGCCTCCAGCCGCTCGCTCACACTGCGGTGACGGAGGCGTGGAGCCCGGCAGAGCGCTCGCTGGGCGCCACGCTGGCAACAGGAGGTATTGACCCTGAGTTGACCCTGTTGGTTTGTAAACATAGAGAGAGTGTGTGTGTGTGTGTGTGGCCTGCAGAGCACTTAATGACTGGTTTGGTCGGCGTGCAGGCGGCACCACAAGTGGCTACGAGTGAAGCTAAAGACACTGAGAGTGGCAGCTGTGGGAAATATTAGCTTCAGTATTGTGTTTGGATGAGGCTAGCGCACTCTGTCAGCTGTAGACGACATCCAGTTGTCGCAGGTTGTAAAATTTTGAAGTTATCCTTTTTATTTTTCTGTGATTTCCTTCGTCGAGCGTCAGTTTTTTTTTGCAGTTCCTCTCGTTACCACAAGAGGTCGTCCGACTTGACCGCGTTGTTTTGCCTCCACAGTTCGGTTGGACCCACGTGACCCTGCTGATTGTGGTGACTCAGTCTCACCTCATCATCCACAACCTGTTTGAGGGGATGATCTGGTACGTCAGCTGTGTTGTAGCGTCAAAGAAACACAACGAGCGCGGCACCGTCGGTGTTGACGAATTGTAGTTGTGACTCTTCTGTTGGCGACCAGGTTCATCGTGCCGATCTCCTGCGTCATCTGCAACGACATCATGGCGCCTCTCATGTTTGGGTTCTTCTTCTTCTTCTTCTTCTTCGTCTTCTTCTTCGTCTTCGCCTTCTGCTTCTTCGTCTTCGTCGTCTTCATCTTCATCTTTATCTTCTTCTGCTTCTTCTTCTGCTTCTTCTTCTGCTTCTTCTTCTTCTTCTTCTTCTGCTTCTTCTTCTTCTTCTTCTTCTGCTTCTTCTTCTTCTTCTTCTTCTTCTTCTTCTTCTTCTTCTTCTTCTTCTTCTTCCGTCTTCTCCTCCTCCTCTTGCTCCTCCTCCTCGTAACGCTGACCTCTTCGCTGTTCCCTCCGCAGCTGTCGCCCAAGAAGACCTGGGAGGGTTTCATCGGCGGCCTCTTCTCCACCATCGTCTTCGGGATCTTGGTAAGAAGTCTCAACTGAACAGTTGGTCACCGCAGCAGCGCCCCCCGAAGGGTTTTAAAGAGAATGTAGATAGCAGCTTGTTGTACTAGTAGGGGAAAAAACAGCGTGGTCAAGTTGTGTCATCTGACATTTTTTCTTAAAAAAAAAAATGCTGCCAAAATTAGATCAGCTTTAACGTGTATTTGCGTAATTCTTGCATGAATTACGCAAGTAAAAAAAAAAAAAAGTCAAAAAGCAGTGGCCGCTGCTGACCGAGGACAGCGCAGGTGGAATGAAACTGCTGCTTTTATGGTATCATGAGGTTAATACTGAGCTTTTATTACCAGGAGCTCTTTGATGATTCACACCTGGGAGGCAGTACATTACATTACATTACATTACATTACATTACATTAGATTAGACCACACTAAAGTAGATCACAGTGCGTTAGGTCACATTAAATGACACGACATTAGGTTGCAGCGTGATGACTGTGGTTGGCGTTAATAAAGCAAAGGCAGGAGCGCTGACCTTGTGTCCTGATGCACACACACACACACACACACTGAGTCCTGAGTGTGACGGTGAACCTCCACCCCCCCCCTGCAGCTCTCCTATGTGATGGCTGGATGGCGCTACTTCGTCTGCCCGGTGGAGTTCAACAACGACTCCAACAGCTTCCAGGTGGACTGCGAGCCCTCGGAGCTCTTCCAGCTGCAGGACTACGGCCTGCCCAGCGTGCTGGAGTCCCTGACTGGCTGGGTGAGGAACTTGTAAAGCAATCCAACCGTCAGCATAATGTGGATGTCTTGTTTGTTCCTTCTATAATATAATCTCCATTCTTTTCCACTGTATTGTTGCTGTAATTATGCAAATTTCCCCAATGTGGGATTAATGAAGACATCTTCTCTCCTCCTCCTCCTCCTCCTCCTTCCAACACTTCCTGCCTGCTGTGTCAGAGCACGGTGAGACTCTACCCCTTCCAGATCCACAGCATCGCTCTCTCCTCCTTCGCCTCCATCATGGGGCCCTTCGGCGGCTTCTTTGCCAGCGGCTTCAAGAGAGCCTTCAAGATCAAGGTGAGCAGAATCCTCACCGCCGTCCGCATTCTGCGTCCAACGCCTCCTCGTTAACCTCCCGGTCGTTTTAGGATTTTGCCAACACCATCCCGGGTCACGGCGGCATCATGGACCGGTTCGACTGCCAGTACCTCATGGCCACCTTCGTCAACGTCTACATCGCCAGCTTCATCAGGTAACAGCGGCACGGCGGCACCGGGGGAAGAATTCCAAGGGCGTTTAAAGGTCGTTTTAAATGCGTCACTGCGGCACTTGCAAAACCGACTCGGGACTCTTTCCAGTGAGCCGGGTTTGCAGCAAAATAAAAGCCATATTTCTAAAATGTTGACAAAGAACGATTTTTAAATAAAATGAATAAATAAATAAAAGTGAATTTAAAAAACTTTAATTAATCGCTGCTAGTGACTCCTCTACCAGCTGGTCTACCTGCCTGGTGGTGGTGAGTCCTTCCAATCAGCTGTGATGTTGATCGCCTCCACCCTTCCCCCTCCTCCTCCTCAGGGGTCCCAACCCCACCAAGGTCATCCAGCAGCTCCTGGCGCTGCGCGTGGACCAGCAGCTCCACATCTTCAACTCCCTGAAGGCCCACCTGACCGAGAGGGGTCTGCTGCCGGCGCTGGAGGAGGCCGCCGCCGCCTAGAGCGCCGCTGACGGCTGAGGGGGAGGAGACCGGAGGGCGGGAGCAGGTGGGGGAGGAGCCCGGAGGGCGGGGGAGCGCTGTGGGAGTCGTGGAAAAAAAAAACCCATCAGAAGGTAAAAAAAAAAACCCCACAACAGCAAGCAGAGAAGCGAAGGTCATTCCATTTCCCCTGAGCACGCTGGGCGCGTTTCCGACGGCGGTGCGTTCAGGCTGCCTCGGTAATTTACTGTACTGTCTCACATTTCCATCCACTTGTATTTATCTCAGTCACCGTGGGGACGGCTGTATCCTCTGTGTTCCTGTTAACACGTGTTTTTGCTATTTAATTGTGTGTTGTTGTGTGTTTTTGTTGTTTCGATGCACTGCCCTCCACAGTTACTCACTGTATTATTATTGCCGCTCGCCGACTTTAGGTTTTAAATTTCCTTTCTTGTGTTTCCTTTCTATTTATACATAGATGGTTTTTATATTTGCTACGTGCGGGATCTTAATGTGTGTGTGCGTTCGCGCGTGCGTCTCTTGTTCTTCACTGCCATCCATCATGGTCGAGCCTCCGCTGCTCACTTCATCGTCGTCATCATCATCTTCGTCATTCCCATCGTGGAAACTCTGCTGTTTGTTTTGTAAAAACACAATCCCAAACCTCTCTCTTGTTTTTGCCGTTGCCATCTTTCCATCACTTTTCCTTGCGGTGCGCACACACCAGCGCCATTCTTCCCTTTTGGCACTAGGTGGCGCCGTTGTTACAGCAGGATGGTGCAGGATAACGCAGCGTCGGCCTTGTTTCAAAAAACAAGAATTCCTGGGAAGGTTACAGAGAAAACAGACACTTATTTAGAAAGTTTAGGTTGATTAAAAGTGAAAAGCCTTGAGGATGCGTCACAGGTGCATTGTGGGAGATGTAGTCCTGCAGAGGCCGCAAGGCTTTTCAGCTAAAAGTCTTGTTGAAACTTCTTTGAAAATGTGAAACGATAGAAAGGAAGAACTACCATCACCAACTGCCCTGTGGATTTTTCTTCAACATATATACATTTTTTTTTATTTTGTTTTGAAAATATGAATTTGCGATGTCACTGAGCTTTTTGTTCCGATTAAAGTCTGGAATGAAATTAAAGACTGATCTTTTTTTTTTTTTTTTGTCGCCGCAGTCTCTTTAAAAGATGAGATCAGGTTAGATTTATTTTCCAGGCGAAATCGCTGCACTTGTTTCTCATCCATCAGCCAATCCGCATCCTCATCTCCTCCACAACCATATTGTCTGCCACCCGTCTCGTCCAATCAGATCCCTCGTCATCAGTTGAAAGCCAAACGACCTCTGAGGGGCCAAAAGCAATATGAACATTCAGGCAGTGTAGCAGCGATGTCAAGGTTGATTCCATCAAACTCACTGCGTTCACTCTCACCTTTTTTAATTTGTCTTTTTTCAAAGTGTACATATATTTAAACAATTTCGTTTTTTGCTTCATTAGTCTCAAAAACAGTTGAATTAGTTCCATTCACGCTTCAAGTCTGAAACTCGTCTGAAGTATTTTTACCTCAAAGTATTTATTGAATTACAGCAGCAAATCAGTGTTTTTATTGTACATTTAAGATGTCTAGGATGATGTCCGCTGTGAGTATTTTTGCTTAGAGGAATATTCAAACTATTAATATTATTATTATCATTATTAAGACCATGTAGGACAGAGTGTAGAGCTATAGCAGAGTCTTAGTGCCGTCAGGTGTTTTTTTCTATGACTGTGTTCCGCCCCCGCCAGACCGGAAGCTTTAATGTCGGCGTCCTGGATTCTCGGTCTCCGCTTCTCCCTCAGCTCTCTACTGTCGTGTCTTAGATCGGCCACTAGAGGGGGGCCGGAGCTCCTGTGGCGTACCTCCCCCCCCCCCCGCCCCACCCGCTGTCTTGCCACTGCTGATGGACGCACTCCACTCTCCAAATTACTCATTCAGCCACTGACGAGCGGAGCAAAGAGGACAAAATTTTATATTTTATATACTTGAGTGCCACACAGGAAACTCCTTTAGCCATTTTGTAAACGAGAACAACGCCGCTGGCTGCTGTCACCAGGTCATATGAAGAATGTAAATGTCAGATTGTCGCTGCCACCACAGGCTCAAAGGCCCCCCCCCGCAGTTTTATTTCCTGCTTATAGATTCCCCTAAAAAAATAAATCTATTTTTTTTTTCAGTGTGTTTGTTCTCCTCAAAGAAAAAAAAAAAAAAAAAAAAAAAAAAGCTGTGCAATGGTTTGTGTTGAGTTGTTCACTTTTGTCAGCAGAGACAAACGTTTGTTCTCTCTTCTTTTGGGTCCTTGATTTTATTTATTGATTTTTTTTTCCCCGACGCTGATTATGTGCTTTGCCCTCGGTTCACAGAGAAATTAAAGTTCTAAAAAAAGGAGGAATCATGTGCTGTGATGTGGGTCCTTTTTCCTCTCACTGTTCTTCCCCATTCTGCTGCACCGCTGCGTGGGGAACGTGTGTGACTTTGGCAAGCGTCAGCAGCTCTGACTGAGAGAGAAACTGCTAAATAAAACGACCGCACTGCTGGAGTGAGGAGGAGCCGGAATCATCGGATTTCAAATATAGACAAAACAACAACATGGGTCGAGTCACTTTTAGTTTGAGTCATGTTATGGTCGGGAAGCAGCTGTGGGTAACTTGAGCTTGCTACGAGTTTGCTACGACAATAACATTGTAGCAAACGTTCAACACTTTTATTACTTCGTTAGTTATTGGAAGTTTGTTTCGTCTTCGTTAGTTTGGAATCATAATTTTATAGTCGAAAAGTTACCTAGAGCTGCATTTTCTGTCTCTTTTCAGATTTCTTTTTTCTTTTTTTTACAACTCTGGCCTCCAGGGGGAGCAGCCTTCCCCGATTAATCAACTACATTTCAAGAGAGTGGCATAATTAGCCCTGTGTTTACAACCAACCTGCTCAGACCAATGCTCTGACAGACCTCGCACATTTAAAGAAACAGGACTGACTCTGTGGGCGGAGTCAACACCAGCCAGTGAGGGTTAATTACGGCCCCTTTGTGACATCGCAGTGGGCCAGTTTCCAGAATGCTCTTCGGGCAGGAGACGGGGAGGATGGATTCCAGTCACTCGTGCCACCGGCGTTGACTGGGATCAACACGGATCGCACGCCGTTAAGAATCTGGAATCTGCAGCTTCTCTGAGGGCAATTTCACAAAGTGCACTTTGTAAAATAGATAACTCTCCAGAACAAGTATGAACATGGAGGTGAAGGCAACGTGAAGAGGAGAGAGAGAGAGAGAGAGAGAGAGAGAGAGAGAGAGAGAGAGAGAGAGAGAGAGAGAGAGAGAGGTGGGGGGAAGAGAAAAAGAAGAAGAAACATTAACACACAGGAAATAGGAAGTGCAATGCGGTTTATCTCCTCTCTGTGTTGTGTGCGCCTGCGAGTGAGTGTGTGTTTGTATCTGCATCTGAGTGTATGTCTGTGTGTGTGTGTGCATGTGTGAGTGTGTGTGTGTGTGTGTGTGTGTGTGTGAATGAGTGAGACAGATATGGAACGCTGACCTGTGACTCAGGAGACACAAGACGGACCATGTCTCTCAAACTACCTCGCAACTGGGACTTCAGCACCTTCAAGGCCGACCCGTCTCGCATAGGTAAGACAGACAGACAGACAGACAGACAGACAGACAGCTGGGCGGCCGGCCGCGCTGCGTTCGCTGTCGGCACCACTGCCGGCTTTCTCCCTCTATCTGCTGCTGCTGCTGCTGCTGCTGCTGCTGCTGGCCGTAGACTCGGAGCAGATGCAGGTGTAGAGGAGCAGATTCAGACCGTTTCTCCACCAAGCTGACGACTGGAGGTGAAGAGTGAACAACCATCCGGGTTGTGTAGCGTGGCAGAGGGAGAGGGCTTGGAGAGGCTGCGTGTCGATGCCAACCACCGCACGCTGCGCTGTCTTTTCCCTTTTTTTTTTTTCTCCTCTCCAAACTCGTCGTTCACACACAAATCAGTGTTTTGCCCTCAGAAGCCAAGTGTGTTTGTGTTGGAACAGATCTTTATATGCATTTTTTAAAAAAACCAAACAAACCCTGCTCAATGTAATGCTGGCGGTTTGGACACGTCGACGCTGCCTTCGACTCTGTGCGGCAACATGTCTGGATTCCTCTCGACGGTTGCAACAGACGCAGTGGCTGGGCGACTGCCCTGAGCGCCTGCAGCAGCAGCTTCCTCCATGGCGCCTGATGGCTGGGGGCCTTTTTTGTGTGTATTTCGTGGTTTTTTTTTTTGGTTTTTTTTGCAGCTTCACTGCGTGTGATGCAGGGTTCTCGGGCCGGAAACTGGTACGACAGACTCGGTTTCTGCTCAGCGCCAGCAATTGACACTCTCGTTTGAATGTCTTTGTCAGACGGTTGTGAGTCTGCTTGCTAAAAACAAGGGGAAATGGTTGAGATCAGACACAGGTTCTGTATTTTCAAAGTTCTGAGGGTTCTAAATTTTCAAAGACCCCGGTTCTTTGCCCTGCTGGTTCTCCAGGGTACGAGGTCGACCTGTCTGTGGTACACGCTACCTCGTCTCAAAGGAACCCACAGTTCTTATGTTCTCTAAACCCAACATCCATAAAGTCCCTGAGGCCCAGATCTCCAAGGCCCCTGGTTCCTCCCGCGCTCGCTCCTCCTGTCCTACTGGATCTCAGGCCCTGTTTTCTGGAGAGTGAACCTGGCCTCACAAACGCCAACTGGACCTCAAGGATCTCCAGTTGTTGGTACCTTTCTTCACTGGCGAACCATCACTTTTGAGTTTTTGGGGCCCCAAATTTCCCAAAGTTCTCAGGTCTCTGAGGCAGATGTCCCACTGATGAACTCCTCCAGGTTCTGGGTTTCTCTTCCAACCATCACCCTTCTGCCTCAGCTTTTTTACAAACCGAGCCTCTGAAAGGCTTGACGAGCTTTCTGGAACTTGAAATCCCTCTGGATGCTACTCCAGCCTGGATCCCAGTCATCTATTCTCCATAACCAGCATCTGGTCTCCAACACTGGAACCTCTGATTGCGTTTGATCAAACTATGTTTGATGTAAATGCTTTGAGGACTGTGAGAGTGAAGATCACAATCAGGGGTGTTTTTCAGCTGTGGGTGTGGTGTGACATCCCACCTCTCTTTGTGTGTGTGTGTGTGTGTGTGTGTGTGTGTGTGTGTGCTCAGGGTTCCCACCAGCTAAGGGAGGATGATGCGGTTAAATTTAGACCAAAGGCAGCGCAGACCTCTAGGTGGAGACGTCTCAGAGTGCCGATGATAATGATGCAGCAGCTTCCTGTTTACTCCGCCACAGCCCTTCTTCTTCTACTTCTTCTTCCGACTCTGGCCACCCGTCTCGTCGTGCTCACTCCCGCCCTGCAGGGCAGCTGGACGGAGGCCTGAATTGTCGCAGTCCCCCAACACACCAATCAAAATGACCTCCACCTGGTCAGAATGACACCTGACCAATTGGCAGCCTTTCAAGCAGCACCGGGCAGTTTTTCTGAAACTATCTGAGGAGGCATTCTGTATATTGATCATCCCTCACCAGCCCAGATTGTTGCCTGCTGTGCTCCGCCCCTTGCTCGGCTCCTCTTTCTTCTTCTACTTCTTCTTCTTGCCTATTACGATGCCTCCTTTGGTCTCTTTGGCGTCTTCAAGGCAGCTTCTTCTTACTGGGAAACCAGAAATAAAGAAGCAAGACTTTGTCCCGAGCTGAGTGGACACAGAAGTCGTCTATTTCTCTTTCTCCTTCTTCTTTTTGACAATCTTGACCTTGTGTTGAATTCCTCCGCGGGAAGCTGATCAGCTCGGAGCCGCAGCTCCACCCAGGCTGCACATTAGCATGAAAAAAAGAGGAACCCTGAGCTCCAGTTCCACACGGTGCAGAAGTGTGGTTTGTGTTGCAGCTCATGATTCTGGTTTGTGCTTGGCAGCTCGATCCAGGAGCGTGGTCCCCGGAGAGGGAGGTGGCGGTGGCGGCAACGGCGGCGGCGGCGGCTCAGGCTTGGCGCGCTCCTCCAAGCCCATGGACCGGCCGCTGAAGGCCGGCTGGCTGAAGAAGCAGCAGAGGGGCCTGGTGAAGAACTGGCAGCAGCGCTACTTCGTGCTGAGAGGAACCACGTTGACCTACCACAAGGACAAAGACACCGCCGTGCAGGTGAGGTCATCAACACACACACACACACACATCTGATTTTTACTTTGAAAATCCCAGAAACCCAGGAGGCAACGTGTTTAGCCCCGTGTTTGCAGCCACCTGCTAAAACGGACGCTTTATAGCACATTCCACATGTTTGAGAGAGTTTGTGACAAACATGGGTGTAGCCAACACCTGCCCGAGGGAGGTCTCACATCCCTTTGTGACATCACAAAGGTTTTGGATTTCAAGGCTTTTTCACCGCTGACAGGACCGAGCTGCGGATTATTGTAGAAGGTTGGAGTGAATGTTGCACTTCACTGCACTTCAGCTGAAAGCTCAATATAGCTGCAATGACATGCTGGACCCGACAAGGCAGGTGATGTTAACGGAGAAGTCAGAGGCGAAGCCGCAGCGACAGCATGAACAGCGCCCGGCCCACGAGCGTCAACTTGTTTTGTTTGTTTGTGGCTCTGCAGGGCGTCATCCCTGTGAGCTTCAGCAAAGTCAACGAGCTGCTGCTGAACTCCGACGACCCGGGGAAGTACCTGTTCGAGATCGTCCCACGTAAGAAGCAGCTCGCCGCCACTGCCGCCGCCCGGTTGATTTGATGTTTGGTTTGTTGAGTTTTGAGGAGAGGTGGAGCCAACACCTGGCAGGAGGGCTATGGCCTTCGTTGTAGAAGTTGAGGTTGAGCAGCCAGGTTCATAATATGGGACCTTGTCAAGGGCAATTTCTCACATCATCACACGTTAGCGTTTACTCAACCAACAGCCACAAGTGAGAAAATACCAAGAAGTCTCGTCAGTCCGTGTGCAGGACTGACGGCTGGCTGCTTCTCTGCAGGCTCCACCCCCGACCAGGAGCGCAGCCCCATCGTCCTGATGAGCAGCTCGCAGGCCGACCTGGACGAGTGGGTGCGAGCGCTGCGGAAGGTCGTCGGAGTGCCGACCAACGGAGGTCAGTTTCAGACCGCTGGGCGTCCAGCTTCCTGCTGCCTTCACGTTGTCCATGTTGTTTTATTTGGTGTTTCATTACTGTGTTAGATTAGTAGTTTTCAGTTAAACTACAGATATTAATACTACATGATGAAACAACCTTTGCACTTGTAATTTTTTCTGGGCATCTGCCTTTTGTTCCTTAAATAAATTTCTCCTTTGCGTCTTTTGAAACGATGACATCATAGACCAAATCACAAGTGACGTATTTCCAAATACTATCATTTAGTCGCCGACTTTGCCGACCTGTTAAGATGCTGCGAGATAAACGCAGGCGACACAAATTTTCCCATCACCAACTCAAAGAAACAGTGGAGCCACCAACACGTCACCTGCGAACCGCTGATCCGACACCTTCTGACTCGTCACTCATCTCATCACCTCCGCAGTGTTTGGGAAGAGTCTGGAGGACACGGTGACCTATGAGCAGCGCTTCGGGCCGCGCACGGTTCCCATCCTGGTGCAGAAGTGCGTGGAGTTCATCAAGGAGCACGGCCTGGACGAGGAGGGAATCTTCCGGCTGCCCGGTCAGGACAACGCCGTCAAACAGTTCCGGGACGCCTTCGACGCGGGAGAGAGGCCGTCCTTCCCCAGGTAGCTCCGCCTTCTGTCGCTTTGACTCGCAGCAGGAAGGTCCTGGGTTCGATTCCCAGGCCCCGGGTGGGGCCTTTAACTCTGGCTCCGCCCACACTCCAAAGACAGGCACACTAGGTTGATTAGCAGCTGGAGAAGCACTGATGGATGGATGGATGACTGGATGGATGGATGGATGGATGGATGGATGACTGGATGGATGGATGGATGGATGGATGGATGGATGGATGACTGGATGGATGGATGGATAGATGGATGGATGACTGGATGGATGGATGACTGGATGGATAGTCGGATGGAAGACTGGATGGATGGATGGACGGATAGATGGATGGATGACTGGATGGATGGATGGATGGATGGATGACTGGATGGATAGTCGGATGGATGGATGGATGAATGGATGGATGTTGAATGTAGGGATGAGGCCCTGATAGATTGACATGTGGACCGGCCAATCAGATTCGGAGAAACAGTGAACACTGGTGGACTTCTCCTTTTGTTGTTTTGGCCGTTCTGACAACCAGAACGACAGTTGGATTTGTGAGTCCTTAAACTTCCACTTAACCAGACGGATGAACAAGCATCAATTCCTCTCGAATCAGCAGACGTGCTCATGATTTCAGCGTGTGTGTGGAAATCAGTGTGAGTGGCTGGTTAGACAGTCACTGCTATATAAGGAAAACAAGCCAAACCTCAATCGTCAGCAGCGTCATCCGCTCTGTACTCGTTTTTTTTTTTCTTCCTTCTCCCTCCCCCCCTCCGCCCTCCCTCTTCTTCTTCTACTTCTGAGAAAGTCTGGAGAGATGAGTGAGACGCAGAGCAGCTCAAAAGATTTCTGTCTGCTCACAGTCCGACCACATCCTGTTCTCTTCTTCGTTCGGGAGGAAGCTGCTGCTGCTGTTATCGCTGGCTGAGCAGCTGCTACACATATAGGAGACAGTGTGTCTGACCAAGTTTGACTTTTTTTTCCCGCACTGGGGTTCTTAGATTGAAAAATAAAATCACAATTGGCAAAAAAAAAAATAATAATAATAACCTTTCCCCGTGTTTGTATTACAAAATAAAATGTCAACATGTGTCTTTAACTACAGCTGGGAAGTACAAAGAATTATTACAGAACTAGATGATCTTAAATTGTGCATTTCACTGAAATATTTCCACATTTCATTCAATTTGTTTAAGTTTGTTTTTTGGTTTTTAATTATTTGCATGTTTTAATTTTTTTAAACAAAAATCCACAAAATTTCTTAAAATTAATTTCAAGACTTTGTTTAACTCCTTAGGTTCTTCAGAAATCCCATGACTGAAAATAGTACATAGAAAAAACGCAACCTGGAAACATAGTAAAATAATAATTCACGTTAAAGTTTAAACATTAAATCTGAGACAAACATCTGATGAATGAAGAAGACCCACATCTTAAATTTGCATTTTTTTTTAAAAAAAAAAAAAAAGAAGAAGAAGCAAAAACCAAACCTAATTGTACTACTTGTCTTTTTGCCTGCAGTGACACCGATGTCCACACGGTGGCATCGCTGCTCAAGCTGTACCTGCGCGAGCTGCCTGTGCCGGTGGTGCCGTGGACGCAGTACCACGACTTCCTGAGCTGCACCGACTCGCTGGACTCCGAGGTTTGTCTGGAAGCAATGACGTGGTGACGAGGCCACTTCCGGCCACAAAATGAGCTTCCCTCTCCTCTTCCTCTTCCTCTTCCTCTTCCTATTCCCCCTCACCCAGGGCTGGAATAAGCTGGAGCAGCAGGTGGCGCTGCTGCCCAGGATCAACTACAACCTCCTCAGCTACATCTGCCGGTGAGAGGGGCGTGGCTGGGCAGGGCGGGGGCGGAGATGGCAGGAAGTGGGTAACCGGCGCGTTTCCTCTTCCTCCTCGCAGCTTCCTGTTCGAGGTGCAGCGTCACGCGGCCGTCAACAAGATGAACGTGGAGAACTTGGCCACCGTGATGGGCATCAACCTGCTCAAGCCTCAGATAGAAGACCCCTTCACCATGATGAAGGGTGGGCGAAGTGCATGCGCAACGTGCGCACTTATACACACACACACAAGCAAAGTGGTGACTAGACAACATGACCTCATCCCAGATGGGACGATTCCACCCGCCAAATCATTCCATTCCACATTAAACAAACCATTGATTAAAATCCTCTTTCTTCCTCTCCAAGTGGGGCCAGCTGGACTGTGTCTGGTCATCTTGAAGATGTTTGGTCTTTGAAAGCTCTCCTCAGTTCATCTGAAGAAGCCTTTCGGAGGAGAGGCGTCCAGCTGCCCCTACTTAACCCTTCTCCTTCAGCAGAGGGAAACCAGCAAGGCTCTTCTCCTCAGTAGGACGCACAGCCATCAGGCTGACCAACCGCACCGTCCACGCTGATACGCGCACTGTTTACAAGCTGGCAGCAGCTTCCTGTTCCTCTCACGACATCACTCCACCGCTCTTTATTGTTCCCACTCGCGCTTTAAAAGGAAGTCCTTTTGCCGCTTTTCGTTGGAACCGAATTGGCTGAATAAAAGATCTGAGAGTGTAAGCACTTTGGTCTCGCCAAGCGGCCTGCAGGAGGATTAAATGCACCTCTGTTGCACTTATTCGTCTTTAACGCAGCAGTTTTCGAAAAGGTTCCAGGAGCGAATCAGCTGTCAGCTGTCAAACAGCCGTGGCTACGGTGGCTGACCTTCTCGCCTTGCTGTCTGTTTCCCCTTCACAGCGACTCCTCAGATCCAGAATCTGATGACGGTGTTGATCAGGCAGCACGAGGCGCTGTTTCCTCCCTCCAAAGACGTGCTGCCGTCTCCCCCCCGAAAGAAGGCAGAGAGCCAGAAGAACACTCCCCGGAGCTTTGTGGGCTGGGAGTCGGCCGAGGTTCGACCACACACGACGAGGCCTCGGCCGTGTTTGTGATCTGCCGCTCCGACTTTGTGCGTCGCCGTGGCCTAGAAACAGGACGCTGTCCAGCAGGAGGCTTGGCAGGAAATCTGAGAGAGAGTAGCCTCGAGCAGCAGCTTCTGCTAGCTTCAGAACGGACAAAATCCCTAAAGAATAACGCAATCGGATTCAAAATGTCGTCTAAAAGTTTTGAAATAAGATTTGGCGGTAATGATAAAAGAGGCTCGTATTATTTATATCATATTATTTATTATTTATTATTCGCCTTGCAAATTTGATCCTGGTGTGCCAGGACCTTTAGAGCTGGAACGTCACTTTGAGCTTTGCCACCGTCCGACCAAAATGTCTGAGTTGTTGCCTCTCTGGTCCCAGATGGGCGACGCCTCGCTGTCCGAGTCTCCGGAGGAGGACGATGACAACGACAGCCTGGACCTGGACCGACGCCGACACTCGCCCATCTCGCCGCCCCTCCCGAACCTTCACGTCGAGAGTCCCCGCAAGCGCACTCAGACGCTGCCCACCTTCAACTGTCCTCTGACTGGCATGGCGGCCAAGGCGGAGGCCGTCAACCGCTGGAGTCGCCTGCAGGAGACCCTGGAGGAGAAGAGCTCTGGGACCTTTTCCGAGGACATCTTCAAGATCCTGGACCTGCGCACCTCAGGCTCCCTGTTCGGCCGGCCACGACCACCACCAGGGAGGAGGAGGAGGAGAAGGAGGAGAAGAAGGAGGTGGAGGCGGCGGTGGCGGCGGGAGGAAGTGACGCCAAGGCTTCGGCTGACGCCGGCCCCCGCAAAGCCAACAGTGACTCTCAGGGAAGCTCGGAGAAGCCGGCGTCCATCCCGTCCACTCAGCAGGTCCACAGGAGGCCGGAGGAGAAGAGAGACAACCAGCAGCTCCCAGACAGGTGAGAAATCTCCACCAGCCGCTGAGAATTCTGGGATCCAGACCTCCGTCTGCCACTTCCTGGAAGTGACAGTTGTTGTCTGTACGTCATCTCCTCTTCGTCCTTCTTCCTTTAATAGCTGCTTCACCACAAGCCGACATTTTAAAAGAAGTTGACATTTCGCCTCTTGCTGAAAAGTGTCAGTCACAGCAGCTGTATAGAGCACGCAACGTTTACTCAAAGACGCCTCATAATTTCAATATATTAAAGTATGCCTCCTTTGTAGGGGAAAAAAAATGATATATAGTACTACTTGTATAACCAAAGACACAAATTCAAATTGGCGTCACAGAGGTTGCCTAAAATAATGTGTCTTTAAAAAGTCTCTATGGTGCAAAGATAAGTTTAAAAGCTCTGAAATGAAATAATGACAGCAAATCGGCCTCTAAGAATATAAAAGCTCTCTTTTCAGGTCTACTAATCAAATAAATAAATGATGATTATGAAGTCATATTCCAAATAATAACTATGCTTTAGTAGCAAAGCTTTACTAAACTGTCTCTCACAACCTTTTTACAAATTATGCAAAATGAAAGATAATACTTCTCTCATGAAAAACAATGACAACCAGGGCATTGTCGACACTTGATGAAAAAAACAAAAACCAGAAGGCCAGGACAAGAAAACAAGATGTGTGGTCACCCAGTGCAATGAGGCCTCTAGTGCTATGTAAATATTATTGTCTGAACTGAAGAGGGAAAAAGAAAAGAGCAGCTATTTACACTGGAGCAGGTTTCACAGGAATCAACAGAAAAAATATTAATATTCTTGGCTCACTGACGATGACACAAAACGCGTCACCACACTGACAACACAACACAACAACACAGTTGTGCAGTAGAGTGACTTCTTTTAGCCTGTACAAAATATTTACAGACCACAGATCTACGAAAACGACAGCCGACAGCAGATGAACTGTAAAGCCGAACATGTTTTGGACCAGTTTAGTTTAGCACACTTGTGTCTTTGTTACCATTTCAGCATTTTAGTGCTTTTAACGTTTGAAAACTTAAGAACTTTTTTTTTACCAACTCACCAGTTTGCTTTGCTTTAAAGATTCATTTCAAAAAACGTTGGCTGACTTGGGATGTTAGGCACTTGCTAATTAGCATTAGCCCCTTTCTCAGCGTCCCAAGTTGCAAGTGGATTTACAAAAACTGCAGAAAATCTCTGTCGAGTTTCGTTGTTTGTTTGTTCCACTCGATCAAAAGTTAGAAATTCTCCCTGGTCGCTAAAGATCTGAGTGTCTCCTCGGTCCCAGATTCATGAGGTGGTGACGCTACAGCGATAACCTGGCAGGGACGTCTGTTTACACCTCTAATTTTATCAGCTGTGGGCCAGATTTTTGGTTCCTGACCTCAATCCATTTTCCCCCCAACGGATTCAACTCTGAAACTCTGCGTCTTGTGTCAGTCTGCGGCAGGAGAACGAGGAGCTGAGGGCCAAAGTGTCTGAGCTCCAGTCGGCCCTGGAAGAAAGTCGCCGCCGTGTGGCCGCTCTGGAGCTCTCCCTAAAGAACGCTGAGCGGAGTCGCGACGAGGTCCAGAGACGCGAGCAGGAGCTGCAGAGAGACGTCCAGCGCTTCCACAGCACACAGGCTCCCACCTAACCTGTTTTTTTTTTTAATTATTTTGTTTCTTTTAAAAAGTTCCGGCTGATGGTAAACACGATCATGGCGGCAGCGAACACAGAGTTTAGAGACCTTTCAAATAAATTATTGGCTCTTTCGTCGGTGTGAGTGAGACAAAAATGTTTCCGGCTGGCTGATGATACCGTGGACGCCACGTGGACTAAATGGAACACAAATGCAGGGTGTTGTATGTAACTTTAACAGTAAGTTAATAAATGTTGAGCATGTTTGCATCTTTGTGCTTTTCTTTATGCATCTTTGATGATGCACGAAAAAAAAAAAAAAAAAAAAAAAAAATTTTTTTGACTTAAGAGCCACAAATCAAGATTTTGTCATTGTGTTCCTGTGGTTCCAAGTATGGCTGGGTACCGAAGCACCATTACAATTTGTAGCATCAAACAAAATCCTCCAATCCTATCAAGTGTCAAAAAAAAAAAAAGTTCCATCTTTGTTTTGCCAAAGTCTCATATATTCAAGAAAGTAAATCTTAGTGTCTGCAAGCCAATAATCATTTGACGTATGCGTCAACATCTAAAGATCTAAAGTAGCTTTTGTTTTACATTAGGGTGAAAATTAGCTCCACAAAATTGGCTCCGCTTCATTAAGGTGGATTAGGGGTCATCAATGATGTAACCAGTTACCCTGACTGGTGTTTTTAGCGCCCTCAACGTACAGAAACTCTGTGATCCACAGTCTGACAACTGCGCCCAATGTTCCCTCTGGTTTTTTCTAAACAACAAAGCACTGAGACGATGAAAGATCCGACGCCCGGAGCTGCCGTGCGAGTCCAGACCGACCCGCTCGTTATCAGGCCGGCCGGCTGCCACCAGGAAGAGCCGATGCTCGGCGGCCGAGCGTCTGTCAAGCGTCAGCCTGGCAGACGAGTGGCAGCGGCAGGAAGAGGGATTCATTCTTTCCCAGCAGCGTGGCGGAGCCTCAATCAGAGTGTATCTGTGGGTCACGCCAAGCAGCTCAGGAATGAGTCGGAGCGCAGCCGAGCGGACGCGACAGCGAGTCCGACAAATATGCCGCGAGGTGCCTCTTGGCCCCCCTCAGTTTTCCACCAACCTCCCCTCCCCGCCTCCCCGTGACGGTAAAAAGTGCCGTTAGCAGGAAGTCGGCCAGTTTACAGAGAGGCCTCAGCGTTTCCCTCCGAGTCACAAGTTTCTGGGTCTCAGTGCGACGCAGTGATAGCACTGAGACACACTGTACAACCATTGTACAACCATAGCACTGTACAACCATTGTCTCAATGGTTGTACAATGTTGTTTTCTATTATTTCGAAAGGTCGCGTCAGATGACGTCAGTGTTTTAGGCTCTGCGAGTTAGCAGACAGGAAGTTAGCAAGAAGAGAGACGTGGAATCACCTTCAAAACCTCAGATATGTTTGAATTTCGAAAAACACTTTTCTGTTCCTCGTTGTAAAATCTCGATCTCGTGTGCACACGATACTGACTCACTTGGACAGCATGTGCTTAAAATTTCTGGAATCATTGAGTTTTTGTCACCAATCTACCTCATCTTGATAGGTTGTCTCTGATTGGACACAAATTGCTGTTTGCCAATAGAGTTAAGTTTTTTGTTTGTTTTCTTAATCCACACTTCTTCTTCTTCTTTGTCTCCTACTTTTGTTTTCGAAAAACAGAAAAGACAAAAAGTGTTGCAGCGCAACATTTTGTCCCCTTATGAAACTAAATGCACGCAATAATGTAGAAATGATTATTGTTACTAGTTACAAACATAAACTGTGAGCACAGAAGTGAACTAAAGCACACTTGGCTCATTATTTTATTCTTATAAGCTTATCATTTCTTTCTTTGCGCCCCTCACAATAATTCTTAATATGTGTTTTTATCATGGGGAGGATTCTGGAATATTCTCTCCAATCAGTTGCCGAGTTTGTGTCAGTAAACATAACCACAACAACAACAACAACTGAAAATGTCCTTCAGAGTGACAGACTCCTATCATTAAGGCCTCACACCTCATTGCATTTCAATTTCATGCAGGCACGTGTTTGTCTAGCCGATGCATCCTGTTACATTCACCCGTGTCAAACCGAGCCTCGCTACGTTTCGTACCAAAAAAAAACAAAACACAATCGGTCAATGGAGCCCAGGCGGCAGCGTGCAGCAGCACCGACCATTTACAAAAGCAAATAAACAAATGAAGAAAATCAACCCTGGAGCATTCACAAAGTAGCCCCTCCACAGAGGGTGCGGGCCGTGTTTACAAAAATCCTCATTAGGGAAGTTTTGTGTGATAAGGGGCCATAAGCACTGACCAATGCGGAGCCAACCATGTCACAGATAAGAGATAGAAAGAAGTGCTGCAGAGGAAGGAGCAGAGCTCAGAGGACGGCGGGCAGAGAAGAGGACACCAGCGGCCATGAGTCGCCCCGACAGAGCCGAGTCTTGGCCACCCCGCCAGCAGACCTGCAAGCCCGTCGCCGCCGACCACCACAGGTGTGCGTGAAGTTTAATGAGGTCTGGATTAAAGTGGCAGGAATACACACCGAAGGGACTGACGGAGCTTCATCTTCGAGCCCAGGACTTTTACCCTAGTTGATGTACCCTGAGCAATACCCTGAAATTAACTACTGGAATACCCTCCTCTGGAATCCCATCCACTACCCTTGACGGCGTAACTGGGAGAAGCGCAATTGTTTTTGTATCACATGGCGAGCATTTACATTTCTCAAGTGGGAACCGGCTGCACGTCCAGGACTCTGCTCGTCTTGGGTTCCATCCTGCTGCTCCAGCAGACACCCTGCGGACTGGCAGGCCCGATCTCGGCCACCCTTCAGAGGCATCGGCCCATTCTGGGGCTGGACGATGGACGCGGAGGGGTGGTGGACCCGTCGATGCTGGAGCAGCAGGACGACAACGTGAGCATGCAGAGCCTCCTGGAGAGCCTGAAGGAGCAGTTCTTGCGCACCTTCAACCTGTCCGGCTTGGACCCGGCACCACTGTCTGCTGCGAGCGCGCGGGAGGAGCCGCCGGAGTACATGATGGAGCTCTACAACCGCTTTGCGAATGACCACACCGCCACGCCCACCGCCAACATCATCCGCAGTTTCAAGAACGAAGGTAGGGGCTCAAAATGTTGGCTTTTGCCACGAAGCTGATCAGGGACAAACAATCAAAATCGAAAGAGTAAAGAATGTCAAGGGTGTTTAACGTGAACACTTGTCTTTCCAGACTCGTCCCCGAGTGTCGTGGGCATCGGTGTGAGGCGTCACTCCCTCCTCTTCAACGTGTCGATCCCGCATCACGAGCACATCACCGCTGCCGAGCTCCGCCTCTACACCCTGGTGCAGACAGACCGTCACCTCTACGCTGGCGTTAACCGCAAGGTCACTGTCTACGAGCTGGAGCTGCATGACCAAGGTGGCGATAACGACAACCACAACGTGACGGAGGCGGAGGGCAATGCGGGGAGGGGAGACAGCGGATCCCGAGGCAGAGAGGAGCCGGTCCGGCTGCTGGAGCTGGCCTCGCGGCAGGTCTACGGCACCGACAATGGCTGGCAGGCCTTTGACCTCACTGCCGCTGTTCAGCGCTGGTGCAGGTCGGACTCGACCTCTACGCACCAGCTGGAGGTGCACATCGCCGGCATGGTCGGCGAAGACGCGGCCCAAGCCTTGGTGGAAGACGTGAAAGAC
This sequence comes from Thamnaconus septentrionalis, assembly GCA_009823395.1. NCBI lineage: Eukaryota > Metazoa > Chordata > Actinopteri > Tetraodontiformes > Monacanthidae > Thamnaconus > Thamnaconus septentrionalis. The sequence goes on along the minus strand of CM020507.1, from coordinate 2,127,998 downwards.
GGGGATCTCGGGGACATGAAGATTGACACCAGCGCCGGAAAAAAGCACAAACCTCTGCTGATCGTCTTCTCTGACGACCCGAGCAGCGACCACCGCGACGACAAGCGTGAGCTGAGCGAGATGATTGACCACGAAACGTCTGATGCTGTCCTGCAGAATGACTTGGACGCGGCCGGCCTGAATGATCTGCGGGGGGAGCCAAGGAGCAGCAGAGCGGACCGGGACCAGGGAGGATCGGTGGAGCCGGACGAGGAGGACCTCATCCAGATGCGTTCCAACCTCATCTACGACACGGCCTCCCGCATCCGGCGCAACGCCAAGGGCAATCACTGCCGGAAACAGTCCATGTACGTGGAGTTCAAGGACATCGGCTGGGACAGTTGGATTCTGGCGCCCGCCGGCTACGAGGCCTTCGAGTGCGCCGGCCTCTGCTCCTTCCCGCTCACCAGGCATGTCACGCCCACCAAGCACGCCATCGTCCAGACTCTGATGAACATCAACGACCCCCAGAAGGCAGCGCGTGCGTGCTGCGTGCCTACCAAGCTGGAGCCCATCTCCCTGCTCTACCTGGACGACACCGGCGTCGTCACCTACAAGAACAGGTTCGAGGGCATGGTGGTGGCCGAGTGCGGCTGCAGATAGTCGACGGTCCAGATCCAGGTCTAAAGAGTCTTAAGAGGTGGCAGTTGGAGGGGCCAGGAGGCGGTGGCGCTGTTACAAGCTAAACAATACAAGCAGGAGCCTGTAGCCCTCACAGCCTGGTGGGAACTGGTGGGGCTCCATGCCTCCCCCACCCTGACGTCTCTCTCTTCCCCTCGGTTTATCTGCCTTCCCACTTGAATCAGCACTTTGTGTGTCCTGTGCAGCCGGACTGACCTCCGCTGAGGCCACCTGACAAGACATCAGCCTTCCAGTCCCACCTCCTGCAGCTCCCTGATAGGTAGGCGCTGCACTGGGGTCCCGGCGGCGGGGTTATCTATCTCCGCCCCAAGTTTCCCACTTCACATGCCACTGTTCCGACCCCTTCCTCTCTCACCGACCCCCCCCACCCATCCTTGGAGTTACACTGATAAGACGGTGGTGGTGGAGATTTTTCGGACACTGCTTGAGGCGCTCGGACCACATTCTTGGGACTACAAATACTCCTGACTGGCTCGGACATATCTCCAGTCAGGGACTCGTCAAGGCCTCTTTTTTTTTTTTTTTTTATTGTTGCTGTTATTAACTTTCTGACGGGACACCGGGTAGAAAAGACACCCGACGGAGGGGAAAAAAAAAAAACACCTGCAGAAAATCTCTGTTTTATTAAAGCCTTTCGATACCTCTGCTGCTCGAGTCAAATAAAAGACTATTTATTGATCTAATTTATTTATTTTTACAACACATACCTACTGTACATATGTTTATGTGTATGATTAATGTAGTAATGCATTATTTTCTACCTTTCTGTCCATGACAATGTATTTGCAGCGCAGAGTTTAAGTCTCGCTGGGAAAGTAGGCGGGTGGGAAAAGACAATAAAGAAAAAAATTACACATAAGTTTGATTTTGCATCAACTTTGTTGCCCCAAATCTGCAATTGTTGTTGCTACTGGACCAAATGACTTTCAGATGGCTCCGTCAACACTATCAGCTCACGGGTCACAGTTCACACAAACAGGGAACCATGGGAAAGTGAGCGGAGGGCCCGCTAATGAATAAAATGAATGGGCTGCTGTTGCTCAGGCTGACAGCCAACAGACGGAAAAACCTGCTTGTGAGCATCTGGACCCAAACGCAGATCTGCAGTCCAGTGTGCATCGTACTATCACCACCCTCTCTATGGATGGCTGAGCAGACTGCTGGGGCAAATGAAAAACTATGGATCAGGTCATTCTTCAAAATAACATTTAGGATTTATTTTTTTTAGTGAATTCAGATAATGTCCCGGTTAACTCTGATATGTCTCAAGGTTGACATTTTTGAGGGTAAATGTTTGTAGTTTGTCATGTGATGAGTTAGAATCCTGGTTGTAGTGCCAGTGTACGGCAACACCACTTGGACAAACTCGACCAGGAGAGCAAAGAGTTTGTTCAGCTGCAAGTGGCCAAAACAAACAGTTGCGGTACAATTTGGCCGTTTCATTCAACACGATCCTCCGTGGAGCCGTTTAGACTCCCTCTCTCTTTTCAAATGATTCCAATGGTCCCAGAAGAGGTCCGTGTCACAAGTGGCGGCTGTTTGTGTGTCTCTGTTGCTTTAAATGCTCTGACCTCCAACCTCTATGCAAGAGGAAGTGACCTGGGCTCATTTCCAATATGGCCTCATGGCCACCGTGGGTCCAATTGGATGTTTTGTTCAGGTGTGCAGATCAGAAGCAGAAATTCTGCTAGACGGAGAGCAGCAGCTTCTGCAGCAGGTCCCAACTTTGTGGCGGCAGCGGCATCAGGAACTTTCTGGAAAGGTTCGTGTGGCTCTCTGTGTGTGTGTGTGTTTGTGTGTGTGTGTGTGTGTGTGTGTGTTGCATAAGCTTTGTGCTTCAATACTCATGGTTACATTTAGCTTGCTAACTAGCCAGCCAGCTGGTCTGTGCAGGGGAAATTAAATCTTTCCCATCATCACAAAAAATAATTTGGGATTTAATTCAAATCCATTTTCAATGTCTACTTAAAAGCGATGGACAGACTTCCAAGTGTGTGAAACTCTCTGTTTTAAGGAGAGTAAAATATAAAGCAGGATGCTTTGTTTACTCTTTGAAGTTTAGCATGCAAGGAAGTGAGATTTTAAAGCACTGAACTTCTTTAATGACGGCTGCATTTTGCACACCTGATGTTCACTCTTCAAAATCACATTTAATTAATCAAGGCGACAACTGTCAAAGCCATTTCATATGTGTTCGGGACATCCTTGCTGATTTTCATGCACTAGTTAGAGTCATTAATCTTAGTGTTCCAGTCGACTATTTTATGAAGCTTTTTGTAATGTAGGTCAATGCAGAAATGACTGCATTGCACTTTGAAGCCTTCAAGTGCAGCTGGCAGCATTTAGCCACATGCTTGCACGTATGTTGTTCCATCCAGCTCAGAACTGGATGTTGCCTCTGATGCAGCCAAACCTTTGGAAACACACACAGACAAAAATTCTCTTGCAAGTGTTTTAACCGCAAGAACTTTTTCCCACCACTGTGTTCACGCGAACCCGGAAGCTCGGCTCTTTGCTTTGCTGTGAAACGACGGCTGGAGCACTTTTTTTTTTTTGTTGTCTTTTACCTGCAGGTGACATCATGCTGCTAGCTTTCGACAGGTTGTGACCTCTTTTCTTTTTAGTGCCCGTTCGTCACGTTTACTGCGTATGTCACCTGACAGGAATGTGTGCGGGAGGTTCTGCTGGAGTTGTCTCCTCTTGCGCAAAAGGCCACTGGCGGCAAAAGTGTCTTTTTTTATTAGTGCAATAACCGGTGACGCGGCTCTGCTGCATCAGAGAGTGAGTCACGGTTCTTTTCCAATCCCCTGATACCCTCGGGGTGACAAAGAATCTATCATCTATAATCGCTTGGCAGCAGCCCACCAATAACAAGTGCACTGCGGTGTCTCACAAAGCAAACAAAAAGCAAATCTGCTGCTCTCGCGTCCGAGCGGATCAGAGGTCGTCCATAAATAGCGACGCTCCCTAATTGAATATTTACAAAGCGGCGGTAAAAATGTGCGCCTGGCCACTGCTGCCAGAGTGGGAGGAGTCTCGGCCTCTTGCCTTGAAACGTTTCCCCGGCGGGCGGAAGTGCGTGCGTGCTCGCCGTGGGAGTTTCTGATCTCCGGCTGCTGCGACGTCGACGGACGGATCTGGATGAACTGAAGCGGTTGCGTCAGAGTCGCTGCCACCGAGTGTGAACGTGAGATTCGGCGAGTGTCGCGTCCCCCCAGCCCCTCACCCCCCGCCGGCTGTGACGTGCAGCTCTGTAATGATGGGGGCCGCTGATTGTTTCCGCTCGTTGAGTCACATGTTGTTTATCGCTGCATCTCTCCACGCCGCCACCACCCAGCCCCCCCCCGCCTCCCCCTCCCCCCGGACCTCCCCACCAGCTCCACCAGCTGACCCTCTTGCTCCCATTTTCCAGGAAAATTGCCCTTCTCAGCGCACCACTGTGGCAAGTAAAAAGCAATAAAATCCCTCCGAAACGAATAAACATACGAATTTTAATCTAATCTGCGACGTTGCGAAACTCAAAACCAGCCGGTGGAAGGACCGGCTAACGAGGAACAGATGCAGAGTGAGTCCGAGTCCTCGGGAAGTCCCGGTTCTGGTGCACGGTGGCTGTCACTCTTCACTGACCTCAGTGCCTTTAGAGGAATCGGCTGAGTCAGAGCGCAAGCAAGATGGCGAGAAAAGAGAGGCGTGATCTCGTTTAAAGGCGATGTGCAAAACTAAACAATCAAATACAACAAAAATGACAAATAGCTCCGTCAGGCGTAGTTTTGGAGTTTCAGTGATGGGAAGAAAATCCTGCTGTGTGCCCATCCCCAAAAAAGGGAGGCCAACTCGGAGGCACCAAATACCTGCATTTCCATTGTTTGGCCAGCAGGGGCCGCCGAGGTTGTCCCGCCAAAAACTGTACAGTCAGCGGTCCTGATGCCATGCACCCAAAATGTGAAGATAGAAAATAGAATTAAAAAAAAAGTGGCATCAAAACCACAACAACATCAAAATGCCAACGTGTAGCTGAGGTTGCTTGTCTGTCTACCAGCATGCCCGCCACTTTACCCACAAGTTTTACACCCCCCCATTCGATCTCTCCCATGTTGGGACAGATGAGGCTTTCAGTGCGCAATCACACCGAGTTGTGCTGCAACATCCACCAATCTTCCTGAATGTCAGAATGAATGAAGCGTCATTTAGATGAAACCAGATGGAACTGATTGCCGAGAAAACTGTAAACTACCTGGCTCGTGTTAGTGCACGTTGTCCCCATGCCCCCCCACCCTCACTGAGTCGTCTCTCAGGCTTATCTGAACATCAACGACAAAAGTGACTCAACTCTGATAAAAAAATTCATCCTCCGGGCACGTGTGTGTCTCTGTGCTAAGAGTACACACACACAGAGACACACACACACACACACACACACATGCAGCTACACTTTCTTGAAGTTAAGGATGAGTGGCAGCTTTCCACCGTCTTTTTCCCCTCCATGACCTCAAGTCATTCCTCCTTCTGAGCAGCAGAGGGAGGCAGAGAGCTCAACAAGCTGTCGGTGTAGTGGTGGCGTTTTGGCGGCTGTTTTTGTGTCGAGCGCCAGTTCTGTCAGTTAGCGGCACGAGTTTCCATCAACGTTTCCCGTCAGTGTACACGGACACACAGTGTGTGTGTGTGTGTGTGTGTGTGTGTGTTTTTTTCTGTCTTGTGGAGCTGAAAAATGAAGTTGTTGTGACTTTCATGACAAAGGGCCTAAAAACACAGACTTGTTCGATCACTTTTTCTGCCAGCGCCTCCACTGCTGTGTAAGCAGTGGATTAGATTTAAATAACATTTTAACATTAATAGTTAGAAATACTTCTTCATTGATGATTTTCTTTCTCCACAGGCTGCCAGTCAGTGAGGTTGCTGATGATTTTCACCACCGCCTGCCGATGTCAGTCAGGTTTTCGAGGGAACGGCATCCCATTGAGGACGGCTTGTTAGTGCGGCGCCGATTCACTCGCGGCCCCGTGACTCAGACTCACCTCTGAAGGTATGGCTCTCGTCCACGTTCACAGCTGAGCAACCACACAAGTTTCCTGCAAACCTTTTTTTTTTCCCTCTCCTCCATGTTGCCCGGAAAAAGAATATGAAAAAAAAAACACACAATGACCTCAGCGTCAGTTTGACTGTCGCCTGGGTCCCTGGAAGTTGCAGATCATAAATCCTGCCTTAATTTACAAATAATAACCCCCCAAAAAAAAAATTCAATAGTTTTTAGATTGTCTCAACTATGTCATAGTTGAGACAACATAAAAGAAACAAAAAGTTGCAGGCTTTTTCATCTTAAGCTGTTTTTTGTGCACAGTTTTTAATGCACTTCATCATCATTTTAAGTGGATAAACACAGCTTTCAGGTCAAGCTATAAAATCTCTCTGGCTCCATATCAACAATAATGACGTGTGCGACAGACAGTAAAAATCACAAAGCTCTCGTGTTCTCACGTGAAAAAATAAAATCAGCAGATTGATTTCAGCCAGTCGTCTGGCGGGTTCCCAGCTGAAAGCAAATTAAAATTCTCCTCGGTGCAGCAGCAGCAGCAGCAGCAGCGACCCGGGTGGAGGGCGTGCTCCGATCCATGCAAGGAAAAAGGAAAAAAAATGTGGGGATGAGACCAGACTTGTTTTGGGCTGTGAAAGGAGAAACCTGGCTGGCGGCTCTTAAATCACAGTTTATCAACTCCCAGCCGCACTGTTCCTGCAGCCGCCAGCAGAGGGACGACCTCTGCAGATGTGTGCGTGCGCGTCTGTGCTTGTGTGTGTGTGTGTGTGTGTGTTTGGGGTGGCGGGGGGGGTATTTATGAGTGACTAATGCCTCTAATCACACAGAGGTTGCCGCTGCTGTGAACGGAGTGAGTTTGAACGCTACTCACAAGCAGAAACATGTGGTTCACATCAGCAGGTCGGCTCCCAGTGGAAGCAGTAAACCACAGCAGGACATTACAGAAACACGATCCAGGGGGCGAAAGCAACAATAAACAACCAGTCTGACTGTCTCTCTCTCTCTCTCTCTCTCTCTCTCTCTCTCTCTCTCTCTCTCTCTCTCTCTCTCTCTCTCTCTCTCTCTCTCTCTCTCTCTCTCTCTCTCTCTCTCTCTCTCTCTCTCTCTCTCTCTCTCTCTCTCTCTCTCTCTCTCTCTCTCTCTCTCTCTCTCTCTCTCTCTCTCTCTCCTCTCTCTCTCTCTCTCTCTCTCCTCTCTCTCTCTCTCTCTCTCTCTCTCTCTCCTCTCTCTCTCTCTCTCTCTCTCTCTCTCTCTCTCTCTCTCTCTCTCTCTCTCTCTCTCTCTCTCTCTCTCTCTCTCTCTCTCTCTCTCTCTCTCTCTCTCTCTCTCTCTCTCTCTCTCTCTCTCTCTCTCTCTCTCTCTCTCTCTCTCTCTCTCTCTCTCTCTCTCTCTCTCTCTCTCTCTCTCTCTCTCTCTCTCTCTCTCTCTCTCTCTCTCTCTCTCTCTCTCTCTCTCTCTCTCTCTCTCTCTCTCTCTCTCTCTCTCTCTCTCTCTCTCTCTCTCTCTCTCTCTCTCTCTCTCTCTCTCTCTCCTCTCTCTCTCTCTCTCTCTCTCTCTCTCTCTCTCTCTCTCTCTCTCTCTCTCTCTCTCTCTCTCTCTCTCTCTCTCTCTCTCTCTCTCTCTCTCTCTCTCTCTCTCTCTCTCTCTCTCTCTCTCTCTCTCTCTCTCTCTCTCTCTCTCTCTCTCTCTCTCTCTCTCTCTCTCTCTCTCTCTCTCTCTCTCTCTCTCTCTCTCTCTCTCTCTCTCTCTCTCCTCTCTCTCTCTCTCTCTCTCTCTCTCTCTCTCTCTCTCTCTCTCTCTCTCTCTCTCTCTCTCTCTCTCTCTCTCTCTCTCTCTCTCTCTCTCTCTCTCTCTCTCTCTCTCTCTCTCTCTCTCTCTCTCTCTCTCTCTCTCTCTCTCTCTCTCTCTCTCTCTCTCTCTCTCTCTCTCTCTCTCTCTCTCTCTCTCTCTCTCTCTCTCTCTCTCTCTCTCTCTCTCTCTCTCTCTCTCTCTCTCTCTCTCTCTCTCTCTCTCTCTCTCTCTCTCTCTCTCTCTCTCTCTCTCTCTCTCTCTCTCTCTCTCTCTCTCTCTCTCTCTCTCTCTCTCTCTCTCTCTCTCTCTCTCTCTCGTCCACTTTCTCAGGCTCGTCGGGTTCTTGGCAACGAATGTTGCCGTTATGCAATGTTTCGGGAAAGTTCAAGTTGAATTATTTATGCTTTGTTGTCTGTGAGCGTGACGGATTCCTCCTCCTGCTCTCTGTGACACCCTCGTCCGCCACTCGTGCAGGACGCGGTCCACATGTGCGTTAGATCTCCCTCGCGGCCTCCCGCCGGCTCTGCAGAGGCCCCCAAGCCGACGCACGAGAGGCTTCAACCCAATCGAATGTGTCAGACGTTTCTTCTTGACCTCGTCGGCTGCAGCAGGAGGTCCGCAGAGATCTGCAGCTGCGGTCTGGACTCGGCCGAGTGACTCATCTCCTGCATCTCCTGCTACATTTATTTTGGTGGGATGCAGCTGCAGCTGGATGGGAGCGACCCTGCGGTGACCTGATTTCAGGTCTACCTTCACCTTCTGAGGAAGGGTGTGGACCGAACAGGGACATCAGGAGGATGAGATCTTGGTTGAGGTCTTTTGGTTGGGTTCCATTTAATTTTTATGAGGATTTGAGAAGAGTTTCAGAAACAGACACGTTTTCCAGTCAGTATTTCAGCGGAAACAGGCTGAGCTGCATTTAAAGGAGGAAATGACTTTGAATTTGTTGGTCTGAAGTTTTAGTCACACAGCTGCGAGACCCTGAAAGTGAATTTAATATTTTATATACAAACTTCAAAATGCCATTTTTGCAGTCAGAACACGTTCCAGGATATGAAAAATAAATGTAGGTTCAACTGAGCAGCAGTTTTAGAAACGACTGAGGACGATTTCACATCACACAGAAAAGTATATTCAGTCACTGAGTCACTGATGCGGCTCGGCAGCTCTGGCACTGCAGTCAAAATCCATTAAATCCCTTTTTTTGCGCAAATGTTCAAGCTGCTGCTGAGCAACAGTAACGATAGACAGGCCCCAGAGTCTCCAGTGTTGAACGAGGCAGAACTGGCCTTGATCACAACACCTGTCAGGTGGAAGTTAAAGGTCCCACCCAAAAAGGCCTCCTGTCCAATCAGAACGCTCGGTGGCAGTTGGCTGAATGTCAGCCATCAACGCTACGATCGCCGTCAACGCCGTCAGTCCTTCCTGGTCGAGCGGTACGTCCCAAACAGCTGGTCCCAGTGCGTGAAGTAGGGGGCGAAGTTGACGCCGTAGAGGCCGTGGTGGGCCTGGTGGTGCGGCGCCCCCCCCAGGAAGGGCAGCACCCGGCTGAGGGCCCAGGGCAGGTCGTAGCCGCAGTGGTCCTCCACCGCCAGCCAGCTGTTGAGCAGGTGGAAGACCACCTCGCTCAGCGGGTGGCAGCCCAGCAGGCGGGCGCTGGCCAGCGCCAGCAGCAGCAGCGACAGCAGCTCCACCCAGCTGGCGTCCTGGGCCGCCAGGGCGAAGGGCAGCTGCTGCTGGTGGTGCTGCCGGTGCACGTGGACGTAGAGCCATGGAACTCTGGAGAGAGAGAAAGAGAGAGAGAGAGAGGGAGAGAGAGAGACGGTCAGTCAGGAAATAAACAAGACTGAGTTCTTGCAAATTACCCCGTGGAAAATTCCGGCCTGACTCATCCAGAAGCGCCGTCCCAGCGGGGAGAGGAGCAGAAAATCAGCCGAGCTAACTCGTAAAAGTTGCTCGGTCTGATCAGAAGTGTGCAGCACTTCCTCAGAAGAAGACGAGCAAACAGCTTCTGACCTGGGTTCTGAACACACCTGAGCTAACACCGGCGCCGCCACCACTGGGCTCGCCCTCTGGTTGCACCCAGTTGGTGTAGTCTACGGGATACGCACGTACAACCACTAGAAAAGGTTGTGAGTTACTGTACAACCACTAAAAAATGCGTAAACATGCCGATCATTATGTTTTTATTGGACACAATGTTCACTCAACCCACGAAAAGTGTGATTAACAGGAAGTTCAATGTTCAGATCTGTTAGTCAGCTGTTGCTTTGATTGCGCTTTGGAGAATTTATTGGTGTGTTTGCACCACCTTTTGCATTTGATTGCTGAAACTCTATTTTTTTTTTTTGCAAGTGTGTTAATTATGTATTATGTATTTTATTTTATTTTAACAAATTTGTCTTGTGGCTGCTGTTGGTCACTTCATTAAAGTCCAGCGTGTAAATGACCGTTATACAGGTACTACCTGAAAAATGAGAATATCCAGTAAAAGTTGTTTTATTTTGGCAGTTTAACATCAAAGATGAAAGCAACAAATTTTATTGAGCCATTCCACGCAAATTGACGTCTCAAGCAGTTGCTTGTTGGAACTTTGCTGATTAAGATTTTCAGATTATTAAAACCACAAACCCACAAACTCAGAAAATTATTGTAGAATTTGAGGGGTTTTTTTTTAAGCTGCAAGACCTGATCAGCAAAATCCAAAGAAATAAAAACTTGAAATATATTGATTTGCATATTATTCCTTTATATAATATGTCACATTCACCTTTTAAGTTGAATTGCAGAAATACAACAACCTTTTCAGGGTATTCTCATTTTCTGGCTAGTACCTGTATACTTTGTGTTGCTTACGCAAGCAGACTAATACCAATAATTATTAATGCACGTTAGTAATAATTATACATGAATTAGTGAATAAAATGAATAAGCTCCGAGCTGTTCTCTGAGCTCTGCTTCCACTTTAAAAGAAAGATGAAATTCCTCTTCTCGTCACACACTGTTACCCGTGGGAGAGTCACAAAGTTGCCACACACGGCAAACAAACTATCCAAGTATCTACAGCCTGTAGTTTCAAACAGCAGCTCCTATATGAGTCAGCCACCCGTCAACAATCAGCCATCACCGCCGCTCCTGCTCTCAGGGTCGTCGGGTTCCTGGATCCCGTCCCAGCTTCACGCCACCCCGCCTTCACCCTGAGACAGCTGGAATCTATAAATGATGTTTAACCTCCGAGATGTGAACGCATACGCCCTCCTGCTCAGACTTGCAGCTCATCATCACCCAAACTATCCAGTTTTTTTATATAAATACAGATTTGACACGCCAGCAGGTTTAAGATTAAACGGCATCAATCAAATCAGCTACTTTGAAAATAATCCTGGAGGAAGAGAAACACACGGGAGCCCAAAGCGGTCGTGCATTCATACCTTTTAACAATTTCATTTACTTTTTTCCCCCCTCAAGTTACTCATCAAAATGAACATATAGGACATGCATGGGCAAAACTACTGCCTGGGGCATTGCAGCCAGTTAAGTTTTGTAATTGGTTCGCTGAACTTGAAGAAATTCTATTAACACTAAATAAGTCATTAAAATAGTTGTATTTTATCCATTTTTTGTTTCTACATATCCCATAATATTTTTTTCCTCCTATGAGGTGGCTCACCAAAACACTCCATCCATCTGCTGCTCCGCTACCCCCCTCCCCCTGTCAAAATGTACAACACATTGTGGCCCACCAGTCAAAAAGTTTCCCCCCCACTGCTTTAGGGCTTTTGTTCATCTTATTATATTTCATTATAAACTTTTTTTATTATTATTATTATTATCTCTGTTCTCCTTTATTACTGCTCTATTTATGGAATTGAAGACTGTGTTCTTTGTTTTGTTTTTTAATGGTTTTAAAAATGTTTGAACTTTTAATAATGTAAAGCACAGTGAGTTGCCTTGTGTACGTTCTGTTCTATATAAATAAAGCTTCTGTTGAAAACATGCAACAACAACAACAACAACAGCCAAGAAGCAGCCGATCATACACTCACAGCCCTGTTCGCTGCTCTGATTGTTTGACTTCTTAAAGACCGAACGACAAACTTGGACGCAGAACTCACGCGGACTCGCGGCAGCCTCATTTCTATCTCGCCCGGCGCTCAACTCACCTGTGCATGGCCAGGTGCCACGCGAAGAAGAGCGCGTCGAAGAGCAGCAGGCACGCGGCCACCTCGGCGCACAGGCGCCAGCAGGACGGCGCGAGCTCGGGCAGCTCGCGCAGCTCGGGCTCTCCGAGGCTCTGCAGCAGCGCCGTGGCGGGCACCACGGCGGCGGCGTAGCGCAGCAGCAGCCTCCCAGGCAGCGCAGCCACTGGGCGGCCGAGGGCGGCGGCCCCGAGCCGGCCGCCAGGCGCCACCCTTGCACCCGCGGACAGACGGCGGCGAGCGCGTCCAGCGCGAGGAAGGGCGCGCTCAGGAGCACGTGGGTGAGGAGGGCGTAGGCCGCCGGCAGGTGGCGGGACTGCAGGACGTCCCGCGCCCGCACCGCGTCCCACACGTCCTGCAGCAGCAGGGCGGAGGGGGTCGCGGAGGGGGTCCCGGCGATGGATGCGTTCATCTCGGGCTGCTCAGCGCGCGGCTCCGGCGTCACGCATTGCTGGTTCAAAACCAAACTTTACAACAAAAAAGCAAAAGTCACGCGGGGGGGGGGAGAGTGGAAGTCTGGTGGCGGAGGTGAACCGGATGTGCGTCGCTCGGCCGCGGCCGCCAGGTCTCGGGTCCGGGATGGAGGAGGCTGGAGGTGGTTTTCAGCGGTGGGAGGAGCCGCAGCATCCATCCGCCCACCCTGACCTGACCGACCTGCCCTGTCAGTGTTGACGCAGTGAAACTCGGCCACTCCCACACAGTGCGGAGGCGGTCCTGAGGACTTTTATCGTCCCATTAGATGAGTATTTTTGTCTCTGTGGCCGGATGAGTAGGAGCTGATATTGCTCTTGGGTCGTCCTTGAGACAGAGGGGATTTTCCAAGCAAGGGAAAACGAGAAGTTTTCAGGCTCTTGCAAGGAAAATGAAAATGAAAATGAACTTTCCATTTTCCTTTCACACTGATGCGGACAACCCCAAAGTTCCAAACAAAACCAGCGTACCGTAACTTCAGGGAGGATGTGACGGAGCGAGTGGATGCTTTCTTTTTCCCCTCCACAAACCAAAAAGTTTTTGTGTTAGTTTTTTTTTTTACAGTCCCACATTGTCCAAAATCTAAAGTATTCTAACTGGAGTATGTTGTCTCTCTCTCTCTCTCTCTCTCTCTCTCTCTCTCTCTCTCTCTCTCTCTCTCTCTCTCTCTCTCTCTCTCTCTCCATTAGCGAACCGTCCAGAAACCAGGAAGCAGTCCATCCACCTGCTGGCTCCACCATGTCGCCCTGCGTGATGTCACAAAAGGCTCCCATACCGCTGCCAGGTTAGTGACCACACCCCCCGCCCCCCTGGGCCAGGCTAAATATGCTGGATTTGGTTTGGGTTTTTTTTTTTTTAAAGCAGGCTGCTTCACTGATTTCTGGTAGGAATAATAGTGATCTGAACGTGGGCAAAAAAAAATAAATGTAAATAATAAGTGATGAAATAAAAAAAAAGAAATCTACTAATAATAAATCAGATGAATTCTGCTGCTGCAGCGAGATGACAATCTGCAGCCCGCCACTCGACGTCGGCTCACCAGACTGGCCCACAAATAAACTGCTGCCCCAAAAAGCCAGACAATTTTTTTTTTCCCGCCAATAAAAGCTTCGTCGTCGCATTGGACGTAATGTAAAGCAAATATACGGAACGTCACGTCGTGACGGCGGTCGGGACCAACGGCCCCCCGACGATAAAAGATAAAACCCCACTTCTAGCGTAGTCAAATAAAAACAGACTGGAAGAGGCGGAGGGCCTGTCACAAGTCCCTCGGGGTCAAAAGGTCGACGGTCAGCGTGCAAGTTGCGGCTCATTCATTTATTTATTTTTTTCCTGCTGTTGCCACCGGACGACTGAAGTCCGAGGAAGCAGACGTGTTGCCCCCCCCCCCCCCGCCAACAGTTAAGTCACTTAAACTTTTCCTTCTTTTCACTTCTTTTTTTTGGTCTCCATTTCTTTTGAAAAGGGGATAAAGCACCATTATATAACTTGAGCTACTGAACCAAAGCACCTCACAGCGCTGTGTCACAACGTTGCGCAACCTCCCTAATGTGAGAAAGATGTTTCTGCAGTTGTGCAACATCCTGGATTAGCGGCGGTGGCGGCGGCGGCGGCGGCATCCTTCTTTGCTTGTGTTGTAGCTCATCCATCTTTGTTTGTCCAGTTCGCTTTAAAAACACATGGGGGAAAAAGCTGGATGTTCAGCGTGGCGTGACACCCGGAGAAACACGGCCCAGTTTGTAATCTATTCATCTCTCCCACAACACCAGCATGAAATATAGTTGAAATATTATTATTTATATTCCAGTTGTCTGTGAAGGCATTGAAGAGGCTTTTCGGATGACAGGCGAAACGCCTCCATGGTCACAAGAACAGGAACAGTTGCCTTCATTTAATCCTTCCACATTCCAGTTGAAGGCGAAGCAGAACTCATTTTTGATGGGAAATAAATATCAGCTGAGATGATGCTGGTTAATTTTTTTTGACTGATTGGCACCACATTGCCAGAACCAGGTCGGACTTCCCAGAACTTATATCTGTATTGGCTCAGGTTCAACAAGGTTCTGGAAACTTCCCTCTGAGGATTTTGCTCTTTTTTTGACGCCAGCTCGACGGAACGTCCACGATGCCAACCACCCGTCACCGCTCGGTCCCAAAGGTCCTGCTGGACCTCAGATCTTTAGAACCATGTTCTCATGGTGTTCACACCAAAACGTGACCAGGCAGCCAGACCTGACAACCAGACCTGAGAACAGTTTTCCAACCTTCTGCTCTCCTCGTGTCGATGAGTGGGTGCGAACCGGAGCCGTCCTTAGTTTCCTGTTGGTCAGGTTGGACAGTGGAGGCACCCAGTGGGCTCCTGCTGCCGGAGAACATCTCCTCCAACCAATGTTGAGAGATGTCTTCCACAGCTTGATTGGTGGTGTTGAGTTCCTGTGACCAGGACCAGTCTGGACCTTGTCCTTTGACTTCTGGTGCCAACAGAAACACTGTCCAGTTCTCAGTGGAGGAGATGCTTGCGGTCCTTGTTAGGTTGAACTTCTCATCCGTATCCACAGAACTTGGGCCCTGTTTACATGAGGCCAGGTTTCTCTATAAATGGTAAAATAGTCTTATTGTTGGAGAGTGAAACTGGGTTCCCGAGTGGGAAAGAATTTTGGGAAGGTTTGAAAATGCCAGCCTCGTGCCAGTTTGTCTAAATGAAACTATGAGGTCATAGCCCCACCTCACAACTTCAGCTTGGAGACCGACTGCAAGATGCAGACAACCACTCATTACAATTTATACATTTAAAAATTTGTGAAGATTTCTTCAGATCAACTTTGTCATCTGTCCCACGTCCTCATGCGTTCTGTGTTGTTGTCGCTGTTGGAGCTTCTTGTTCGGTAAATACCGCACTGTGCCAGCTGATGCTCCAGGTCTTCCGCTGCAGTTTCAGGGAGGGAAATTGCCCTTAAGGGATTAATAAAGTACTCTGAATCTGCTCTGCTCAATCAGCACAGGATGTTCATCGAAGGATATTAGAATAACTGGTTTATTGCTATTTTCCTTTTAAATTTATTATTAGCACGTGGAAAAATGTTACTGTTGAAATTAGTTGCATGTGTGCAATAAAAAGTTATTTATTGTGCAGTATTAAGCTTTGCTTGTTCCATTACTAGGTTGAAGCAAATTTGTTTGGGTCCATAAAAAAAGATTTTTTTCAATAAATATCAATGTTTAAACCCCTGTGTATTTGACTCTGACAGCCCTGATTTAGACGCTCACAATTTTAGAGGCGACTCCACTGTCCATAAGCAAGGAGGGAGCACAGCTGTCTCATTGCAACAATTTATTTTGCCATGTCAAACCACATGGTAACATTTCAGCCTGATGACCTCCATCAGAGCAGGAACAGGCTTGCATTAACTTTTTTCAGAGCGGTTCAGAAAATGGTCAGTTTTAAAAAAAAACAACAACATCTGCTTCGTGTCACGTGACCTGAAAGTGTCGAGTTGCTGCTGCTGCTGCTGCGTGATCGAGGCCTTCAAAATAAGTGAAAGCCGTCCTGCTCGCTTTTTTGCTTGGACTTTTATCGAGGAAGGAAAATCAGTTTGTCGCAGTTCACCCACGAGCCTTTTATTGTCACGTGACAGGATGTAGACCGAGCATCACAGGTCAGCGCAGGAACCTTTTCTCCAGGCGACAAACACAGCAACCGTCAGACTGTACACATACATACACACACATACACACACACACACATAGCTCCTTCAGGAGGACCTGGCGTGGTTCCCAGAGACGACGCCTGGACAAGACGGCACACCTCCGAGATCGGCCACCACACACACACACACAGACAAACCGACAAAGTGGTTGCTTGCAATTAGCTCGTGAACGTTCCCCCTCCAAATTGTGTAATTCACCAAGGGTGTCGGAACGGTGGGAAACTGGTGCCGTGAGCCTGACTAATCAATCCCAGAGCGGGAGACACAGCACTCGGGGCTCTTATAAAACTGTCCGGGGGTGTCCAAAACATTTCACAAAGAAGGAAAAGAAAATGGCAGCAACACCAAAAAGGATTTTTTTTTTTTTTTCAAACAAAACTAAATAGAAACAGATTACATCCAACCCCTCAACACACACACACACACACACACCGACATGGAGAGTGCTACATGTTGAGCAAGGAGACCGACCGTGCACAGCTTGAAATGATTTTCAGTCCATCCAGGTGTCTGGTGGAAGAACATTTTTACAGCAGTTTCTCAACACCTTTTTTTTTTTTTTTTTTTTTAAAAACAGGAGGAGAATGTTTTTTTAATTAAAAGTGGGAAGGGCGATAAATTCACGGCCCACTAGCTTCATCAGAGCTTGTCCGAGCCTGTGCCAGTCAAGTATGAAAAGAAAAACACCCCTAAACAGAAGAAAGAAAAACAATCATTTCAGTGTCGTCATACATCGTGAAGGCGAGCGGCTCAGACTGGCGTGCAAACTGACTGAGGAGCAGAAGGAGAAGACAAAAACAGGTTTCATCAATACCTGATGTATTAAAAACCTGTCTGCATGGTTTGTCTTCTTTTTCCAGTTCTCCTTAAAACAGCAGCGCCCCAGCAGTCACGTCGGCCTCGGAATTGACCAAAACACCCAGGACTCCAAGTTCAAATCAAAAAAGGTCAAATTTAGAAGCCAAAATTTCAACAACCATTTCCCAAAAATTCAGTAGAAGAACCGCTGTGTGCCGCTCCAACATCGGGCTCAGCGCCGTTGCCACGGCTGATGTGCCGACGTGTCACAGACACACAGACAAATGGAGGCTCTTTTTTTTTTAATTTTTTAAAAATTTATTTATTTTAACTTTTTCCCCTCTCTCTGATTTTATGGCTTGTTTGTTTGCCGGTTCTTCTGCTCTCTTTGCTTTTTTTTTTTTTTTTTAAATCTTGTGTTCTGTTCTCGCTCTACCCTGAGACTGGTAGGTTGTGGGTTCGATCCCCGGCTGGGTCAGACCAGAGACTGTAAAATGGTCCCCACTGGCTCCCTGCTTGGCACTCAGTGTCCAGGGTTTGGAACTGGAGGCTTCGATCAGCCAATGACTCCTGGGCGCAGTACCGCTGCTGCCCACCGCCGCTCCCTCAGGGGATGATGGGAAATTTCACATCCTTCACGATGTGACAGTCAGTGGGACTTTACCTTACTTTGATGATTGTGTATTGCCATTGTGCTAGATTGTACTATGACTGTCTTATTACTGTTGCTCCTTACTGGGGACAACCAACGGAAACCAGGCCCCTGTCTGAAATTGGGTACAATCGTATCCCTGCAACATGGGTTGCTGTACATTGTACACCGTCCTCTTGAAAAATAAATACATTGAAATTGAAACTACTGCTACAGGGAGCTCATCAAAACGGGTGGGCTAACGTCCCTCGGAGCCGGCAAATGTCACAGTTAACAAACCACACACGGCGAAATCTGATTACAACTGATTACAACCATTATTACTTCACAATTAAATCAAATGGAACAAATAGTTTTGGCTAAACGGCAGCTGGAGCTTATCGTTCATCCCCAGGTGGCGCTGCTGTTCTGCCGTCAGTCCTGCTACCCGATTGGCCCGTCTTCTCTTCATAAATAAACTCGGGTCTCCTGCGGTGACAACAGTTTTTCAAAGTTTAATCTGATGTTTGAGGAACACGGGCCCTGGTCAACAGAGCTGTTCTGGGGCCAGAGGTGGGGGAGGGGCGGGGGCTGTTCAGCCAGCCCTCCGTCCAGGCTCCGCCCCTTCCGGCGGACTGTCCTCCGTCCACTCTGGTCCTGGCGGTGCTGTGGGGGACGGGACGGTCCTAGCGGGGCTACTCCAGGTCCAGGGTCTTCTCGGCCAGAATGTCCACGGCGGCCGAGTTCTTGACGGAGCCCCCGGCCGAGGCCGAGTCCACGAACATGTGGGGGATCTCGTTGCCGAAGTAGATCTTGCTGTTGGCTGCGATGGCCTTGTACTTCATGAGCTGCAGGTACTCTGGCGTCAGCTTGAGCTGCGCAGGTGGAGAGAGTCGAGGTTAGAGAGGAACAAAGACCCTCTTCCAGTCCAAGGTCCCCCATCCCTCCAACCTCAGCAGGAGGTCAACTGGACCAGTTTACTAAACTACTGTCATTTTTCTTCCTTGCATCACTGTCCTTACGGCAAACACCAAAATCACTGTATATTACTGAACTCATAAATCTGATCTGTGTATTTTCAGCCTGTTATAGTCTCTGCATACTCGTGCTGATACATATTATTGATTTTTCATTATTTCATACCTGCACTTTATAGCAACAGCTCAGTTATTCATCTGCACTAGCTAACTGCATCATTTTGTTGTTCTGTACTTGTGACGTGCAATCAATGTAATCCAATTCTGCAACATTTTCCGTTTTTTTTTTTTTTTTTTTTTTTTGCAATTTCTAATTTTTACCCATCTGTGTCAGTCAACTTTTGTGATGTCACAAAGGGCACTGGTACCCCTCCCATGTTAGTGACCACACCCTAAGGCCAGGTGTTGGCTCCACCCTCCGACACCTCCTTCTAGTTCTGTTGCCTTCCTCATGTGTGGTAGGTCCAACAAATGCTGACTATTAGCAGGAGGCTGTAAACAGAGGGCTAAATATACAGTTTCCAGGAAGCTTGTGATGAGGCGTAATCAACCTGTGCGGTGCTGGAGTCCAGGGTAAACTCTGATAAAGCTCTCAGGATACGCGGGGGCCCTGTGGCCTCTCACCTTGTTGGCCTCGGCGGTTCGCTGCGCCGTGTAGAACTCGGCGTCGGCTTTGGCCTTCTGCCGCGCCAGGAAGGCTCCGTCTGCATGGAGTCAGCAGGAGAACCGCGGTTTAGTTGGGGGGGTGTGGGGGGGGGGGGGGGGGATAAAGAAAGATGCCAGAACAAACTGTTGAACAAAAACAGGAAACCAGCCACGGATAGAGTTTAGACTCCGCCTCCGGGGGTGGGGGGCGCACTGGCAGCTTATTAGCAGCACTTAGTGGAAATTACGATGATGTCTGGAAACGTCTTCATCTCTCTGTGAGGAAGACCTTCGTAGGTTTTCTACCTGGAATTCTGGTCATCCAGTCGACCAATCTGAATGGAGGGTTTGTTTTTTGTTTTCAAAAAACACACAGTTACTTTAACGGCTGGATTTAAAGTGGCATCTCGTGGATGACGGATTATTTTACTTTATTTTAATGTTATTTTTATTTTATACTGTACTTTATAGTTTCTATCTACATATTTTATCTGCGGTACACTTCACTACCACTAGTGGCTCTGAATCTCACACGCTGGGCCTTTAACAATGTTTTATTGCAGCACTTCCCTCCCAGCAGTAGATGTCATGCAGGGCTCCAACATGCAATGAAGTATTTTGTTGTTTTGTGTGTATTTTTCTCTCTCGCAAACCTTCAATGGCTGAGATTCTCTTCTCCGTCTCCTTCTCCATCACCTTCTGGCCAAACTTGATTTCGGCCACCTGCGCCACCTTCTCCGCCTCTGTGGGCATTAAAAAAAAAAAAGGAAAAATACAAATACATACAATACAAACACAACATTGGACGACGCAACCGCAGCCGACTGTCAGTCAGCGGTCTCACCAATGACGGCCTTGATGCGCTCCGTCTCCGCCTCCTTCTCCACCACCTTCTGGGTCTGCTGGGAGATCAGCAGCTTGGTCTTCTCGCTCTCCCTGCAGACGCACAAAATGATTATTACCATTACTATTATTATTATTATTATTATTTTTATTATTATTACAACAGAAAAACTGATTAATAAATCCCAGAACTGGAGCAGCTTCTCGAAATTCTATCAGGACGATGAAGAAAGACGGGGAGATTTTGTTTGTTGAAATGTGTGATGTGATGATGATGATGATGATGATGATGATGATGATGATGTTGTGTGTGGAGAAAGTGTCCTGTCTGATTGAGTTTGTTGAGCGTGTTCAAATAAACATCACGGCAGCTGGAGATAAAGATCACAGCAGGTTCCCGTCCTGCACCAGGATGTTTCCCTCTTGCAAATTGAACAATGGGCTGATGATTACACATTGGGGGTGGGGGGGTATTTTTTTTTTAATTTCATTTTCTTTCTCGCAGTGCTTGCAGTTTATTTAACCAGAGGTTGAGGCGGCAGATCAAAGACCCCAAGAGGTGGCGGGAGGTGAAGGAGCGATTTGAAAAATCTCTCAGGAAAGACAAAGAGACCAAAGAGATGGAAAGAACCATCAGCCAGGGAGAGAGGGGCCTGGAAAAACCCTGGAAAACCCTGGAGAAGCCTGGAAAATACAACCCAGTGCTTGGTGAGAGGGAGAAGATGGATGGATGGACGGACAAACAGTAGCGTCAATGCCTCGTCAGCCAACAGTCAGAGGCCTCGTGGTTGTGACAAAGTCGGGAACTTTCAAGTTTACAAGTTTCCCAATGCGAGAAATTCCAACCGCGTCACTTTCCCCTGAGTCACAGCACTCAGGGAAGTCACGTCTGACTTTCTTTGGGCGACTGCGGCTCAGGAGGTAGAGCGGGTTGTCCAATGACCGAAAGGTTGGCGCTTCAAATCCGAATGGGAGAATGAGAGCGCTTTGGGGTCCCGTGAAGGTGCTGGAAAAAGCGCTTTATAAGTGCAGTCCATTTACCATTTCTTGAAAGAAAGTCAGACGCGTTGGCTGTGCGAAGAGCAGAAGCTGCTGCCGGCTTGTGACTCTGCATTCTGATCACAACTGGACCGCAGCTCAGCAGGAGAGCAGAGAACTTGGAGACACTGAAAGGTTTTTTAGGTTGTTGTTTTTTTTTTTTCATCCTTTGTAGTTAAAACTCCGGCCACCAGGAGGCCGTGAAGCTGCCTGCTCTGCACGCCGTCGCCGGTGGGCTGCAGAAGCGGTGGTAACCCTGTGATTGACGCTCTCCCACCCACCCCTCCCCAATAACAGTACCAAACCACAATGTCCCCGACACAGAACTGAACTCGAGCCAAAGAACAAATCCGCCCAAACTGTCCAAATACAACCGCCCGCCCGCCCCCCCTTCGTCAGCTCGCTTTCCTTGGAAACCCAAAAAAGTTTATCATCTCCAGCTGACGCTGCTGCGTCTCGTTAGGAACCTAACAGAACATGTACGTTGCGTGTATCAATATTATTGAACAAATACAACTGAAAATATTTTGAAAGTTGTATAACAGACTTGGATTTATTTATTGGGGTGATGATATTTTCTAACTCCAGTTACAAGCCTTGTTGCTGCAGTCTGCACAGTCTGAAGGCGACTGGCAGCCTTTTGTTAAAACACAGAGCACTGCAGTAATCAACACGCGATGAATGGAAGGCATGGACCTCAGGGTTAGCAATATTTCGCAGATGACAAAAGCGGTTCTTCACCAAACTGTTTACGGTGGTGCACCGAGGACGTGTGCTTGTCAAAAACAACTCCTGGGCTGCTACGTAAACGAGGTTGGACAGAGAGGCCTAACTGGCCTTAGTGCTGCATTATGAGGGCAGCAGTCGTATCTGGGGCAATCACCGGTGTTTCAGTTTTAGCAGAGTTCAGCTGAAGGAGATTATTGAGTTTTGATGGCAGTCAAGAAGGTAGTGAAGTTATCGTCGTCGCTGGGTTTGCTTCAAAGAGCAGCAGAGCTGAACATCATCGGCATACAGATGATGAGACATCACTGAACTCCCTGGTATATACTCATACAGGAAATTACAACCGTCTGCGTTAGCACAAGATCAGCTGTTAATTGGGGTCCTGAACGGAGCTCGTGAGGCAGATTGGAATTTTCTGGAGGAATCCATGACTTTACATGACTGTAAATGTGAGTAAATCCTCCTTCCTCAGAACTGAGGTGGGAAAGGGAGTGAAGGAGCTGTCCAGTCAGTGGTAGCCAGCAGGGGCGTGAAAGCACAGTGAAGAAGAAGAAGTGAAAGGAAACTCACATGAGCTCATAGTTCCGCCGAATGCTCTCCGGAATGTTGGGTTTGGTGACACGAACCGCCTGACGACAACAACAGATTGGGGAGAAACATACCAAAAATAACTCAGAGGCGGACGATTTCAAACTTTGCTTTTTCAAATCGGGTTGAAGCGAGACAAAGAACCTGGTGTTCACACCAAAGTCCAACACTGTAGCGGCGATTGTTTGTTCTCAGACAGAGACGCGGCTGTTGGGTCAGTTGGAGACGGAGAGTTCTGGGAGGAAACATTGGAGGGGAATTAACTGGCACCCCTCTGAGCAAAAGCCGTCTCAAGGTCAGACATAACGTTGTGCTTAATAGAAACTCTGCTGGGACTGTTGGGATAAACCTGTGCGGGGGAGGAGGAGCTTCACACGGCTGCAGGACCATAACAACAGGCTGCAGAACACAGTGATTCTGGTGTTTAAACTGCTATTTTTGACCCTGAAGACCATAATCCTGACTGGTCTGTCTGCAGTGGGCAGCAGCAGCAGCAGCAGCAGCAGCAGCAGCAGCTTGTCTCTACCTGGATGATGAGTCCCGGGGCCATGGCCGTCAGGTCCTTCTGCAGCGTCAGCTTCAGGTTCTCGTCGATCTGGTCTGGGAAAACAAACAGGAAGACAGGAGGAAAAAATTCACTCGCACTGACGCCGTCCTGCTACCGGTGGGCGCTGTGACGTCACTTCCTGCTCCGTCAGCAGTTCTGCTCTGCTTTGCCTGAAGCCCAGGAGGCAGGAAGGTCACGTATGGCTCCTTTCAGGGGGCGATGCATGATTTTCATCAGTGTGTTTGTGACGCTCTAGCGGCGTTGTTTCTTCTGGGGCAGAGCGTCACATGACTCGCTCTCTGTCCGGTGATATGCAGCACTTGCTATCCTTCAGTTTGCGTGTTGGTGCCTGTGAGTCTCTGCCACAGAAAGGATGCTGGTCACAGGTCAGTGAACTGGTCACGTGACCCCATGCGTCAAGTCAGCTGACATGTAAATACATATATGACATAATATGTAAAAAAAAAAAAAAAAAAGTGTTTCCATGACACTGTTGCGATATTCCTCTATACGGACACGTGTGGAAAACCACCTGATGAGAGCCTCAAAACCTTTCAGCCCTGTCTGAGAGGCTTGAGCTGTTTCCATCACCAGTTTTTTTATTGCAATATTTAGCTTTTTGCAACTGAAGCTCACGGTTGCATAAGATCTTTGTCATCACACCGGCTTTTTTTTAAGAGGCGGATGCTTCCCAATAAAAGCCTGTCCTGCAGGTGTGCTGCAGACTGTAGCATTTAATGTCAAGCAAAGGAAATACGCCTTGGGGGGGTGGTGGATGTGTTTAAGAGGAAGGCGTGCAGGTGTGGCATATTTATAAACAAACAAACAAAAAAACAAGGTGTGGTCTCACCGAACAGGCCGATGTAGACCTCCTGCAGCGAGTGGACGCTGCAGAACTGGTTGAGCTCGTGGTGGACCTTGTTGAAAATCAGAGCCTTGTCGTAGTCGGCCGTGAAGTTCCTCACAATGTCGTACACTGCGGGGCGGCGACACACACACACACACACACACACACACACACAGGTGTGTTTAGCTGTGCTGCAGCCAGATGTGTTTCCAGGCGTGGCAGCGACACTGCTGAGGTTACCTGCAGATGGAATGAGGAAGTTCACCACTTCGATCCGGTCAAAGTAGATCATCACTCCGCCGCTGAGGGGAAAGAAAACAGAAAATCAACCATGTGAGACGATCAAGTGAGCAGGTGTGCAGGTGTGTGTGTTTGTGTAACATGAGGACAGATCTCCTACCTGGTGCCACACGGTACATTCTTCACCTCGTCGGTCTGCAGCGTCGTCTGAGGGGCAGAAAAACAGAACGCGGTTTCACGCTTGATGCATCGCCACTGACATCAGAGCACAAACACAGCGTTGAGGAGTTGAGGAGTGAGAAGCCATCAGGATCGGGTCACTCGATCCAACGCGTGAAACCAAAGGAAGATGGATTCGGACTGGATGGACCCGCTGGCTGGATTCCAGCGCCAGGAAGTGCTGCTCTTTATCATGAAACGCAACACGAAACATCTGTTCACCGCACTGGTTTAATTAGAGAGCGGAGACCTCCCCCTGCCCTGCCTCCCCTGCCCTGCCTCCCCTGCCTCCCCTGAACGGAACTGACCCCTCCTATGCCTCCGCTTGAACTGAACTGACCCCTCCCCTGCCTCACCCCTGTCCTCCCCCTGCCTCTTCCATCCTTTTCCTGACATCAGAGTTGCATAATTCTAATTCCTCCTGCGAATGTTATCGTTTGTTTTTGCTTATTTTTTGCTGTTAACAGACGGAGGCCCCAGAAGGGGGCAGACTCTCAAACCGCACTGACCAATGAGAACCTTCTTGACTTGACTCACCTGCACTGACTTATAGGTGGTGATGAATGGCATCATGAGGTGGAAACCCGGGCTGCTGGTGGTGGTCAGGAGAGCCCCTCCCCTGCGTGGTTCACACAGACAGATTATTAGTCACAATCTATTGATAATAAAATCATAAAAACTTTAATTACAGACACAAATGGTCCAGATCGGAGCAAGACAATGCATACAAAAGATATAAAAGGCACCAATAAAAGGACCACACACACCAAACACATTCACAATGCAATCTCAGACGAGACTACTATACCATTGCATCCATATCTTGGACTGATAGCATGTAGTGCTAAGTTTGATGCTTGTCAATGCCATGGTTATACAATTCTCTGAGCAGTTCAGCTGACACTTAAATTTTTGCATTGAATGTCTCAAAGTGGCTTGCAGTGTATTAACACCTGCAGCCACAAACATCTTGCTGGCGCTACACCAACAAGGTGTTCTCAGCAGGATCCACAAAGCATCAGTGCAAGCTACCTGGAGTTTACTCAGGCTTGTTATTGTTGAAGATTTTTTTTTTTTTTTAAAAATCCACGTTCAGTTAATACATTTCCATGCCAAACAAAACATTCACCTCAGCGGCGTCTTATTTTTGTTAACTTTCAGTTTTCATGATTCAAGTTTGCCGATTTCATTTTGCTTGTTTTTTGAGCTCAAATCGGCCACGCTGCCAGTTGATTTCACTCCAAAAACAACCGGATGTCCCAGAGTTGAAACGCTGATGACTTTTATGTGCAAGACTGGGACCTTTGGACTCGGTTTTCTTCCTCTTATTGAAGCAACATAAAGCCCTGTGTTTACTTTGCAGTGATGAGGACAAACTCTCCCTGAGGGCTCTGACTCATGTTTCACTCTTGCTCCTCACAGACGTGTTTACACAGTGAAGCTGTGATAAAACCTTTGGCGCAGACACTTATTATTTTTTTTCTTCACACCCTTACATCACACGGACGTATCGCCAGACGGCCTGTGTGTGTGTGTGTGTGTGTTGCCGTCTCACCTGTAGTAAACTCCGGTGTGGCCCTCGTCGATCTTGTGCACGGAGGCTAAGAGCGCCGCTCCTCCCAGAGCGGCGATGATGGAGAACACAGCCCCCCACTGAGCCATCCTGGCCGGCAGACAGGATGACAGCGAGACAGCATGTGAAAATCAGCAGCACCGTCCCTCTGAGGTCCTCCTCAGTGCCGAGGCGCTGTGTATGTGTGTGTGTGTGTGGAGCGACAACAGTAATGGTAATGCGTCGCCGTAGTAACTGGAGTCCTTATCTGCTCGGGGCTCAGGCTTAGCCGGGGCATCATCTGGGAGCGGGTGACCTTGCCAACCTTAAAGAGGATTGGGGGCTAACACACAACGTGCCGTTAATTTGCGAGTATTAGGTATGAGGTGGGTGAGAAAAGGTCCGCTTAAGTTTGACTCAGCTTCTGACTGAGCTTCACAGGAGTGTTTACACCATTAAAGTTTGTTTCAACTAAACGGACAGTGTTGCGCAGTTTAATGTTGGTATTAAGCAGCTGTCCACTTCCTTATTTTAAGGTGTAACGACAACTTCCTGTTTTTGACTGAGCTCATAAACCTGTGCAGGGAAACCATTTGAAAATATTATTTTAAAAAAATGTAATTAAATGACAATCTTAAAACTATTACAAGAATGTTTAGCATACACACTGCTAGTTCTGTTTTCATAGATGGGCAAAACGTATATTTTTTTGAATTCCTGGACTCAAGATGTTCATTTTAGTTACAAGAGCACTTCAGAGATAACAGAAAGGCAAATCAGTGCAAAACTAAAGTGTGATAATAAGAAAAAAAAAGAAGCATTTAACACCCCCAACTTGTTGATTTAGGGATCTCTAATGTTACACATCTATGGGAATTACATATCAATGTGTAATAATAATGAAAATGAAGCAACTCCATCTGTGCCGACCAGCTAAGCTAAAGTTTTTTATGCTCACAGGTCTATATAATTTTAGCCGAATTAAAGAGAAGAGGACAAACATTCTTGTGGTGTCATTGTATAGCCAAATCATACCAGTAGTCATAAACTCCGGGGACGAAACCGAAGAAGTTCAAGAAAAGCTAAAGGGACTTTGGTCACCATGCTAACTGGTAGCAAAGTTCCTGAATTGGCCACTGCGCTACAGGAAGGCAGTTCACAAAGGTATCATGTTTGGTAAGCACAGAAGA
Organism: Thamnaconus septentrionalis; assembly: GCA_009823395.1. Classification (NCBI taxonomy): domain Eukaryota; kingdom Metazoa; phylum Chordata; class Actinopteri; order Tetraodontiformes; family Monacanthidae; genus Thamnaconus; species Thamnaconus septentrionalis. Next base: position 2,101,276 of record CM020507.1, on the reverse strand, counting down.
AATTTCCACCTCACGACCCAGTCACCACTGGGACGTTTCGAAGGAATCACCTCGAAGGAATCACCGTACCGGGCCAAGTGGTGATGCTGCCTTTGCTAATCTGCCAATGCAGCAGCAGTGACGGCGGTTTCAACGGTGTTGTCGTATTAAACTAGACTGGCCGGCGGCAAGGCTGAAATTTGTCTGGGGGAAAAAAAATAGATCAGGCGTCGTGTTGTCTCCACTCTGCAAGCTCTTACCTGTGCTTTTAATTCAGTAGGACAACAACAGCAGCTACGGGCACCTCAGGCACCCGCTTCCGCACTTCTCTTCCTGCTCTTCCTTCCTCCTCCCCCTCCCTTCTTCTTCTTCTTCTTCTTCTTCTTCTTCTTTGCTGGACTATTCTGAAACGCTGCATCACCACCGTCTCGTGGGTGGTTTGTGAACAGCAGCTTTTAAATGAGGTTTCACTCAGTTTTTTATTTACTTGTAAAAGACAAATCAAAATATGTGGTTACATTAAATGGTAAGGGACACCATAAAAAAAAAACTTATAGTTTTTCCTATATTTATTTATTTTTTTTTTATTTTTCTATAGAATGAATTCCTTCCATCCTCGTTTTACTTTCAGAAGTCCTTACACAGTAGTTACCCATCTTCCTTCTGCTGTTTATATTCATAGCAGCCAAAGAATGTTTACTACAGAACGGTCAGTATCACATTTTTAATATGTCACTTTGTGGTAGTTCTTGAGAAAAAAAAAAAAAAAAAACTTGATACCTTGATTTTCCACTTCACCCAATTCTCTTTTTAGTTTATAAAATGCTGTACAACAAAAATCCCCAGTGTGTAAAATTTGCAGAGGAATGTGGTAAGATACAGTCCCTTAAAATCAGTAATAACAGTGTGTGTAATTTGTTTAAATGCAAAATGCTACACAAGTACAGAGGGGGCCAATAATGCCACAATGTTGGAAAAAGCATGTCAAAACTGTTCTCTTCTCTAAGACACAAACCAGAGAATCTGACCTATGATTGTGTCTTCTGTGGCACTACCGACAGGTTTATAAGGTCCTCCTTAGTGAACAAATTCAGGCCCACTTGCTGTTCATATTGAGACCAGCAGGTAGCGACAGAGACCAGCAGTAATTCGTTGAACCGGCCCAGCAGTTTTAAATGGGCCTTTTGTTTTTCTGCAGCATCACCATCATCGCTTATCCTTGATTAAACCTTCTGAAAGCCTCCAGCGCAGTTTCTCTGCCTGCATGATGAATTCCTGTTGACAGGACATCTGTCTGCAAGAACGTTTGACATTCCTCCAGTTTCTCTCTCTGACAAACTCAAACGGTTGATTTGTTTCACCTCCAGCAGGCAGCAAGGGGCCGGAGGTGACACAACCTAGAGGTGCTGACACCAAAAGAAAAAATTTATGGCCGCACAGCTTTATTTTCAAACGTCGAAGCTCACAAAGGACCAGAGCTCACCCCTAGGTGCTGCGGTGGCAGTGCTGCACCGTGCATTTTAAAGAGACGGTGGGCGGGAGGAAAGGGGAGGGTGCGCCGAGGAGAAAAGGGAACAACAGAGCGAGGGAAAAGAAGTTTGTCAGAGTTCATTAAGTATCAAGGGAACATCGCTGGAACTGGCAGCGTAAGCCGCGCCGGGGCCCTGGTGCCATTAATCACGACTGACAAGAAACCAGGGGCCGAGGAGGGGGAGGTGGGGGTAGGAGGGAGAGGCGGCGGGGAGGGGTGAGGCAGTGGTGGAGGAGGTGAAAGCTCTGCCAGAGACTCTGGTCCTGATTATGGAAGGAGGTCCAAGCGGTGCCGAGGGGGTTTTTAGAGGCGCTGAAGGTAAAAAAGCACCGCAGGCAAACTGGGTGTACAGGTACGCAGGGGTCATGTGACTTTGAAGCACAGAACAAAGCTGGGACGGGACCAGACGTCATGTGATTCATTTCACATGTCCATTTGCGAGAGGCAGAGGAGGAACTACGTGGACCAGAGGGGGGTGACGAGGGGTCGATTGACATAAATCTGGAAGCTGATTGGACGAATTAACTGTCTGACTGTCAAACTGACCACACAGCAGCATCCACGCTGATACAGAAACTGTTTACCTAGCCGACAGCAGCTTCCTGTCTGTGTCACAGCTCAGCCCTGGCTGTAGCTCCGCCTCTTTCTCCTCCTGATTGGGACATTAGCTGCGTTTCCATGACGGTTTTTCTCAAAATGAAAGCAATATTTCTAAAATTTTTGTACAATTGCGATTTGCAGGTGCTTCCAATGAATGGTGTGAAGCACATCAGCCGTAATACTGGTCAAATCTGGTCCAGCGAGACCCCACTGTGAGGAGGATGGAGGTACAACATTTTGATGTTGTTTGCTGTCAAGAATGGTTGTTATGTTTTCTCTTTGATTACTTAAAAAAAAAAAAAAAATTCCATCTCCTCCTTCATCCAAACATAACGCGCCATTTTCACTTGAAGTGAACTGGTCATGTGACCCCGTACGTCACGTCCGCTGATGTCTCAGTGTAAAAAAAGTGTTTCCATGACACTTTTATAATATACCTCTATATGGATCCGTCTGAAAACCAGCTCACGAGAGCTTAAAAAACTTTTAGCCATACTTGAGAGGTTTTCGAAGTTTAGGTGTTTCCATCACCACTGTTTTATTGCCATATTTAGGTTTTATGATGGAAAGGCAGCCATAGATGGTTTGAGCAGCTTGGTGGAGCTGCAAGAGTTTAAGCTCGAAGTCCCGGCGATTCCTGATGCTGTTTGGTGGGTAACAACACAGAACCTGCCTGTAGCTCCACCCCCTCCTCCTTAAAGGGCCCTGATAGGGCTGATCCAGTTCTAATCAAACAGACTAGCTCTTCAGTGATATTCATAGCATTCATAGAGATTCATAGCAGCAGCAGCAGCAGCAGCAGCAGCAGCAGCAGCAGCAGCGTCACTGGAACACGGCGTCGCTCGCCTTGGCCTCAGCCGACCACGGCGAGAAGAGAAGCAGGGAGAGCGAGGGGAGAAGGAACTGGTGACTCGTGGAGACGGAGGCCTCTGTTAAGTGCCGTGCTTGAAAGCCCGTCCGGCCTCATTAGCTGTCAGTTGTAACAATACAGAGCTGGCAGCGAGGACTGCTCCCAGTCCGGGTGCCATAAATCACCGGCTGACAGGAGGCTGACAGGGCTGGGAACCAACACAGCCGCTCCTCGCTCTGCCTCCTTCCTTCTCGCTCTTAACCCCCCCCACCCCGCACACACACACACACACACACACACACACACACACACACTGCAGCGTGTCAGCACACTCATGTCCTCACACACTTTCCTTCTGCAGCACTTTTATTTCTTCTTACATAAGTGTGTTTGACAGAACAGGTTTGGAAAAGTCGCTCTCTGATGGATGAGATGTGTCCACCCAGCCAGTGTGTGTGTGTGTGTGTGAGAGAGAGAGAGTGCGAGTGCGAGTGCGTGCACACGCAGACAGCATGTAGTTTATGCTTCCTTGGTATTCTTGGTTTCTCAGACGTCTCTCAGGCCTCTTTGGCAGCGAGGAGCTGCAGTCCACACGCTGAGCCTGATCCCAGCTTCCCAACATTAATGTCACGTTACATATTTTACGTTTGACTCATCGGCATCAGTGCGCAAAAGACTGATTTGAGGGAGCTTTGGCAGAGGATTTTCTTCCTTTAGCACAAAAAAAAAAATCAGCCGGTGTTGACAAGAATTTATTTTATTTTGGGGAGGGGAGGCAAAATTCACTACGATAATACAGGATGTGACTGTGTTAGCTATGTATAAACACTGGCAATAAAACAAAGACAACATTTTAAAAATATTTTTGCACAAGAACACAACACAAGATAGGTCAATTTCCTGTCTGCAAACAGTGACTTCACACTGTCTATTCTATTTGGAAAAAAAAATCCAATAATTATTTGTATTTTACTGTTTTCACGCCTTCGAAATGGATGAACTTCAAAAGTTTAGTTGGTAGAGGGCAGTGCAGGTAAGTCGAGCCCTGACCATGCATGTATAAAGAACTGGGACCGGCAAAGTGGCCACTCGAGGTACTGCAGCAAAAAAAAAAATAAATAAGATTTTTAAATAAATTTAAAATAATTAAAAAAAAAAAAAATCCCATAGGCTAAAAAAAGCATTTCCCTCAAATACCACAATACAAAAATAAACGCCTTCAAATTGTCTGACAATGACGACTGTCACCTGAAAAGCAGTTCATATCAAATCCTTCCATTGCACATTTTTCAGTCATCGTCTTTTAGTTGTTAAAAAAAAAATTATATAAAGGCAGAAAATCGCCAGAAAATAGTGCATTCCCTGCGTGACATCACGGCGTTGTACGTACTATTGTGTACGCGACGTTATGGCGGTAGTTACAGCGGCATGGTGTGAACTGCGCATGCTCTGTAAGTCAAAAACTTTTTCGGCCCAGCAAAACAACTCCACTCAAATGAATGGCGGCCGCCATATTGGAGTTTTTGGGCGGGCTGATCTAACGACGTTTTCTGACGGGTGTGACCGGAAGAAGATTACTGATTCCCCCAAACTGGCCGACCTGCCTCCACTTTTGGATAAACTTCGATCAATGAAAGTGTCGTCAATAGCCGCGTCATGTAAGTTTAATGTTCGTTGCGTCACAAGTTCCTTAGCTACTGTGTTTTTCATGCTAATCCGACGAGTTAAATTCTTGTGTGTGTGTGTGTGTGTGTGTGTGTGTGAGTGTGTGTGTGGCTACGCTTCGGTTGTGTTGCCGCCGCCGTCTATTACGGTGACGCGTGATGATGTGTGTGACACGGGTGCGGAGGGAGGGGGCTGGAAGAGCGAAGGCTGCGGGTCATTAATCACCGGCTGCTGACACATTGAACACACACACACACACACACACACACACACACACACACACACACGCCTTTGAGGGGCTGTGCTGAGATCGCAGATGGAATAAATCAGAACATGTATGTGACTGTTGAATATACATGTGCACAGTGTGTGTTTTCTCTCTCTCTCTCTCTGTGCGCGCGTGTGTGTGGAAGCACAGGAGATGAGCTCACAGCTGAGCCACATGCTTCAGATTTTGACTTGAACCCAGCAGATTCAGAGTCAGTTCAGGTCACATTTCACACTTTATTGCTGAAAAAGTCAACATGTGGTTCACACTAGTTTGAGACGAGTTCAGCTTCACACTTTGGTCAAACCTCTTGATTTTGCTAATATATTTGCAGGGGGAGAAAATCGCAGCATCCTGACTTGGTCGTTATCCCTCCCAGTTTTGGGCTGCTTTTATTTATCAATTTATTTATTCTTTCTTTGTTTTTTTGTAAACACTAATGACTGCTAAAATGCTCTACAGTTAACTTGTTTCTTTCTCGCCAGACAGAGTTCTGTTAAGCCGCTAAACACTGCCCGGTTTGCTGTGGTTAATGCTATGTTCATCTACACATCAGGATTTTCCAAACTTGACTGCGCAATTAAATGCCCCAGGAAGTCCGAATTTCAGGTCGGAATGTCCGAGGAAAAACCCAAACAGTTCAGTGTTCAAAGAGTTCACAAGCAAAATATGTCTGCCACCGTTTTCAACACTGACTCAAAGCTGTGAGTTTGAGGTTTATGAGCTACTCGCATTGTTTTATGGAGCCATTTACATAGTTGGACAAATGGTATTGTGTAGGTCCAAGCTGTGAACATGTTGTTTCTCCGACTGCTTGTCGTACAAAATAGCAAATACAGGTACTACCCAAAAATTAGAATATCCTGAAAAGGTTGTTGTATTTCTGCAGTTCAACTTAAAAGGTGAATTTGACATATTATATAAAGGAATAATATGCAAATCAATATATTTCAAGTTTTTATTTCTTTGGATTTTGCTGATCAGGTCTTGCAGCTAAAAAAAAAAAAACACCTTCAAATTTTATAATAATTTTCTGAGTTTGTGGCTTTGTGGTTTTAATAAGCTGAAAATCTTAATCAGCAAAGTGACAACAAGGAACTGCTTGAGATGTCAATTTGCGTGGAATGGCTCAATAAAATTTGTTGCTTTCATCTTTGATGTTAAATTGCCAAAATAAAACAACTTTTACTGGATATTCTCATTTTTCGGGTAGTACCTGTAGTGAACTGTTCTACTCCGGGCACGGGCTAGCTAATGCTAATGCTAGCGGTTTACCAATGCTAACGATTGGTGGTCTGGCCATTCACCCTCCTAGTTTTGCAAGCAGGGAAAGCCCCATTTTGACAGACATATATTTTGTCTTAACTTTTTACTCTTTAGTGTGTGTGTGTGTGTGTGTGTGTGCGTGCACACGTCTGCGCTGGGTTGACGGGCTAATGGCCCGGCGTGAATGCGGCCCGATGCAGCCAGCGTCCAGGCTGCTGCTGTGTGGGTGTGGGAAAGCCACGGGAGTGGACTTCAGAGGAAGAATGAGGAAAGCAGTGATGGGCCCGACTAATGGCAGCGCTGAGGGACGAGGCTGCGAGGCCAACAGCTGCTGGCCATCCATCTGGATCTGGACCGCTCCGGACCGCCACTGTGTGTGTGTGTGTGTGTGTGTGTGTGTTCGTTCGGGCCAGCGCTGAGGGACTTTCCCCTGTCGAGTCGCTCCGACCGTCCGTCCCGTCCGTCTGTTCGGCGAGGACGCCGTCGATCTCCAGCAGAAAAACACGACCGGTGAAACAAATGACAAACTTCCCGTTTCCAGATCTTCATTTTTCACCACCCTCCCACCCGCAGACTCCCACGATTCATCACCCAAGAAGAACTTCTCCAGATGAGAAGGAAAAACAGCACTTTTAGGCCGCTGCTTACGGCCGCCTCCTAAGAATGATGCTGTTGTTTTGGGGATGGATGATGGATGGAAGCTGAAACACCTGTGCAGAAATCAGAGATTCACTGCCGAGGTCCCGTTCACATCGGCCCTCTTTGCCGGCATTCGGTGGCCGAGCCGCAAAACGCTGCGACTCCCCGACTCCTCTGGTTTCGCCGTTGGAGAGGGGAAAAAAAAAAAAATCAGAACAAATTACGTGCGTGTGTTGGAACACACACTAAGCGGCAAGGAAACCCGAGATAATTCATACAAGCCGCGCACATATGCCCCCCTTGTGTACACACGCACACACACACACACACACAGGCTGTAACCTCACGAGGTCTCTCACAGCAGGCCTGCCATAAATCAATGGGCAGGATCGTGTCTGCCAGTTAGACTAAACAAGAGCATTTGTGAGGATTTGCTCTCGCCCATTAATCATCTTGACAGCTTGAAAAACACATTTCCCCTTTAATGACTGTATTTGGATAATCAGCTCAGTTTCCCTTCCCGCCCTCTCGCTGGCTGGCTCGCCCTCCAATCCCCCTGCCCGTTTTTTTTTTCTTCTTTTTTTTTTTTCCACTCATTTTTTGCCCCAAGCGACTGCTTTTTCTCCCTTTTTTTTTTTTTTTCAAAAAGTCAAAATAATCACGCCGCTTGTGGAAAAAAAAAGTGTTTTTTTTCCCCCTGCTTCTCCCTCAACAAACCGCAAAGGCCTCAGCTCGTATAAACTCGTGTGTGTGTGTGTGTGTGTGTGTGTGTGTGTGTGTGTCGCATAGCGTCCGGCTAAATTACAAACAGGAGTCGTGAATATTTCTCCAAAAATATGGGGGGGGGGATTTGCTTTCCTTTTTTTTTGTGTGTGTTTCGTAACGTTAGTTGATCATTTTTTGCTTTTGAAGTTGATGGTTGCATATTTGTGAAGATGTACTTCCTGAAAGACTTTATTTAGCTCACGCTGGGCAGCAGCAGCAGGGTGCAGAGTGCAGCTCCTGGCTGCGCTGCAATAAGAGCAACAGTGTAGCAGATTTACATGGCGTATTTCATTCTAAAGGGTAGAAAGAGTTATGAGTTAACCTGCCGTGTCACATTTATCACGGATCACTTTCTTCGTCCAGCTCGTCGTCATGTCTTCCAGTGAGTGCTGACACGCAGTCCAGCCTGTGCAAACAGCTCAGCTCTCTCAAGACAAACTCATCTCAGCATTTTTTCCTCTCCAACAAAAATCTTTTTGACTTTTATATTTTTCTTCCAACCGCTTTCTTCGTGACAGGACAGCCAAACCTAAGTAAAACGGCCGGCGAGACGCGTCACGGTGACATCACGAGACTCTTCCGAGGTGACGGCGGCGGCAAGACGGCGGCCGAAACGTGAAGGTAAAAAGATGTTTATAGAAACAACCTGAAAGACTCACCTGTCTGACTGACAACACAATGAACAAGTTTCTAAAAAAAAAAAAAAAAAAAAGGTCTCGAATCTTTTTGAGCTGGTCGTAATTTGACCAGACCAATCAGAGTCCTCTGAGGAGGAAGAGGCGGGGCCACAGCCAGAGTTCAGCTGTGACAGGAAGCTGCTGCTGCTGCTGCAAGCTTGTAAACAGTGTGTGTGTCTGTGTGGAGGCTGCGGTCTGATCACAATTAAAAGACTAAAGTAGGTAAAGAACCAAAGGCACTGAAGGCTCTTTTCTCTGCTGTTCAGTTCAAAACCCCAAGTGCATTGTGGGATGCTGACACCAAATCAAAGTGTTTGCTGAGCTACGCAGCAGAAAGAAGCGGTGAGAAGCTGGAACCGCCCCCCCGTAAAAAGCAGCGCAGAAACAGATAATAAGTTGATGACGCTCCGCGAGGCTGCATTATGGGAAATATTGGATGCAGAGTGGTTTAAATATCTCGGCGCCGGCTCTTTGCTATGAGTGCGTCTCCAGTGAGTTGGCTAAAGTTAATGTCGCCGCCTAATAATAAACTGCTGGGGCACGTTTTAGCCGCGGTCGATGCGATGCAGCACAGTGGTGTTTAAAAGCCTTTTAAAGAGTCAGCGCGGGTCATCAGAAACAGTAATGAATACAAAACAAAACATTAGCAGCTCCGCTGTGTTTCTGAGGGATTCATGCGCAGGTTTTCTTGTCTCCTGTTCACTCGCTCATGCAGGAGACCAAAACAGAGACCCCCAAAAAAAAAAAAAAAAAAAAAATGCATGAAAGCTTATTAATGCAAATAATAATTCATTTTTATACAACAAATTTTATGAAACACCTGCAAATCGCATTTGTACTTTGTTGAAATTTTAGAAATATCGCTTTTATTTTTTGTCGTGGAAACGCAGCTCGTGTGAACGTTGCTCTTCCTTGCACCCCGACATGATTGTTGTTGACCTCTAGTCATGAGTTGGATGCGGAAAACACAAAAACAGTTCTGTTTTTTTTTTTTTTTCTGGAACACTGGAACAACTTGCAGCTCCAATGTACAAACATGACGTGATCCTCCAGACACGAGGAATCCTCAGGTGTCCCCAATCCCCCGGACCACATGTTTGGACCTCAGTCCAGGATGCCGAGTGTTTGTGAACTGGCCGGATTCTCTCGTCTGCGATTGTCTTCTCTTTTTTTTTTTTTCTCGGGCTGAACCCTTTAAACACACACAAACAGAGTCCACCCACCGGCCGTCTGTTTACCTCCTGGTGCAGGATCAGTCCTCCGGAGGGCCAACAGGAAGACGGCGTGGTTCCACTGGTACCGCTTACAGCCCCGTCGCTGTTGAATCGCGGCAACAGTCATCATCCTATCGTGGAAGGCAGCAAACGGGACCAGATGTTTGGAGCGGAGGAGGCTCTCGTTGCGCTCTGTCCTGGATCTTCAGATAAACACGTCCGGCCGTGACGGCTGTGACCTTCCTGTTGGCGTGTGTGTGTGTGCGTGCGCCAGACTGCAGAAGAGGACGCCAAGCGATCAATCCAGGAATTAATCAGGCCCGTCGGAGCGTCTCCTTGCGCTCCACGCCAAGGCACGCTCGTCGCTGAGGGCCCAGCGGTATCTCCTCGCAGCCAGTCGGATCTGCTGCTGGATGGACGCCAGCTCGGAACGCCGTTGGTTTAAAGTGGCGGGCACTCTAATTGGAACGGTCACCTCTCCCCTCGGCGGTTAGCGGCTGCGGCACTGCGGCTCTAGGTGGCGCTCCACCTCTGGCCCAAGCCGGGTTCAGCATCGAAAGTTCCATCTGTTGGTGCAATCTGTTGTACAAATGTGCTTGCCTTGTCTTTACCCATTCCTTGTATGGCCTGTATGATGTAGGGTTTGTACCAAGATAGAAAAGGAATAATAAGTCAAATAAATGAAAAAAAATCTCAAGTTTTTCTTTCCTGGTATTCCTTCATTCTTATGCGGTCATGCCGCACGTAGCATTGTTAGCTTTAGCCACTGACGTCTTGTTTGTGGCCCTACCAGTGAAGATACTACAACAACAAACACACTGCAATGGGTTTGGAAAACCAAAACACTTCTGACAACATGATAGTGTTGATTCAAATGACAACATCGACAACAACAAAAAAAAAAACCTCTGCAATGCAACTCTTGTTTCCGTAAGAAGCCAAGACTGAATGTAAACTGAGGCCACTGAGTGATATTTCACCTCTGTGACTGTGTTAAAATACACAACACTCTGGCCCGGTTCCTGCCGGAAAGCTCGGACTGCCGGACTGTGTGAAATGACGCGAAGCCCCTGCGGTTCCGTCACGGCTCAGATCCTAGCCGCAGTCAGAACAGCGGCAGGAAGTCGCTCTCAAGCGACCCACGGCACAACCTGGAAGTGTTTACCGCCGTGCGGTGGTGGTAGTGGAGGGGGGAGGGGGGGGTTGTGATGTTCTGCACATAAAACTTATAATAAAAATAAGAATGAGACCCACCGGGTCCACCGCCATGAGCTGAGTGATGCGTCGCCGCCATCTGGGTTCCTTTTTGCGCTGCGGCCGCCGCTGCAAACCCGCCGCGCTCTATTGTGTCCCGATGTTCAAACACGGAGGTGGTCGTCATGGAGCCTGGGCTCATGTTTTGTCCCTGGGAAGAGCGAGCTCCCCTCTGCCTCTCTCTCTCTCTCTCTCTCTCTCTCTCCTCTCTCACTGCCTGTCAGCGGCGAGGCCGAGCCGAGCGGCCCGTCGCCGTCTAATTGAAGAGCCGCTCGGCAGCCTGTCGTCATTAATCATGGGGCCTGTCAGCCGGCTGCTCTGGACCCCTCAGTGGCAGCCGGCTCGCAGGGAAAACACTGGTCCACCTCCACCGCCGGCTCTCTGCCGCTGCCTGCCAGCATCGCCGCAGGGCCGGCGACTGTCACGGCTCCGTGGAGAGGAGAGAAGATTCTGGTCCGGGGTTCAGCTGGTACACAAGCTGTGAGGCCAACTTAATGCTGGGTTTACTGCCTGTTTTGCAAAGATTTCTGGCTAGTAAATCTATCAAACCTATTTTATGGCGGGGCGTTTTCCATTTTTTAAGTTGCTTCTTCAGCGAATAAATGACTGACTGACGTGGTTTGAAACTCTCAATTTCCTGTGTATTTGAGACCTTATGGCTTTATAAGGACACTTTGTTATTATATTTTATTATTTCCCTCTGTGCTAAAAGGCAAAATAGAATTGTGGGTGAATTTTCTAATTCTGTCTTCCGTTTCTGCCAACAAGAAAACCGTGCAGTTTTATTTTTGTGAGAGTCAAATTAAGCTTTAATTTCTCTTTTATTCTAAATAAATCTCAGTGTTTCATCCGAAAAGGACAGATGCAATCAAGAAGAAGAAAAAAAAACGGAATTCTTTCAAAACAAAACACAAAAACGAGTCTCGGATTGTGTTTTTTAGTGCTTTTTATTTTAACCTTGCTGCATTTTCTCAGATGTAAAGGCACTCAAGTCTTTTCAAAACCATCCCTGAGGTTCAGCACCGGATTAACTGCTGGTGTATAAACTTGGAACTTGGAATTTCATCATCTTCAAATGAAACTTTGAATTGAATTGAATTGAATTGAATTGAATTGATTTGAATACTTTATTTCGATCATGTAAATTATAACAAAAAAACAGCCAAATAAAAAAAAAATAAAAAAATAAAACAGTTAACAAAAACCACAAAAAATCAAACAAAATAGAAGCTGCAAACTTTTGCAATTTCAAGGCTAAAATAAGGTAAAAATTCAAACTCAAAGGATTCAACCACTACTTTTTTAAAGCTCTTCCAGACACACTGGTGACATGAATGGGTGTGTGTGTGTGTGTGTGTTGACTCAGCTGCTTCAGTGTGTGTGTGTGTGTGTGTGTGTCGGGGTGGAGGAGGAGGAGGCTCCGTGCAGGAGATTGATGACTGCAGGGACGGGGAGAATAGTGAGGCATTTGATGAACGAGTGTAAACTGGCAGTGGCGGAATTAATTCCAGCCTCCCCGACAAGATGGAAGGCTCTCCCCTCTAAGTGACCTCCGCAGCGAGTCGTTGTCAGATTCCAGCCAGCAGCGACACCAGCCCACCACCACTCCCCGTCCTACACACACACACACGCACACACACACACACACAAAGTCGGATACCACGGCAGGAGAGAGGAACCTGAGGAACGGCCACCACCTGCACTTCACCACAACACCTTTAGGGGGCAACACAGTCCAGAGGATCAACTCTTCTGCAGGACAGGTGGAACATCCTTGACCTGCTTGAGATGAAAAAAAAAAACCCAAACAACTCTGTCCTGCCCCTTTACTAAAGAAGGAAAATAGAGCGTAGCGAGCTGAGGAGTTGCCCAGAGCGGCCATCAGGGCGCCGTGACCTTGCCGGTGTGTCGAGTAGGCGGGAGCAGTTCTGGATGTAGTTTGGGGAGGGTCATCCATTTTGTTAATGGTCCTGTCAAGTGACACCTGTGCTCGCCTTTCTCCTGTCTGGAGCGCTAATGAACCGCGAGAGTGGAGGAGTCGGAGGGGTCAATAGCCTCGGCGGCGGCGGCGGCGGCTGCAGTGTCCTCGCCCTGCGCCAGCCACACCCTGTCAGCCTGAGTGGAGTTAGAGCCTCGCTGAGCTAATGGCAGCGCTGCCACTTCTTGGAGACTCGCTGACGCCTCCCGCTTTAGTTGGTCTGTAAAGGGAGCAGACACCGACTACAATCTACAGCAAGCAAAGAAACTGGACCCTCGGCATCAGGACCATGCCCCCCTAGAGGCCTCTGGGGCAGGTCAGAGAGGAAGGTGTCAGCACTTTGATGAATATTTCTCTATTAGCCGGCCTCCCATTGTCAGCGCTGGCCTTTGTGTTGCGGGCCAATCCGTCAAGAGCGGCGGAGGCGGGGGGATGGCGGCTCGACGCCTCCCTCAGGTCATTATTGGAGTCCCAGCGAGCCGCCGGGGCCATCGACTCTGCTGAGGAAGCTGTTTTTCGGGCCTCACAAGCAGACTTGGGCAATTAAAAGCTACACCGGCGACAACAAAAGGGTGATGGAGAGCGGCGGCGGCGGCATGGAGAGGGGCGTCGGTCCTTGGAGACGAGCTAATAGAGCTAATGTGACCCCGGCTGCCCTCCCCGGGAAGGTCCTGTCAGCCGATAGTGGCCATGAAATATTGCACAGCGCCACATAGAGCGCGGCACGGTGATACACGGGCTGAGATAAGTGCAGCGCAGCAAGATTAACTCTGGACTCTCTGATGACGTCTGACAAGGATGCGCCTCACAATGCTATAAATAGTGACGAGCCAGAGAATAAATACAAATTCAGATGCAATCAAGTATCATTTATTTTAAACAAAATAAGACCTGTTTTCTTCTGATGATTGGAAAGCACAGCCATCATTATTTGTTCCCACTCATTTTCATTTTTTTTTTTTTTTTTAGGAGAGTGGGGTTTAAATCTTTGTACCATTTATACCAGCAGACAATGCCCCCACCCCGAACTTAGCCCACAAATTAAGCTTGAAAAAATATCACATCTTTTTCATATTTACAAATAAGAAAACAAACAAAAAAATCATTTGGAGATTGATTCTGGTGGACATGCAACTCTCCAGAGTCTGGGTAAGATGGAGGAAGAGAGAGACGACAGCAGAGATGAAAAGAGGTCCCCAGAATAAAAGCCTCAAAGTCCATCTTCATCGTGGTGCAACATTTTTATTTTTAGAGTGTATGATATGATAGGCATAATGGTACTATACTTAAATCATTCTCTTTTTCAAACCCCAACTTAGAAGTACTTCAGAACAATTTCAATGTTTTGGACAGCAAAGTCCCACCCCCACCACCACCACCACCACCACCTCCCCCCGGGGTTGGATACCAAGCGCTTGAGTGGAAAATAAATACAGACTTTCAGTTCTGGGAGAGGCTGGATCGAGGGAATAAAAGAAATAATAATAAATCAGGGCTGCTGTTAGAATCCCCCAACTCCATCATTTTCAAGCTTTGCTATCTTCCAAAGTCTTATGGGATCTGTGCCGCAGAACCAGAATTTGTTTTATTGGCCAAGTTTGTACACACAAACAAGGACTTTGACTCTGGTCTATTTTTGCTCTCAGACCTTCCATCATGTAGTCTTTGGCCTTTTGGTCGAGTGCCAGTCACAATCCTGAGGCTAACAGGTGGTATTCCTGGCAGGCAGGCAGGCAGGCAGGCGGTGGGCCGATGCACCTGCACTGGAGGTGACCCCCAGTTTTTTTTATAATCCATCTCCGAGGCGTCTCTGGAGAGTTGGAGTCTGCAGACTGTCGCAGTCAGCACCGCCTCTGCTTATCACTGATAGCCGAGCGCCGACGCTGATCCCAGTCTCTGGCTGTAAAGGGCGTAGGGTGAGTAATAAGCCGAGGAAGAGGGGAGGGTGGGCATGGCGAGCCCAGGAGCTCCGCTCAGGTGGGATTTGCTGTAGGGATGGTACCGTGCTAGGCCCAAAGAGGGAGAACCTCTGAGGGAAAAGGAGCTGGGGAGGGTGCCGGGGCTGCTGGGTGGCGGCAGGTGGAGGTGGCAGGAGGCTGTAGACGAGGGTGGGTACGCTGACAGCAACTTACTGTCCACCATCCCCGCATGTAGTGCGGTGTGCGTGCGCAGATGGGCGAGCAACTCCTCAGAGGTGGCAAAGCGCTTGTCGCAGGGGCCACCAACCGAGACCCAGTTGCAGGCATGGGGCTGCGGATCGTTGGGCAGCATGAAACCGTACGTGTAGAGAGGGTGGGACAGGGAGGGGTGGTGCTGGACGACAAGGCGCTGGAGTGCAGGGAGTGCAGGTGATGGGAGGGGTATACCAAGGGGAAGCCGGACTTGAGGCTGGAGGGGTCGTGGACGCAGCTGTTGCAGTTACTTCCTCCCAGGTGGGGCGCGTTGGGGTAGGTCAGACAGTACGGGTCCCTACATAAACCCTGCATCAGGGACGGAGGCGAGGCCCCCGTCAGAGGACTGGAGCTGGGGTGCTTCCCCGGAAGTCCTAACCCCAGAGTAGACTTTGTAGGATCCAATCCCGGAACAAACTGGGAGGGGTAGCCAGCGTATGCCCCTACAATGGAACCGTGGTAGCCCATTGTGGCAGGAGGCAAAGGGAAAACAGAGTGTCCTGGTTTAAACGGAGAGACGGGCGCGATGTGGCCCGAGGCCAAGCCAGGCTGTGAGGACGGCTGCAGTTCAGCCTTGCTGTCCGGCCGGGGGCTGCTGGCGGAGCTGGCGTTGCTGGAGTTGGCGCTGGCCCTGACATGGCTGGAGTTGGCCAGCTGAGCCACGTCCATCACTGACTTGGTTGCATCCGAGTCCTTTTTCATACCGGCGCTGGCATTATTGTCCGAGCTGGCCGACTCCAAGCCGCTGGGTTTGCTGTCTGTGTGCAGGGCCTGGGAATGCAGCAGGGGCTGCGTGGCGGCGGAAGTGGCGGAGGGGGAGTGGCTTTGCCTGTGTGGCAGGGGAGGGGAGCTGGAGCTGGGTGACCGGGAATGAGGCGGGAAGGGCGGACACGGGGCAGCAGCACCACCGCTGCCGGCCAAGCTTCCATTAGGAAGCCTGAAAGGCGCTTTTTCCGAAGGCCCCTTTGTCACTGGGACGTCCTTACGACAGTCGCCCGGGGACTTGGAGTAAGGCTTGAAGCTCGATTTGTCCTCCAGGGAGTGGTGCTGCTCTCCAGATTTGGAAGAGCGGCCGGACGATTCCTTGTCCCCCAGAGCGCCGGAGGAGAGGGAGGCCAGCTTGGAGGAGGAGGGGGGGTCTGGTTTGCCAATTTGTGAGCAGGTCTGGGCCAGCAGAGCCAGAGGACTCTTCTTGGCATCCAGCTGGAAAGGGCGGAGGACAAAAGGTAAAAAATTACAGTTCAAGATGACTCAATATTAAAAACATCCCGTAGAGAGATCATACAGAATCAAAATAGTTTAGTGAAAGAAATGTACCAAAAATGTAATTCATTCTGAAGTGGATTAACTTGTAAACTTTAATATAAAATCAAGACAGGAATTCACAGGACAAGGTGGATCAAATTATCTATTTAGAACACGAGGACGGCCGATAGTTCATGTTTAAAACAAGTTGGGCTGCATAGTTCGGACAGACAAGCAGATGTATTCTTCTTCTTCTTCTTCTTATTATTATTATTATTATTATTTTTATTTTTTTTTATCTCTTCTCGCTCTGATTATTGAACTATCGCCGAGTAGAGAAAAAAAGATCGCCGTGCGTAAAATGGCGTAAAAGATGTTAAAATAAAAACACAAACGCCCGGTGCACAAGAGCGTGATTTTTTTCAGATGAAAGTCACAGAGCCGCACGTCGTCGTCTCACAAGAGCAGAAAGGAGCCGAGGCATTGGGCGTCGTTGTGTGACGGACTTACTTCGATGCTGACCGGAGCGGACGTGAGAGGCTGGAGGTACTCCGGGTGGAGCAAGTGGCCGCCGTGCGCCGTCAACATCTTTAAGATCCGGATGGGAAGCCTCCTGGCCTGTCGGGAAGGATCCGCGCGTGCTGGGACGAACGCTGCTACTGCTGCGGTGCGGCGCGGATCGCCGCTGCGCTCCGGGGACTGGCTGCGTAAAAGCGCGTCAGATCCACCGGGGGGATCTCTCATCTGGATCAGGACTCACAGGAAGACGGCGGCATCGAAGGAGCGGACTCCGGCGACTGCGAAAGCAACACTTCCCGGCAGCATTTCACGGGGGGAAAAATAAAAAAAAAAAATCAACGGAGGAGGACGTGGCTGTAATCCAGAGGTGAAGGCGCGTCCGCCGTGTCCGAACCAAGCTGTCTCTAAAGAGCGAGAAACGGCCCCGGTCGCATCCTCTAGTAATCCCTGGGTATTCCTCTAATCCGGTGCAGATACGGGAGAGAGAAGATAACTCAACAGAGAAGCCAAGGCTGCTCTTTAAGACGCGGAACAAGTGGAAGGAAGAGAGAAAAGAAGAAGGGAGGAGAAAAACAAAAATCCCTCTTGCGGAGCTGTGCTCCGCTGTGCGTGAGTCCGTCCGCGGGTGCGCTGCTCCTCTCTCGGTGTGCTGCTGCAGCCTCGCTGTGCCTCTACTCTTTCTGCCACATACCGGAGACGTGAAGGGGGGGCTCCAGCGCGGCCCGCCGCCGTCCAATCACAAGTGTCTGTGTCCACAAAGAGGGGCGGGGGAAGGTTGGAGGCGGAGTGGAGGGACGGCGGAGGAGAGAAGGGGAGTTTTTTTTTTTTTTTGGGGTGGGGGTGATCTGGTGTCGCTGACCTGCAGTAGAGTAGTCACATGATCACCAGAACGTCCAGAAACTGGACTTGATCACCGAGCTGACATGCTTCCACCTGAGAGCTCATCCATCCAGAGCCAAGGAGGCAAAAGGATACGTTTCAAAATTTTAGGTTGTTTTAGTATTAAAAAGAAAACGGATGGACGGGGGAAATTTTTTTTGTGCTGGTTTGCTTACGCACTAAAACCTAAAAGCTAACTTTAATTAAAGGTCCAACGTGTAAAATTTGGCCCGATTTCGGATTATTATATTTGTAAAAGCTTAATACTTCCTGTAAATATATTAATATAAGTCTATACTCACAATACAATAAGAGATTTGATTTTCCTACCCATTGAACAGTTCTTATTTATATATCAGAACAGAGCCAGAGCAGAGAGCAAAGGTCTTGCTTCCAGTTAGCTGCCATCTTTGCACTGCCATGTTTCTACAACGTGTTTCAGATTGAGGGTGAACTCTCGCGTCCTCAGGTAAACCAACGAAGAAGAAGGTGGATGAGGTATCCAGGGTTGTGTTCAAAGGCCACAGTAGTTCACTGGCAAGCTTGGGAAAGGGAGGGTGAGCGAATGAGCGCTGGAATCCAATATCGCAGACGCTGGTTATGTCACTGGTGGAGTGAACTTAAATCTACAAGACAGGATTTCCCACATTTGATTGTGCAGTTTTATTTTAAGTCCTGGTCATGGAGCGACCCGGCAGCAGCAGAAACACAACGTCCTGGACGCCCGGACGTCATAACAACTATCTCTTGGCGGGACGTTTCTGGTATGGTAATGGATTTATTGTGTTAAATCCAGCAAAGTGCAGCTGCTGCCGGCCCTAATCCGATTTTTTTTCCCCCCCAGATGAAAACAAATTGGCGTGATTCAATTTGCTGCTAATATGCATGAAAGACATCCTCAGTTTCAGGCAGTCACACATAACTGTACGCTTCTTTCCTTTTTTTGGTGGTTTTCTGTCAAAGGTACTGAGACCAAAAAACGTGTGACGAACGGCAAAGCACATCTAGTTCTTTTTTTTTTGTGTGTGTGTGTGTGTGTGTGTGTGTGTGTGTCCTCCGCAGACGGACGGCCGGTGGTGTTGTGTTGGGGGATTTCCATCTATAGGCTTGGCATCAACGTAAAGTCGTGTCATGGATCATTGATTAGTGGCCGAAAGAGACGTTGCCCTCATCTCCCCCTCCCCTTTTTTCCTCTTCAGGGCCCTAATCGCTTTTTGACATTTCGCAACATACTCCGACCCAGATGGAGCTCATAGCCACTAGCGGCTACGTCACACAAACGAGGCCTTTCACACAGAACAGCTGGAGCTGGAGGACTAAGTAGCGTCCAGGACTAGCTGTTTTCTTCTCGCCTGTGGGGACCACTGAGTGACGCAAAGCAACCGCAAAAAAACAGAGTTTCAGTCACATCAATTTACCCCCAAAATATTGATCAATCATAATCCTGGTACATTCCCGGTCTCGGTACTGATCCTCGGTGATTCCCCCATCCAGTTTCGGTCGATGATCGAGTGTTTGCTGCACAGCATCGGAATGTTCCGATGCTCAATGGTGGGAACCACTACCTTCTGGTCTAGGGGTCACGTGTCAGCAATCGGTCAAAATCGCTTATCGTGCAAACTTATTGCTATGGTTGAATCTTTTTGATATTTCCATAAGGTTTATGTTCTGTGAGCAGTTTTACCTTTTGCACAGTGTACAGGTTAGTTCAAACACACCTTGTGTGGTTGTCGCTGCGGGTTTGTTTACTTGATAGTTTGGACTTTTTCGCTGAAATTTCCTTTCCAGCAGAAGCTTAACGACAAGGGAATCGTAGCCAACCTCGTTGTTCCGCACTGCTTCCTAACACAGTGGACTTTGCCAATGGTTGTAAATGGAACTTGCCCACTCTTCTGCCCACTCAACTTGTTTTCTGAAATATCAACCTCAGTCCTAAAAGTAACGGGGTCGCTTTCACACGACAATCTGTGTGATAATACTCACACTCAATTTGAAAATTATTTTGCAATATAAAAAAAAGAAAGTCTTGTGTCATGTAAAAGCTATAAATGTTCTTGGTAACAGCAGCAGCAGCAGCAGCAGCAGCAGCAGCAGCAGCAGCAGCAGCAGCAGGGCTTCCAAGTCGCATCTTTATTAAACATGAGCGCCCCCAATGGTTCTGAAAGAGCTCCCAGAGTCTCGGAAACAAAACAAACTAGTGTGAAAGGCTGTTTTACCCACTGCAGTCGTTGGTGAAAGCCAGTCAATAAAAGTGGCGACACACTCCTGATGGCTGCAACAACAACAACAAAAAAAATAGCCGAGTTTCGTGAAACGGCAGCCGACAAGTGAAGCGAGGGAGGAGGCGTCAGTCGGCGCCGCCACTGTTTGACCCGTCATCATCCGGCTGGGCCGTCACTCGGCGCCCCGCACGCCGCTGCTCAGCGCTTCGACGAGCCGCAACCGTCCCGGCGGCTTTGTCAACACCAAGTGTTTGTCTGTCAGCACCATGGTGGTGGCGGCGGCGGCGGGCAAAAAAACAGGTGACGTGGAACCACCTGGCATCTCAGCGAGGCTTTTTTCAGGCCTGTTTCCCCTCCACTGGGGATTGGCAGTGGTGGCAAAGTATTCACATTTTGTATTCAAGTAAAAGGACGGATACTTGTGTACGGAAAAAAAAAAATACTCGGGTAAAAGTAATGATTTAACTCTTTTACTCAAGTAAAAGAGTAATAAATTCAAGGAAAAAGTAATGAACATGAATGATTAAAGAATACATTTGTTGATCATTTTGTGAGAAGTGGAAAGTGTGTGACAGGACAATCTGGACTGAACTGACCAGGGGTCAGAGGTCATGATAGGGCATTTGAACAGCTTTGCTACTCCCAGTACGATTACATTTTTTCAACTGCAGCGTAACCAAACTGTATTCAGTTATAGTTCTGACCAGTGAGCCATTATTGAACGTTGACACTTTTAATATCAAGTCCCAATGTAATTTCCAACATGTTTATTTTTCTCTCTACTGAAAACATACTGAACAGTGACCCCAAAGCCAAGGTACTCTAAAATAGTCTCCCTCTAAAATATCATCCACTCTTATATTGAAGTGCATAGTTCAAACAGCTCCACTTCAAGCAACATCAACAGCAACTATAATAATAATAATAATAATAATAATACATGAATTACTTTCAACAGAACTTGTATCTTTTCAACTCTTTTAAACACAAAAGTACATTTTTCCAATGTAAGGAGCAGAAAGTACAGAAAGTTGTGTACGATTGAAGGGAGTCAAAGCCCAGATACCTGAAAAATCTGTGAATCCCCAACAAAGCATTTGTTGTTCTTCATTACTTCCCACCTCTGGCCGATTGGACCCTTCATCATGTGGGCGCTCGGCAGGGTCGTTGCAGAGTAGGAGTGGGCGGGGTCGTAGTGGCGGTGGAGGCAGGGGTCAGTTTCAGAGAAAGGGGGACCACAGAGGAGAAGAAGGGGTGGGGGGGTGGGCTGGGGGGTGGGGGACGCTGGGAAACGGCCGGACAAAGGCAGCCAGAGAATGAAACGAGGGAGGGCTCGAACAACAGGGAGCGACTCCTTTCATCTGCTGCCTTGATGTCGGCTGGAAACAGCTGTTTTGGCGTGTCGATGACTGATGGCCGTTTCCTGTTGTGGATGTTTTTTTTTTTTTGTTTTTTTTTTGAAAAGGGGACGGCTCCCGCTTAAAGAGCGCTCTCAGCATGCCTGGGGCCCCCAGGGACGGGGGCCATTTCCATGCCTCTGCGTGGTCGGATCAAAGCCAAGGGCTTGGTTCTGGAGGAGCAGTGAGCCACAAACACACACACACATGCGCACACATGTACTCGCATGCAAGCCGGTCGAAGGCTTCTGTGATTTACAGCACTGCTGAGGCCTGTAACGGACGCCGTAGCTCGGCGGCAGCTCGTAACTCCTCCCCCCTCCCCCACCGCCTGCGTTAAAAAGACCCGGTGCGTGATGCCGTGTGTAAATATCCGATCTGGGAGGACGGGTCACATCCAGAGAACAGCATGTCACTGTGTGAGTGTTGCTGCGTCGGTGTGAACCGACGAAGCGTCTTCCTCCTGTTCTGCAACAGCTGTGGTTGTGGGCCGGCCGAGGGCGGCGACCCTGCGGCCGCACTTCACAGATCTCAAGAACTTTCAAGGATGCCTGTCTTGAAAAGCTCCGCTGTGAGGGTTTTTTTCCCTGCACGGTCAGAATGTGACCTGACCAGTTGGCTTCCTGTTTACTGGTTACGATAAATGAAAGACTGCATCCAGTGTTCAGCTGTGCAGTCAGTCACACATCCATCTTGAGAAGCTCCGCTGTGAGTGTTTTTCCCTGCACGGTCAGAATGTGACCTGACCAGTCGGCTTCCTGTTTACTGGTTACGATAAATGAAAGACTGCATCCAGCGTTCAGCTGTGCAGTCAGTCACACATCCATCTTGAGAAGCTCCGATCTGAATCGTCTTCAGTCGTTCATATTCAGAGTGTGAACCTGGGGGAAGCAGGCGGAGCTACAGCCAAACAGGAAGCTGCAGTTGAGCGAGTAAGCAGGGTCCGTGTCAGCGTGGATGCTTCGAGCTTCTCGCACCCCCTCCGCCTTTTCAAAAAAGCAATCTGATTTATGAGGCTTTAAAAGTCACAGACAGGCCGCTGGTGAAAGCTCCTCCCACTTCCAAAACGCTCCCGATGGACTCTTTGAATCATGCGACCCACTTTGCCGCCGCCGGGGTTGTGCTAACTAGCTCGTCCTGATCTCCTGGTGTCGGAACGTGTCGGTGCAACGTGTGACGATTAGCACGGCGAGGACACGGACTGTTTAACGACAATAAGGGCCTGTTTTATCCCCAACACACACGCACACGCACTGGGTCCCTCCCCCTGCAGGCCTCTGCTGATGTCAGCCAGGCTCTGGATGCGTGTCGCACTGTACAAAGGGAAGGAGAGCCGAGCCATAAAAGCGTCGGGGAGGCGAAGGAGGAGGAAAAAAAACAAGTGTAAATAACTCCTATTTAATTATCTGTGACTGACTTATGGGGTGTGTGGAATGGGAACAGAGGCCTCCGGCTGGAGCTCTGCTCTGCCTCCGCTGGGTCCCCCTCACACCCCCGCTCTCGCTGTAATAAAACCAAAAAGGGAAAAAAAAAAAAAAAAGTGGATTAGGACAGTTTGATGGGGTGTAGCAGACATGGCATTTAGACCCAAACACTTCAATAAAAAAAGGCTCACAGGCAACATTCCAGCCTGGACAGAATGTTGAAACAAGGATTTCCTTGAGCTGAAAGGTCCACAAACAACATCGACACAGCCGTCTTAATGTATTCACACTTCCTCGTTTATCTTTCTGCGGTTGCCTCTCCCTCTGTCTGTCACACACACTGACACACACACACACACACACGTGCGCACGCACACACTAATCCTTTCACAGTGGGACGTGCTTCCACTCACACAGGAAACTACGCAAACACAAACAGACGACCCACACTGCTCACGATAGCATCACTGTGTGTGTGTGTTGTTTTGTAGCACACACACACACCCCAACTATCGCCAATCTGATTGTCTACAAAGTATATCTGTGTGTGTGTGTGTGTGTGTGTGCGTGTGCGCGAGAGTCAAAGCCTCAGCTGACAACCTTATCGCTGCAGTTCGGGGGGGAGATTGTCTCTCTTGTCAGCCGCTCGCGTCTCGCAGCCTGACGCTCTTATCCACTCGGCCGACCTGTCGTCTATCTGTCTGCGTTATAATCACGCCGGGGATAATAGGCTTCCCCTCTCTGCGCTCGCAGATTGGCACTGTTTTATTCCCCGCCGCCGCCGCCGCCCCTCCTCGCCGAGCACCTGGGACAGGTTCGCCTGCCGACAGGCACGTCGCCCGTAACGCAACACAGCACCGCGAGGCCTCGCCGCCGAGACAAAAGCCCTCTTTGTCCTCCACCAGCAGCAGCGGGACTTTATCGGGAGCACGTAGGTGAAGAGGAGGAGGAAGACGGAGAAACCAGAGCGGACGAGGACGGTCCAATCAGATCGTCCCGCCAAGTTGTGTGAAATTTAAGACGAAATCAAGTGGTGGAGTTTTTTTTTTTTTGTCATTTGTCTGATGATAAAGTGTGTGTGTGTGTGTGTGTGTCAGCCTTTTCCTCCAAAACCACTCACATATTTTCTCATCAGAAAATCTCAAGAGGAGACGGAAGAACAGCAACAACAAAAGTAGAAGTGTGTGTAATTGTTGCACAATCTCGGCTTCATTCCTGGAGAGTGAGTGTGTCTTCGGGGGATGGGGGCTGGGGGGAGTGTGGCGGCGGCCAACTTCCTGCCAGTCCCGCCGACACGGGTCACACGTCAATCACTCTGCCGACCGCAGATTCCTCTGGTTGTCACAGTGGGAGGCATCGAACAAACCAATGTGCTTCAAGCAGAAGCTGATCAGCAAATTTCCAGCTCTGGCACATCAATCAGGTGAAGGCCCCGCCCACGTCGTTAATCTGTCTGCGTGCCTCCTCCCCACCTCCCCCAGGCCTCGGTCACCGCGGGAGCAGAAAAAAACCTGCTGCTGCAGCTGTAAATCCAGGAAATATGACAAAGCCAATAAGGCCTTTCAAGAGCCGACGGAAAATTGAACTAAATGCGGCAAACGGAGACGGCGGGATTTACTTTTATGGATTCCGCCTAAATGGAAAAAGCAGATTTGGGGCCCGGTGTGGCCCAAAATATTTTTGTCTCGCTACACACAAAAGCGCCGCCGCCGAGAGCCCGTTCCCGGCCGTAATTCACCTGCTCAAGACGAATACATGAAAGTGAAGCAGTGCAATACATCAACCTCCTCCCCCCTTCCGCCCTCCCGCACCCCCTCCTCCCCACTCCCACTTTGTTCTCTGTGGGAGCTTTTGCAAAGTCGCACTCGGCCGTTTGTTATGCGACGACACTGAATTCTCATTTCGAACCCAGCGTCCAGGGCTACGGGCCAAGCTGACACTTATGAAATATTTCCCTTGCTGACCTTAGCTACTGGCTCAGCCGGAGAGATTAATCCTCTGTTGACACACACACACACACACGCACACGCGCGCACACACACACACACACGCCCGCTGCCTTTGGTGACTACAGAAAAAGCGACAGCACTGTTTGCGCTGGAGAATTATTGCAGGTCCTTTTTTATTTTGTCCAGAGTTGACAGAGTGCCAGTCACACGGGGGTGGACGGGGGAGAAGGGAGGTGGGAGGGTGATGGATGGGGGGAGTTAGATGGATGAAGAAGACATACAGGAAATGACTGCTGGCCTGGCCGCTGCTGAGGAGTTTAGCGTGGATCTTTATGGAGGCCTTAACACGGAGCATAAAGTTGCTTTCCGCCAGACTCCAAAAATGTTGTAGCAAGACTTTTGCATGCTTGTTGCACCGATAGGACGCCGCTAGCGCTAGCTAGCTGGCGGAGCGTGCGGTTCGTAACAGGTCTGACTGAACTGTTGGCACACATTCGATGGGACAGAAAGTTTTTGGCCTCCCTTTTTCGAGAGATTCTGTTCTCCAGATGAACGTGTGAGATAAATCCAGAGGAGTTGGCAAATGTTCCGTCTGGCTTGGAAGTTGGAAAGAAAATATGTGAAATTGTAACTGAAAACAACCTGGAAGGCAAAAAAAAAAAAAAAAGTATAAAAGTCAAAACGCTTTATTAATGCATGAACATGCTAACCACAGGACGGAGATGTTTCTTTTACGCCTTCTTCCGCTCTTTCCTCGTCCACCTTCTTCTTCTTGCAGCACTCACTCGCCCTCCTATGAAAGGTTATTTAGTTGCCAGGGGAGAAAGAGAGCGAGCCGGCCGGCCCTGCGGTTCCTGCCAGAAGGCTGCACCGCCAGTGTGTCGTAAATTACCGGCGACAGCCGACGAGAGCGGCGGTGGGGCGGCGGAGGAAAGGGGTGAAAGAGTAAGTGCAGTTTTCTTTTTGGTCCCCGGGTGATGAATGGCCTCCCGAACAAGGCAGAAAATACATCATATCACCTTTAATGGCTGCGCATTTCTGCAGCCATAACTCAGCGTTTAAAAATAGGGAGGGGAGAGTGAAATACGGCGTCGTATATTCCTCCCAACGACACTTTTACGAGCCCTCCCCCCGGTATAAAGGCATTGATTGCTGTTTCAAAGCTCGCCGTTAGCGTTGCCGCCGCCAGTGACGAGGTTGACGAGAGCAGCTCGGGCTCCAAACTGGGCCATGAGGTTCCTTTATGGAAAAGTGTGTTTCAGCGAGATTAGGTGTTTTATGGATGAGCGGAATTCCAGGAGAGTCGAGAAGCCGTGCGGAACATTTTCGCAGGGGGAAATTAAAAGAAGAAAAAAAGAATTGAAACAGAACTCCATCATGTGTTGTGTCAATAACTGAGGACGCACACGCTTTCATACTATTACACCAGCAGCTCTGTTCCGCTGTGGAATGTTCAGAGGTTTTTGAAAGGTTTACCGGCTTCCACCTGGCTCCTCGGCCAGAGTGTCTTTAAAAATGTTGGTAGCATCAAAGTCAAAACTTTAAAACACTTTCAAAACCGACTCGATAGAAGAAAAAAAAATTCAACTTATGGTAGTTCGATTGTGTTCATTATGTCTTCAGTTTTCATAGGTTTGCGTCTTTCTTTTGTTCAGACAATGGTTCTGTTTGTCCGACCTTGACAAACACACAAACTCATCTTATGATGTCGAGCTGGGTCGCGTGATGCCTAAGTAAGCAAATGAGTTTCCATGACACCCGAGATACTTCCATATTGACACGTCTGGAAAAAAAACGCATCATGACGGCATTAATTTGTTTTTTCAAAATTCAAGTGTTTCCGTTTCCGGTTTTTACTGCGGGTGTCTCAGTGAGGTGTTTGCTTGCAACTACAGGAATTATTCCTGTTTACACACTAAACAGCATTTTTTTGCTCTTGGCTTTTCTTCTTTTTTTATTTTCTTTTAAAGAAAAGAACTCCTTCCATCCAAGGAAACAAACTCTATCATCTTTTTGTTGTTGAGCGTTGTGTTTTTTTCCCCTATACATTGCAGTTTGATGACAACACTTGTTCCCTCAAATGCTCAACAATGGCAGATGAGTGTACACAAAGAAGTGACAAGTAGAGGCACGAGTCCTGCTGGTGCAAACCACTGCTGATACTGAAGGAACAGCTGGGAAAACTCCAGTTGGAGTGTTTATTACAGTTCTGTTGCTCACTGCGTGTGTTTTGATTAAGTACAGATCAAAATGTATCATCACAAAGTGTTGCTTTGCTTTGACTTTGTGGTTATTTGACATTTTCTTATGGTTTCCCGCTAGATGAACTGGATTAAGCGTGGGACGGGTTTGAGCCGTATGACAAAGCAGTGTCACCCACACAGCAGCGTTTATTATCACGAGTTAGATCATGTTGACATGTGATGATAGACAAGGATTGTGGCGGAAGTCGCTAACCACTGAGATTTCAGAAAATCGCACCTTGCTTTTTGATCTCAGGTTCCCAACACCAAACACTTTTAATCAGCCGTGAAATTTACTGGATATCATTTCCAATCAGTTTCTGTTAGTTTGTGACAAAACAAGGAAGCAAGTGGTGCAAACTGCAAGCCGAAACGCCCAGAAGAAGACAAAGTAGAAATACAGGAAGAGACTGCAGTCTTAGCTGTCGCTAACAAGTCTCCTATTGTCATGTGGTAGATCTAGTTTCATCCGAGCTGGATGTTAAATCAAGGAAAATAATATATTGACTTGATTTCTGACCAACAAACCAACTTTGAACAAGAATTTGGTATAATAAAGAGATAAAAAAAAAACAGCAGATATCCCTGCACCAGTAGGAAGGCTAAAGGGGTAGTCACCTGGCCAAACCAGAGCTCATCTGATTGGTCTACACTAGTGTGATTTCCACCCTTTTTCCGAACTCGTCCTACAGGATCTTTTCCAGCTTGATGATCCAAAACACGACGCAGTGGCACCCACACAGCAGCGTTTGGTATCAGGAGTTGCATCATGTTGACATGTGATGATAGACAAGGGTTTTGGCGGAAGTCGCTAACCACTGAGATTTCAGAAACTCACACCTTGCTTTTTGATCCCAGGTTTCCAACACCAAACACTTTTAATCAGCAGTGAAATTTCCTGCTTAACATTTCCAATCAGTTTCTGTTAGTTTGTGACAAAACAAGGAAGCAACTGGTGCAAACTGCAAGCCAAAACCCCCAGAAGAAGACCAAGTAGAAATACAGGAAGAGACTGCAGGCTATCGCTAACAAGTCTCCTATTGTCATGTGGTAGATCTAGTTTCATCCGAGCTGCATGTTCAAATCAAGAAAATAATATTTTCACTTTATTTCTGGCCAACAAACCAACTGTAAACAAGAATTTGGTGCAATAAAGAGATAAAAACAGCAGCTAGCCCCACACCAGTAGGAAGGCTAAAGGGGTAGTCACCTGGCCAAACCAGAGCTCATCTGATTGGTCTACACTTGTGTGATTTCCACCCTTTTTCCGAACTCGTCCCGCAGGATCTTTTCCAGCTTGATGATCCAAAACACTGCGCAAACCTTCCATGGGCCGTGCCAGGTTAGAGGTTTGCCTTTGTGCTGCTAATCTGCCAGATGAACTAAATCTGCTGCTGCTGACGCTAGAAGCAGTGATAAGACAGTGATTTGTGTCCTGGGTGGTCCTGCAGAGGCCGCGAAAGAAGAGAAGAAGAAGGAGGAGGTGGAGAAAGAGAGGGAACAATCAGAGCGAGAGGCTGCTGACTGAACCTTGGCGGCTCCGTTCCCGGCTGTAAATTCCCTGTGTTTGTGTGTTTGAGGCGCTATTAAAACCGAATCCACTGGCCCGGCGTGGCTCGTTTATCTCTGCAGGCCCCGCTGAAGGTGGCGGTGGGCGGGTCTTCTCCTGACTGATTGCCTGCCTTCTCAGTCCAGCCGAGTTTGACAGACGGGAGAAAATTAAAGCGTGCACCCGTGTGCAGAATATCAACATAGCTGAGCGTCGGCTGTATTTATGCCTCCTAAAGGTCATTTTTGCCTCAACAACCTCAGTGCGTCGCAGCTGCAGGTGCACACTGACACAGAGAGAGCCACCACTAAACTGGAAGACCCACTGTGAAAGTGCGTAAAGAGTAGTGGTTCCTATCCAGGAAACCAGAGGAACCAAACAGAAGTTGTAGTTGCAGATAAGGAACCAAAGCTCAGTCTCTACTGGAAGGCAAAGTTCAAGCGGTTCAAGCCGGAATCATTATCCGTCTAGTTTGACAAGCAAGCAGGATTTCCCCGTGCCAGACGAGTCACACGAGGTGATCTCATACCTGCTTTTCCTTTGTCTGTCAACCCAATCCACAAAACAAACCTGCAGGCTTGGGCTAATACCTGGCAGCCGCAGCAGCCGACACCCTTCACTGCAGACAGGAGCTCAAGTTTGTTTAGCCTCTGACTCCAACCTGAATTTCTCCAAAGCCTTTCATATGTGACATGAACAACTGCGGCCCTTCTGGAACCTTTGTGTAGCTTTTAAATGTGCAGTCACCTCATCATCACATCTGGTATTTCGATGTTCAAAATCCAGAAAAGATTTGGAGGTTCCTGTGTGTTTGTGGGTTCCAACGGTGAAGTGCTTGGACCCTCGGAGTGCCGTCAGGCTCTCTTGTTTGCGGTTCTGAGGTAGAGGGTAAATCCCAAGTAAGCCGTCTGCATCTGGACAGGATAAAGTAAAGACCTTTGAGGCAAACTGTATTTTGTGAGCTTGGGCTGTGCAAATTAAATTTGATTGACTATTTAAAGAAGTATTAAACATTCACAACAAGGCGCTGAGAGTTCAGGCGGAGGTGTTCACCGACCAGGATACGTCAACACCTGAACTGTTGGAGATCGGCCTGTCCTTCTCCGGTTCTGTGGATGATGAGGTTTGTCTCCTGTCTCCTGTCCCCAGTGTGCTGACTGACAGGAATGTGTTTGAAGAAGAAGAAGAAGAAGAAGAAGAAGAAGAAGAAGAAGAAGAAGAAGAAGAAGAAGAAGAAGAAGAAGAATATAGCTTTTCAGCTTGGCGGGATTTCTCCACGGCGGCACTGAACGTTTCCCAACAATGAGGAGGACTGGCTGTCTTTTGGCCCGTCTTTGGGTTCTCGTCCCGGATCAGAGTGGCTTCCTCGGGCCGGCCTGTCACTGCAGGCACAGTTTTTTTCCAGGCTAAATCACCTGCTTAATTCCTCCTCTTACTCTTCCTGATGCAAACATTTGTCATTGCCGGCTCCGCTGCTCCCCTCCGCTGACCTGTTCTGCTGCTGGCTGTGATGTCTGACAGCAGTAAATTGCAGTAATTTGAGATCAGTCGTGATGCAGATGTGCGGCAAAACACGTTGTGCTTTTTCGAAGGCAATAATTGACTTGTAACAGATTAAATTACCGGGCTGCCTGGCTTCCTGCTCAAACGTGTCACGACATCTTTCACTTATTTTGATTTCATCGAGTGACAGGCAGCCTCAAGGCTGATTATGTCCTGAGGGTAATCGACAGTCTCCTAACAGAAACCTGTGTGTTTTTGTTTGGTCTTGGAACTTGTGTTGTAATGGTGTTGGACTGAAACAGCTGCTCTTGTGTTTTTTTTTTTTTCCACAGACGTGATGGTTTCTGGGCCTCTGCCGAGTTTTCTGTCAGACCATCTGCAGCCAGAAGGTGTTCGGCGCTTCACCTGCCAGGTAGGTTTTCAGGGATTATCGGCATTGTTCAGCGGATATATGTTTTCCGACGACTGAAGAGTAGCCGGAGGATCGTTTCCACTGAAACTCTGTCTCTTATTGTTTCTAAGTTGTCATTAAGTATTATGTGAGTCACTTGTCACCCTTTGTCATAAAGAAAATATCTTGAAATTCCGTTCCTCCCACTGGCTGCGCCCACACAATCTCACTTCTTCTTTTGGCTCCAGTCACACCACTCAACGACCTCAGTTGTTTGCAGCCACAGAAGTGCAGAATAGCTGGAAAACTTGACTCCAATCAAAAGCATTTATTAAACTTGCTATTCCATAAGAAACCAACTGTTTTTTTAAAAAAAAATTTTTAATATGGACCAAAAAATAGCGCATTAAATTGAAGTAAACCCCTGGTTACTCCCTGCAAGCGTCTATTTATACTGCTGTTTATTCTAGCCAGGGTCAGGATGGGGTGGCTGAACGTCAGCCCCTAAACACATGTAAATTATTTCTTTCTCTGTCTGTCTGTCTGTCTCTCTCTCTCTCTCTCTTCCTCCTCTCGGTGAACGTTACTATTATGAAATGGCTGCGGAGGCGAGCGGCCTCCGCTCTTTGCTGAGCGACGTGCCTCGGCTTGCGTCGGCTGGCAGATCGCATCAGGCGTACATGCTGCGAGACAAAATAAGAAGAAGAGGCTTTAGCGATAAAACGGCAAAGGATTATCTGTCATTTGGCGGCGCTTGCCGCGATTCGCTATCGCGGCGGATTTCGCGGGCGGGCAGGGAAGAAAAAGGGAATGACAGCGATGGGAAGATGATGGAAGGGAAGGAGGGGGGGGGGGAGAGGGCGAGGGGTGTCAAAGCAGGGAGGATTTTGTTTTCCGTTTCATTTCTTGCCCCTTCCCCTCCTCTCCTCCCCGACCCTCACCCTCCTTACCCCCTCGCTCCCTCCACCCACCCCCGACCTCCATCCAATGAGCCGAGTGTCAGTCACAGTTTCAACCTGACAAGCAAACACAGACACGGAGTGATTGGAGCTGTCAATCAAAGTAACGTGTTGTCTGCTGCCAAGAGAGAGAGGTGTGTGTGTGTGTGTGTGTGTGTGTGTGTGTGTGTGTGTGTGTGACATGTCAGAGATACTCAGAATTCAAGCCTGAGCTCACAGAGGGCGAAGCGGAGGCACATTAAAAGTCTCGCATTCCTCAGCGTTCACTTTCCTTCTGTTTTCTGACGATAATCAGCGTCTCTGTGAGATAGATCCTGTTTCATATGGCATGACATTAAAAAAAAAATCATGCACAAAATCCTCGAGGCGTCTTGTTCCTGAGGAGAACACACACACACACACACACACACACACACACACACACACACACACACGATTCCAAAAGAGGAAAACTGAGAATTTAAAAAACAGAAACAAACAAAGTTTGGATTTTGCCAAACTTTTTTTTTCCACGGTTAGCACTTAGCATTAGCACTCTGCTATTGCACCAGTCATAAGTGTTTATATTTGGTTAGGTGAAAATCTGAAAAAACAAAGATCTGATTTCGGGTCCTCTGTTGTTGTTGTTGTTGTTGTTGTTGTTGTTGTGCTGCGTCTCTGCGTTTACCGGGGACAGTCTGTCTTTCCGAATCTATAATTCATAGGCAAAGTGAATTGTTCAAAAGCTTGGCATCCATAACTTGAATATTTCCTGGTTGCATTTTATACACAGTTTGCTATCTGAAACTTGTGTCACTTCCTCTCGGACCTCCTGCGGTGAGGGAATCTGTACGTCGTGACGCAGAAGCTCAGTTCCTGAATCTTCCTGACAGAGGAGTCCTCCTCTGCGTCCAATCAGACTCTGATTTGAAAGCTCAAGTTTGAAGGACAGACAAGATTATGTTGATTTGTTTATTTTTTTACCTATTTCTGCAAATCTCAGCTACAGCTGGAGACGTTGCTGGAGGGTCTTCCAGCCTCCACCAACCTGCTGCTTGCAGGCGAGGCTCAGATGTTTCCTAGACTCGCCCTCCTCCCGCTTCCTCCTGGAGACGTTCTCCTCCTCCGAGCCGCCGCACAGACCTGAGGAGGGGCAGACAGTGGTGGGAGGGAAAGAGGAAGGAAAAGAAATCTTCTAATGAATGTTTTGCAGACCTTCTCCTCCCCCTCGAGGCAGAACGTCTCTCTTCATCGTCTTTCTTTTCCTTTCTATCAATTAAACCCTCTTCTCTCCGCCCACTTCCCCCCCGTCAGCTCCGCCCCTTTGTGCGGGATGAGACTTGCGAGGTGGTGGTCGGTGGCGGTTGCAGTGGGCGGAGTCTCCTCAAGTTTCACCCCGAGGCGACGGCCCAGATGTCGGCGTCCTGTCAGCTCCTGTCCGTCACCTGCCGACCCGTCAGCTCCGCCCCCGCCACCTCCGCCGCCGCCTCTGTCGCCCCGCGTTTCCTCCTGGAGTCGTGATCTGAGGCGGGCAGTCGGGGGGGCAGACAGCTCGCCATCGCCGTCGCCGTCGCCCCCTCCCTCCTCCTCCTCGCCGCTGATGGATTACGTGACACAACAAACACAAGGTCAAGGTGTCTCCGGCTCCTGCGAGTGTGTGGTTGTGTGTCCGTGTGTGTGTGTGTGTGTGCGCACTAAGAGCCCGGTGCGTCACCTCCTCCTCGCCCGTGCGTGTCGGGATGTTTCTGAGTGACAGGCTGAGTGAGGTGAATCTGGGCGGCGGCTCTTTGTAAAAGCGCACCTAGCTTCCCTTCCCACAAGTCCCTCCTGGCAACAAACTGTCACGGCTGACAGGTCGCACAAAGGAAGAAGAGGGAAGGGAGGCAGGGGGGTTGCCGGGATTAGAGGAGGGGGGTGAGAGAGGAAAAAAAGTTTAAGAGATGAAATTAGAGCAAAGAAGGAAACCTGACAGCACCTTGAGAACAGGCATTGTCTGCGAGGGGGGGGGGCGAGGAGGAGGCCTCTTTGATCAGCCGAGGATGAGAGCGGCGAGGAGCTTGTAAAGCCGGCTCCTGAAAAGAGCTGAGCCGAGACTGAGGAGGAGGTGAAGGAGGAGGAGGAGGAGGAGGAGGAGAAACGCAGCCCCGAGCCGAGACCCGAAGGAGTGACACCTGCTGGTGAGTCTGCCAGCAAACCAGGGCCATGGTCAAGTGGCAAAACACAGGGAATAGAGTGCCCCCTCCCCCCTCACCCCCACCCCCACCTCCACCTCTCCCCGAGAACAAAACAGCTGTTTGAAGGAGTGGAAGGAGGAGAGGAGGAGGAGGAGGAGGAGGAACCTTTGAAAGACATGAAGGAGAACAGAGGGGCCGAGTTGGAAGGAAGCAGAGAAGAAGAGGTGGAAGGTGGTGGTGGTGGGTGGGGGTAATCACCTCTATTCTGTGATGGGGTGTCGGGGGTTCCTCTGAGGAGAACCTCCTGCTGGCAGGATCTGAGGAGGCTGTTGACTGAAGCAGCGTTTTAAATGAAGCCCTCTTAGAAAGAAGAAACACCACTTTGTGATGTCCCCCCCCACCTCCCCACCACCAGGATCCAGGATCTGGAAACATGTGCTGGCAGTGCATGAGCAACCACACAGTGGCGGTTAGTTAGCTGGTTGCAGGATGAGAAGCAAAGGTGGGAAAACCTTCCACTCACGTGTGTGTGGGTTTGGTTTTTTTCTTTCTTTTGGTTTTTTTTTTTTGCTTTTTGTCAAGTGTGTGAAAACAAGGGTGGAGTGCAGGAGGTTCTCACAGGGTCTGACACTGCATGTCAACGGGTGGTCTGCTCCGCTCTTAATGTGATATATTAACAGGGCCTCCCGCTGCCAATAACGCTGAGCATATTTTATTTCACTCCATAACTTTTGCTTTTTCTCATAAAACTGCTGCAAAGTGCTGAGTGTGCTCATAAACCAACAGGGCTGGGGGTTTTTTTTTGTCCAGTCCACTCACACTGGGCTGTGTGTGTGTGTGTGTGTGTGTGTGTGTGCGCGGGTGTGTTGGTCAATGGGTTTGTTTGTGCACTTGCGTCCGTGTGAGGGCCAATGTTGCTCCGTCCGTCTGTCTGAAGACTGAACGGGTTGATGTTTCTGTTTTGTGCCAGAAGCAGAGACAGCGAAAAGTACGATGTGTGGCTGCGATTGTTTGGAATCAATGAGCAGTTTTAATTTTAGCGCTGCAGAGCCCACCAAAATGTCTCCATTGTGCAGTGTTCGGGGCTAAGACGTGCTGCAGCTAGCGAAGAAACGGGAAGAAAGCCCCCGTTGGAGAATTCTGCTGCACATTTTAAAACGAAGGCCCACAGTTCAGCCTCCTGAATCAAAAGACTGTTGTCACTGAATCTCGACCTGTATACAGCCAGAGGTCCTGCATCTGCCAGGACACAGCACATTATAATCTGCTGCGGTGACTTATTGTTAATGTCTGCGTAATGGCAATAAAACTCCAGAACATTTAGTGAAGCAAACAGTCATGAAGGGATCTCTACACTCACACCGCAGCGGCGGCAGAAAATAAGTCTGGTTTTATACGTCTTGAAACTGAATAATTGGCCTGTGACCACTGGAGGAACTATCCATCGGGCCCCAGTTTCTTTTGTTTTTTTTTTCTCTATCCTGGATAAAGTGGAGTGCATTTATAACAGGGAGAGCCCTGAACTGAGAAAACGCTAGCAAATCGACCATGTCAAAACTTGTCATGGAAGCCTTCTTTATGGGAGGCGGCGGTTTGAGGATACCAATAGACACGGAGAGTTAAAACTTAATGAGCTTCTCATGTGTGACTACAATGAAGAATTATAGGCCAAAGAGGCAGAAGAGGAAATTGTGCCGCTGAAGGCTGCCTCTCAAATTAATGGCGCACGTTATTAAAAGAACAGATGACTCCACCGACTGGCCTTTTGATTTATGCCGTCTGTTTTTCCTCACTTTAATCTACGGATGTTATCTGCACAGGATTTATGGCCCATTAGCCTCCGCGAGACGCTGGAATGCAAACAAGGCATGATAAATCAGATCATTTGAGGCACTCTGGGCACGGCCAGCGGGTCGCACTTTGAACGACATGCCTGGGTAACTGCATTTGGATAATCAGGTCCTTGTGCTACATCATTTGTCCTTTTCTGGCATGGCCAGAAATCATGCAGGATGTCAGTGGGAAGAATTGCTGGCCGTCGCCAGAGGACTTAGTGTTGGATTAGCGACAGCGTGACGGAGGGGGGGTTGTTCAAAGAGCATCCAAGAAGAATAAAATCTGGAAATCTGAGTTGGA
The DNA here is from genome assembly GCA_009823395.1 of Thamnaconus septentrionalis. Taxonomy (NCBI): domain Eukaryota; kingdom Metazoa; phylum Chordata; class Actinopteri; order Tetraodontiformes; family Monacanthidae; genus Thamnaconus; species Thamnaconus septentrionalis. The sequence goes on along the minus strand of CM020507.1, from coordinate 2,065,850 downwards.
TGTTGAGTTAAAGACTGGATCTGTTCTATTTTCACTATCTGCACCCGTGAAGTGAATTCCTGTTTTACCACTTTAAAAAAAAAGTCACACACCAGGCACTCTGTTGTGGCAAGAAAACAAGGTTGACTCGTTGGGCCGTGTGGCCATCAGGCAGCCCTCTCCTCGCAGGGAATATTTAACACCTTCTGAGGAGATTGAGATGACAAGCCATTGGAAATGACAGTTGCCCAGCTGGATGTCCCAGGATGCACCGCGGGCCACCAAAGCCGAGCCTCTCATCTCGGCTCACGCCTTCCTTTCTACTGTCAAAAGCCTTGTTCCAAAGGGGTCCCAACCTTGACAGGTCGCTGCCTGGTCCAGGGTGCCAAGCAGATGATGTGCCAGAGGGAGACAGATGGTGGGATGGTGTGAGAGACCGGGAGAGGAGGGAAGCAAAGAAAGACCCCTATCAGACGTGCACTGTTACCCAGAACATCCGTAGAGTTTACCAAGAAGGAATGGATTCCGGGTGTTGCAATTGAAGGATATATCGTAATTGAAGGGTATATTGTATGTAGAGGGTGTGTCACATTTGAAGATTTAGACTACGAAATCTCCCCTCTGATACATCAGTGCCTCCATGGCAACACTCCTTCCTATCTCAAAAACTCCTTTCCCCCACAACTCCCACTAGAACCCTCTGCTGAGCTCAATTTTAGTTAGTTCAGCCAATATTTGTCTTGCTGTTCAACCCTGGATTGTTGCTGCTTCATGTTCTGCACAATTCAATCTCGCTGCATCTGGACATACCACTCCTGTTTTGGAGTTGTAGTGAGAAAGAGGCTAAAGGCGAGAGAGAGGGAGGACAAAGATAGCTGAGGGGAGGCTCAGTCTGGAGTAAAGCGGTAAAAACAGACACTCAGCCGCTCGGAGACCAGGGGATTTCAATTCCACCGCTCAAATGTTTCATCCGCCTGCGCACAAAAGACCGACTCCCGTTGCAATTCCTCTGAGTCATTCCACTCAATTGGAGAACAATTGGCTGTGCACCAACTCGCCGCCCTGCCCTTTTCCCCACACACAACCCAGCCAACCCTCTGGTTTTGCTCTTGTCAGTCCCCATCTCCTCCGATCCTCACTCCACCACCACGGCCTTTCGTCACGGCTTCCACCAGTCAACCAGTGTGACAGACGTATGATATCGGGGCGGGGGGGGGGGAGAATACTATTAGCCATGACTCGGAGCCAAGAGGTCAACGGGAACTATCGCCCAGCATTTCACCCTCCGCGGACTGCCCAACCAGTGCTAATCGCAAACATGTGACCGGAGTCCTCGGCCCGCCACGCTCAAACAGCATCCTGCACGCGCAGTTCCAGTGCTGTCGCTATCAAATCCCAATCAAAACATAAATGCGAAGTCAAGCCAGGGCCCGCCGCTGCAGCTCAAATTGAAAGTGACAGCTTGACACATAATATGGCACCCGTAATGTGATTAGGCCAGCGTGCCACTCTCGCCTCAAACTCCCACATCCCAAAGAGAGCGAGCCTCACGTCCAACTCCGCCAAGTGCACTGGAGCCGTTCCCTCTGAAGATGGGGGAGGAGGGCCACTAAGAGGGCCGTCTCGTCTCCCACTTTTCATTTCTCTTGCTATGCTTCATGCGTTGAGACGAATTGAGATGATGCCGCTGTTGAATCATAACCCCCTAGAGGGGAATTGCAAACACATGGTGGCGCTGGTGGGGGTTGAGCAAGAAGGTTTTCTGGGTTTAAATTCAATCGGGTGCCAAGAACAGGGAGGCTGAGTGGGAGAAAGTACACGGCGGCATGGATTAGATCAGCCTTTATCAGAAGCAGAGCTGGCCCGGGCCTGGCTGTCAGTCCGGCTGATGCAAACGAGCAGTGGCACCGCAGATGACAACGTTATCCCACGGCTACTCTCGACAAGAGGCTGGCAAGCCAAACAAGAAATATCCAAGACAATGATGAGGGATCCAGATGAAGAGGTAATGATTGAAACTGACAAACCAGCAAGGTTCAGAAGTGGGGTTTTTTTTGGAAGGTGACGTGACAGGCGAGTCCAAAGGATGTGCTTCATGCGAGAGGAGAAGATTCAAGAGCCACGCAAGGGCAAGGCTACAAAAGTGGACAAGTCCAGCAGGAAATTCAATAAAGTACCTCAAAAGACCGGGGCTGACAGTGAAAAATTGCAAAATTATTAAATTCACCAGAGAAATGAGAAAGAGTTATTGTCCTTGGCGGAGACCGCGGGAGAACCGGAGCGCAGGGCCTCAGCTCCAAAAAGCGATTGAGAGATGTTGGCTGCGTGGGCCAACGAGGGGACGGGGGTTGGTACTCGCCCCCCCTCCCCCACCTCCACCCCAACAGCCCCTCTACCGGCGCTCCCAACCAAGATTCCCGTTTCTTCCGGGGGAATTTCCTATCTGGCGTTGACAGGATGAGAGATGTGGCGGGGGAGGGACACGGCCTGGGAAATAAATGGATGGCAGACCCGCCGGTTGACAGGCAATTGGAAATCCGAGTGAGCCGCGGTGGTTTGCCAAGTGCAGTAAAATTGAAAGGCCTTTGGTTTCCAGAAATGAGGGTCATTTCTCAACCGTGTTTAAAAATGTGTCAACAACCCGGCAGAGATGGACTTAACCTGCCAGTTCCCCTGCCCCTCCGGCCATTCATATTCATCTCCAAGTCAAATGCAGAAACATGTTGGGTTCTTTTTTTTTCTCTTTTTCGTGCTTTTGAAACACGGTCGGCCGTGCCAAAACCCGCAATATGTGCCTCATCATAAAAACAAATGAGTGCTTGACATCGGCCTTCAAAGCCCAGGCTTGACTCCTCCGAGACGCATTCTCCTCCACCACCGTCCCCCCCCCCCCACCGACCCTCCCCACCCCCTGCTGCCTCCCCGGCTCCCCTCCTCCCCTGCCTTTTTAGTTTAAGAAAAGCCTGTCAAAAGGAATCAACTCCAGTCGAAGACATAGTTGAGCGGCCGTGACAGGCTGAAAGCCACTCAAATGGCTCTATAATGAGTCTAATAATGGTGCGGGTAAGCATAATTTAGCAGGGCCGGGGCCCCGGCGAGCTCGGGGGATGACGGCGGCGGTGGCGGCGGAGGCGGTGTCGCCGCCGCCGGCTTTGGCAGGCAGGCGATGATGAGCCCTCGTTACCAATGATAGGACAAAGCCGGGGCACAAGGTGGACCGGCTCCAAGGCCGGCAGGGGCGGGGGAGGGGCCACGTCCCGGACCTGCTTATCAGGGCGCGCTGGACTGGAAAATCACACATGACTGGTGGCTTCCACGGGGGCCGGGGCCTGGCTCGGCGGCGACCCCGTCTGCTTTGAAATAGAGAAGTGCGTGACCCCAGGCCGGCCGGGGGAGTACGTGTCGCTCCTATCTCCTCTCCGCAGTGCGTGTCATAACTTTGCCGTCTCGCTGTGTGACGGCAAAGAGCTGCAAACTAATCACCCACACTACCCCCTACCCCCCCACCCTTTAGCCCCAGGGGAGGGGTTCCCTCAGGGCCGGATCATCAGAGGGTCCTGCAGAAATCCAGGAGGATGATGAGAATGAACACTTTACCACACACACACACACACACACACACACACACACACCCGTCCCCGCTGGTGTGAGTCTCTCTGACCTCCAGTGTCCCTCAGCTGTGACTGTCACCAGCCACTCTTCTTCTCCCACCCTGAAAAAACAAAGCCAAATGCAGACTTGTGGGCAATATTTACGGTTCAGAGTTGCGGCGGCGGCCGTCGTCGACCTCCACCTCCCCGTCTGAACGCATCAGGACACCAAACGCCAACACGCCTGGATCTCGCGTGATGCGCCGCGCCGTCACAAAGTGCTAAAGACCTGCAGCTCCAGTGATCAACGTCACCCTCGTTCTTCCTCTTCCTCCCTCATCCTCTTCTTCTTCTCCCCGAGCTATTGCTCTTCAAGCTGCCGCTGCAACCTGCCGTCGCCGGGCTCAGAGACAGGGTTCCTCCGCCAGGACTTTCTTTTTCCCTACTTTTGAGTGTGTGTGACACGACCCAGCTGATCCTCCTCCCCCCGTGTTTGTTTCTCCGCCTGAAGTCACGTTTAATCACACGGGTGAACGTGAGTGTGAGGTCTGAGTGCAGGTGTGCGTTCACTGCTGTTCCGTGGCAAAATCCCATAGTGTGGATTATAGTGAATAAAGAATAAATAGAAATGGTTGGAATTGCCCTTTAAGTCCATTAAACCGGTTAAGACTTGATAGCCTGTGTGTGTGTGTGTGTGTCTGTGTGTGTGATCTGACTGGCCCAGCAGGTTGTGTAAAGGTCAGGTCAGTGTGTGTGTGTGTGTGTGTGTGTGTGTGTGTGTGTTCAGCTTTTATTGTCTTCTTCTTCTTCTTCTTCTTGTGCTGCTGTTGCTGCTGCAGCTTGACCTCGACTCTCCTGCCAGAACTTCCCCACACTGGGTTCTGCTGTAAAGATGTCCTACAGCGAAACCGTGCGTCTGTGTGTGTGTGTGTGTGAGAGAGAGAGAGAGAGAGAGAGAGAGAGAGAGAGAGAGAGAGAGAGAGAGAGAGAGAGGGAGGGAGTAATGGGGTGTTATCCAGGGTCACAAGTTCACAGTAAACTGATGAGGGCTGAGGAGGAGCGTGTGTGCATGTGTGTGTGCATGTGTGTGTGTGTGTCAGTGGAGGTGTTTCTGGAAATCTTTCAGCGCTGTCGGGCTGCACGTGTGCTTGTGTGCATGTATGTGTGTGCGTGTGCGTGTGTGTGCATCTCTGCAGGAATCCTGCGGCGGCGGCGGCGGAGAGGGGCAGATCTGTTTCGGCAGCATGTCGACGATTCATCCTGATCAAAGGCTGCTGTCAGCGACAAAGGCCCGTTTGTTTAGCTTCAGCCTGACGTGCATCTGAGAGCCATAAATTACAGCAGGAATTAGAGGAGGTTCGCTGGATTTCATGCTCGCGTGCCTGCCTGCCTGCCTGCCTGCCTGCCTGCCTGCCTGTCTCCACACACACACACACACACACACACACACACGGGCCAGGAGGGGGGAGATGGATGTGTTTGTGGCTCCAGAAGCGATGTTGAGAGATGGGAGCCGACACGTGTCAGGCCGTGGATGAGAGCAGGTTTTAACGAGGACAACGGCGGAGGCTGCCGGCTGCGCAGACGAGCAGCGGAGACGCATTAAGGACGTCAAAACAATGAGCGGCTGACAGGGAATGTGCTCGTTTATGTTCTTTTTTTCCCACCCTGGTTTTTCTTTTTTCTTTTCTTTTCTTTTCTTTTTTTAAAGAAACGCGACGTTGAAAAGAGGGATCTGGACGTGTGAATACTTTTTTTTCCATTAGCGCTAAGCGTTTGCTAGCCTAACTTAGCATTAAAAAAGCCGCAGAGATGGAGGGGATAAAGTCGAGTGCCTTTCAAGTTGTGATTAGCCTCGGATGACGACGTTGATGTGTGCGGCGTGATTGGCGTGTTTTGCTACGACTGAACTAAAACAAAGCAAAAAAAGGAAAACAGTTTGTTATTGAAAGGTCAAACTCTGCCAAACCTTCAATCGTCTTCAGAGCTGCTAGAGTTGTTAACACTAATTAATCCTGTGATAAAAGTCAGTATAAACTGATGCTAGCGGTTGTGTAGACAACAGAGGACATTTAAAACAAACGCACCAAGACCAGATTCCAGCGCCACCGCCGCCAAAGGAACATCACTTCAGTGTTTATATTAGCACAATGGCGCTAATCTCCACCAGGCGGCTAAAGCTAGCTTGGTTTCGGGAGTCCTGCCACACTCGCTGTCGAAGTTGAAGGGCATTATGGGAACTCGGCGTTGTCCCTATCTGGCTGCTCTGACATTTGTTTGCCTGCGGCTCTAAGCCGAAAGGCATCAACCGTGTTTACAGCCGTCTGGCGTGTTTGGCGTGAACACGTCAATAATAATTATCGTCCCACTTTAACGCGGAAAAACACGATCCGCTTCCAGCTGATGACGCCGCCCAAACGTTGATCTGATGATGCCTGGAGGCTCCTGGCGGCTCAATCCCTTCACGGCAAAAAAAAAAAAAAAAACAGCCTTCCTGGAGATAAATCAGCGGCTCGGAATTGGAATTAATTCATTTCATTTGCGCCTCTTTCAGTGCAGAGGGAAGGAATTATAAATAAAAAAACGGTTGATTCTGCTTTCAGCGTGTGTGAGTCTGCGTCAAAGGCCAGAGCGAAGAGTTTGCCTGTGGGAACGATGTTTCTGGAAGTCTGGTTGGAAAGAAAGAAAAACTGCCGCGGTGAATTTAAAGGATGGAAAGGGCGAAAAAAAAAGAGAGAGACAGATTTGACAAATTAGCTTGAACACTTTCGACTGTCAAGCCGTTTAATTTATGACTGAGCAAACTTTCAAGTGTTTGGCTTGGACGCCTTGACGGCCCTCCGGGGCGACTCGCACATGAAATGTGGAGGCCGACGACGCCTTCTATTTATTCCACACCCCCCACCCCCCCACCCGCCCCCGCCACCAGTTCCCTGTTTGTTTTAGTCCTCGCGAGTTTTGTCGGAGAAACTCGTTCCTGTTCGCGTCAATAAAGATAATATTTTGCCAGCGTCGGCTCCGCTGGTCAGCGTGTCAGACCTCAACTCAACAAGCCGCCCTTTTATTTGCTCCCCGGACCGCCGAAGACGCATCTGCTCATATTCCGCTCCGGTAACATCTTGAAAAACATGAAAAAAGTGGGCGGAAGCACTCAGAGCGCGACGGGACAAGAAATCTGCTGCCAAACTGCTGCTGCGCAAACGCAAACTGTGTTCACGGGCGTCTTACTAGTGGCCCAGTTAGTGAGAAGATGGCGGCGCCCTCTACGGCTGCGGCTGCTTCGGCTCCTGGTGTAGGCACAGAATCTGTCCAGGGCTACGGAATGTGCCGGGGTCCTACGGCAACTCCATTTGGACAAACTGCATCATGGTCGGATAAATAGGTAGAACAGTAGATAGATGTGTGGGTTTAATCATGTGATACATCTATATAATGGATAGAACAAGCTAGCAATAGATAGTTGGCTATCTAGCTAACTATCGTTCGTTTTTTTCCGTTTGTTCGTTCGACCGCGATGCAGTTTGTCCTAATAGGCTTGCCGTATGTGACGTCTTTGGACAGCGCCGTTGTCCAGTCATAGTCGGACTAAGGCAATAAATAGTTTTCCTCCAGTGTCATGTCAATGCAGTGCCTGCTCCAGATGCCACGTTGACGTTGCAACATTTGCTTCTTGTTAAGTCCAACAGTCTGAACGCAGCGAATCAGCATCCACCAGGTTTCTAAAGAAATCCATCCCGACGACACTTTGATGCCTTCCTGACTCCCCCTCCCCTCCCTCTCTCCTTTCCCCAATGCCTCTATTCTTCAGCTGTGAAAACCTTGTGAGGCTCTGCCTGCTGGCTGACCCCGCCCACCCCGGCGGAGGCATTTGACTGAAAACATGCGCTCTTTAATCACCGGGGTGACAGTCGCTGCCCTGTGTTTGCACCTCTGCAACAATAAAAGGCCAGGTCACGCTCAGTGTCAGCTGGGGGGTGGGGTGGGGGGGGGGTGACTGATGTTTGCAGGAGGGAGGGGGGGTGTGAAAGTGAGGGGGAGGAGTTGGGGGAGGAAGATTCCAAGGTTTGATCTCAACTATCAGGAAGGAACTGATTGTGTGTGTGTGTGTGTGTGTGTGTGTGTGTGTGTGTGTGTGTGTGTGTGCTGGGTGGGGAGGTGTCCATGGACTCTCAGTGGATCCCATGACCCTTTGACCTGGAGGACCTTGTGCTTCTGTTTGTCTGGCTGATTGACAAATGAAGGCAGCAGGGGGGAGCTGGGCTTCCCTCTCTCTCCTGCACTGTGTGTGTGTGTGTGTGTGTGTGTGTGTGTGTGTGTGTGTGTGTGTGTGTGTGTGTGTGTGTGTGTGCCTCCCTTCACTAGCTATCTCTCCTCACCAGTGATCGAGCTGTGTTTATGTCCTAAAACTTTAGCAGTGTTCAGCCGCGTTTGAAAAAAAATGAGTTTTATGCAACAAGTCAGACATCCAAGTCTCAACTGTGTGTGTGTGTGTGTGTGTGTGTGTGTGTGTGTGTTTGTCTCTGCATTCCTGCAGAGTTCACGGTGAGGCCAGGCCCTGTGGCGCAGCGCCGAGAGGGAGGGGTCGAGTGGGGGGGGGGGGGGTCCATTAATTACAGAGCGGTGACACGGCGACGGTCGGCGGCTGTAATTGATGCCTCCTGTGCTGCAGGAGAGAAGCAGCGGCGGGTCAACCTGCGGCCCGACAGGCGGACCAGACCCACTTCCCGGAACCGCTCAGAACCCGGGTTCCGTGGCGTGCGAGGCGGCGTTCCCGCGTGTCTTCCTGCAGGCGGCTCAGCTCTGATTTACGACTCGTCCTCCGACTGGAGAAGCTCGTTGACTGACAGAGTTTGACGAGCCGCTGAGTGACGGCGTCAGAGGAGCCGCCGACCGCCGCAGGGCCTTTTTTCTCTTTGTTTCCTTTCATCCTTAATGACGTGAAGGTGGTTTTGATGAAATGTTGTGATGCGTCATTCGAGTCTCGGAAGGAGAAGCGGCAGCAGCAGCAGGTCCAGGTGTTGGGCCGCTGAGTCGCTGAGGGTCAAGCTGACCAGTAGAGCAGGAGCGAGCAAACCTTTCCACTGCTGGGGCCACAGTGGGTTGTAAAATGAGACAGAGAGGCCGGAGCCGTTTTTACGACATCCAGTCGGACTCTGACGTGCGTTTTCTCCGCTATCGCTCCTCCGTCGTTGCACTTTCCTCAAACGCAGTCGGCTGTGAAACCTTCGCATGAAAAGGCCGGAAAATGAAAAGCAACAACCTGTCGGACTTGGCTTGGCTGCGTTTGTCGTTAGATAAATGAAATTGAGCCCAAAGTCAGTCAGAGTAAGTAAAGGCAGGAAGAGAAGAGAAGAGAAGAGAAGAGAGGAGAAGAGAGGAGAAGAAAAGAGAAGAGAAGAGAAGAGAAGGGAAGAGAAGAGAAGAGAGGAGAAGAGAGGAGAAGAGAAGAGAAGAGAAGAGAGAAGAGAAGAGAAGAGAGGAGAAGAAAAGAGAAGAGAAGAGAAGGGAAGAGAAGAGAAGAGAGGAGAAGAGAGGAGAAGAGAAGAGAAGGCAATGGCATGGTACAAAAAAGATGGAAAATTATATTAATTATAAAGAAAACGGCAATAAAAATGAAAATAAAATATTTGCAGGGGAAAAAGGAAAACAACAAGTTGTGTATCTCTGATGAACAGTTGGATTATTTACAGCTCTGTACTTAAGGAAGGAGGTGAAGCAGCAGCAGCAGCAGCCGGTCGACCTGCAGCCACACAAGAGTCACAGCAGCACCACTTCACCAAAGTCAAAGTCAGGGGTTGAGCTGGGACGGCGACCAGGGCAGAAATTTGCGACAGGAAGCCCCCCCACAAAGTTGTCGGGGGCTGGGAGGGTGGGGGGGGGCGGGGGTGAAGGGGTGGAGCCGGCACGGAGAGAGTGTGAGGCGAGGAATGAGCGATGACCTGCCGGCCAGATGGACTCCTCCCTGTCAGGGTCCTTTCACTTCCTGCGGTCGTCCTTTGATCTGCCTGATGACGAATGACCCCCCCCCTGTGAAACGGATCACTGTGCGTGTGTGTGTGTGGAGGCTGAGGAGGCTGGAGCTGATACAGGGAGGACAGCAGAGAGAGGTCAGACACAGGCCATCACACACACACACACACACACACACACACCCGGTCTGACGGGACCCCCTCAGGAGACACTGACACCCTGCGTGACCCCACAGAGTGCAGAGAGACGCTGGCGTGGGGCATCTCAGGTAACTGGAGGCTAGCTGGGAGGAGAAACAGAGCCAGGCCGTTGAACTGGTCTGGACCGCGGCGCAGCAGTCGTAACAGCCAGAGCAGCAGCAGCAGATGACAAACGGCAGTGAGAGGCAGGATGGTAGTGAGCAGGAAGAGGAGCTGGAGGAGGTGGAGGAGGTGGAGGAGGAGCTGCGAGGAGGCCCACAGTGTCACACGACGCTGAGTCATGTGATTCAGTTTTTTTCAGCTTTTGCATCCATTAATGGACGGACGGATGGATGGACGGATGTATCGATGGATAGATGGATGAATAGATGGACTGAGGGATGGAGGGATGGTTGATGGATGATGATGGATGGATGGATTAACGGATGGATGAGGTCCCTCCTGCAGCTCCGGATGAAAGTGAAAATGTGAGACATCAGAAGCAGGTGAGGGGAGGAGGAGGGGCTGTGGGGGGTCCTGCGAGGGTTTGCGGGGGGGTCGACCTCAGGGAGGGTTCAGCAGGTCAATCAGAGGTCGGGGTGAGAGAGGTGAGTCCAGGCGGGGGGGGGCGGGGTTGCTCGGTTGACCTGCGGTTAACCTGGACGAGTGGAGGTGAAGTGAGTGAGTGACAGCGGGCTGCTGCGTCGGCGGGACGTCCCTATCTCGCCAATTACCCCCCCCCCCTCTCCACAGGGGGGTCGGAGAGATCACACGGCCTGTCAGTCAGAGGCGGCGTCCCGCCGAGCCGCCGCCCTGATTGACAAGTGTGCCGATTGACAGATTGCTGCGTGTGTGGTGTTAATGAGCGGCGGCGGCGGCGGCAGGTGAACCGTCGCCCGGCGGGTGAGGCGGGGTGACACAGGGTGAGGCGGGGTGAGATCAAAGACGTCCAGGACTGCGTCACAGTTCAGGTATTTTGAAGAGCGGCGCCGCCAACAGGGTGAGTCAGGCACGGCGGGCGGCGCGAGTGAACTTCTGGCCAGGCCTTTTCGCTGACTCATTAAGCCCCGCCCAACTCTTTGACTGCTGGGGCCACAATGGCTTGTAAAATGTGACAGAGGGGGGGGTAGCGGAGCAGCAGCAGATGGATGGAGTGTTGTGGTGGGCCGGAAACAATCTATCAGGGGATGTGGAGAAAACACGTTGCTGTAATGTCAATGGAAAATGAAGCAAAGCAAAGCTGCAACCAAGTCAGTGTCTTTGAAGCCCCACCAGGGTGTTTAGCTCTCAGAACCACCCCGAACCACCCAGAACCACCCAGAACCACCACAGTGTTTAGCTCTTCATTGAAATGACTCTGAAAATACTCAAAGAAAATTATAAAATACAGCTATTTTATGACTTACTGACTATTAATATGATTTCTTCAAGTTCGGCGGGCCGGATTAAAAAGCTTAACGGGCCGCATATGGCCCTTGGCTCGTAGTTTGGCCATAGCTAGCCTGTGGCCATCAGCTACGGCTAACAGGTGGAAAAAGGGAGAAATCATGTTTCCATGAAGCCCTTTAGTGTGAAGTGCGAAGAGCAATTGCACTGGAAAGTCGACGGAATCAGTAAAAAAAAAAATGTTTTCATTGAAAATCTTGCTGCTTCCTGTGATTGGACGACTTCAGCTGGTTTCCTGCGACCTCCGGCTGCTTCCTCCGTCCGCAGGTGCTATTCTGCAGAAACGCAGACGATTCAGTCAGAGTCGCATCCAGAGAGTCTCTGTGAAAATGTCAAGTTCATTTTTTTTGGAGGGAAAAACTTCTTTCAAAGTTCTCCAAGCAGACAGGAAGGAACCGCGTCTCAGGCCCGTGTGACGTTTGTGAGTTTTCACAGCCAGCTGCCACCAGACTCAACTCTTAGCTCCGCCCACGTTCCTTTGAAGAGTGTGAATTCAACACACACACACACACACACACACACACACCAGATGCTGTGATGCGTTTACAGGCGTGTCAGCAGCAGCAGCAGCAGCAGCAGCAGCAGCAGAATCTAAACACTGGCTGGTGATTTACTGCAGCGGCTGCAGGATGCACCAGGTCCAGCCTGAGAGGAGGCGAGGAGCAAACCAGTGCCGGGGACCCAAAGATAAACAGGAATAAATCTGAGCAGTGAAGGAAGGATGTGGAGATGGAGGGGATGAGGGAGGAGGAGGAGGAGAGAGAGAAGGGGGAGGTGATTTGTGGACCTTTTCTTTGGCAAATATTTAAATCAAGCTGCACAGACAAGCAGGTCGCCTTGAGAAGTCGAGCTCCGCCTGCAACCACTGGCTGGTGACTCTCTCTCTCTCTCTCTCTCTCTCTCTGTGTGTGTCTCTCTCTCTCTCTCTCACTGTCTCTCTCTCTCTATCTCTCTCTCTCTCTGTCTCTCTCTCTCTCTCTCTCTCTCTCTCTCTCTCTCTCTCTCTCTCTCTCTCTCTCTCTCTCTCTCTCTCTCTCTCTGTCTCTCTCTCTCTCTCTCTCTCTCTCTCTCTCCTCTCTCTCTCTCTCTCTCTCTCTCTCTCTCTCTCTCTCTCTCTCTCTCTCTCTCTCTCTCTCTCTCTCTCTCTGTCTCTCTCTCTCTCTCTCTCTCTCTCTCTCTCTCTCTCTCTCTCTCTCTCTCTCTCTCTCTCTCTCTCTCTCTCTCTCTCTCTCTCTCTCTCTCTCTCTCTCTCTCTCTCTCTCTCTCTCTCTCTCTCTCTCTCTCTCTCTCTCTCTCTCTCTCTCTCTCTCTCTCTCTCTCTCTCTCTCTCTCTCTCTCTCTCTCTCTCTCTCTCTCTCTCTCTCTCTCTCTCTCTCTCTCTCTCTCTCTCTCTCTCTCTCTCTCTCTCTCTCTCTCTCTCTCTCTCTCTCTCTCTCTCTCTCTCTCTCTCTCTCTCTCTCTCTCACACACACACACACACATGCATGCTTCACGCCGCCAGCAGAGCTGTGAGCCGTAAACCCCCTTACAACTTTTTCCTTTTGTCTGAGAGAAAACTTTTTTTCTTCTTCTTCTGTTTCTTCTCTTTTTTGGTGGACGTGTGATCGGCCTGTGTTGATGTGCGTGTGTGTGTGTGTGTGCCTGTGTTTGAGTTGTGTGTGTGTGTGTGTGTGTGTGTGTGTGTGTGTCTTGAGGGTGTCAGAATGATGTAATGACGGCCGCCGAGCCATGAAAGGAGGCCTATGTTTCATTTTCCAGGCAGTGAGAAAAAGACGAGGAGGAAAGAGAGAGAGAGAGAGAGAGAGAGAGAGAGAGAGAGAGAGAGACGTCTGGGAGGGAGGGGCGAGTGAGCAATATGCGTAGTGTTGAGAGAAGGGAGCGGGACGGCGGAGGGTGAGGCGGGGTGAGGAGGGAGGAAGGGGAGCCAAGACTGGGAGGTTTTGATGTGGGCGTTTTTTTCTCTGACAGCTATAATTCTCCAGCCTACAGAGTTTCATCAACGGGAGTGGTGTTCAAGCCGAGCCGCGGGGCTGCGGCCCTTTCAAGTGCCGCCGCTCTGACAGGTAGATTTATTAGTCCTGAAATTTGTACAGATCACACGTCACTCATGGCAAACTGTCAAAGTGTCAGCGGCTCCTGCAGGGCCCTTTCCAGCATCACCCCCCCCCCCCCTCACCCTTCCTCCCCCTTCCTCCTCCTCCATCTCCTTCTTCTTCTTCTGCAGGGACAGGAGACTTTTTTTTTTCTTTTCTTTTTTTTTTTCCTCGCTCCGACGCAAAACATTATCGCTGCTGCGGCGGCGCGAGCCAGAAAAAGAGGGGGAAAAAAAAGAATTCATATCCACTTAAGTCTCTCTTTTCAAACATTTCTGACACGGGGCGGAAATAAAGAGTGACATAAATCATGAAGAAGTACTTCTGCATGAGATTAGCAGGGAAAAAGTAGAGGAAGATGGGAGGAGGAGGAGGAGGAGGGGGGGAGGAGGAGGAAGGGGTGATGAAGTTCAGAGCAGAAGAATTTCCTTCATCGCAGCTTCTAGTTTGACTTTCTAGCCTCCAGTTTGGTACAATTGTGAATGTTTGGAGAGTGAAGACTGTAGCCAGTGGGTCAGGGTGGAGGGTGAGGTGGGGTGAGGGGGGGTGGGGGAGATGAATGAGGTGGAGGTGCCGAGTGATGCGGAGGTGATGGCAGGGGGAGGAGGGGGAGGATTTATGAGCCGCCTGGAGGTGTTGCTGCGTGACGGGGACGGCTTGAACTTCTGAGGGGAAACAGTGGAGGGCAGGGGGCGGAGCCAGGAGGGGCGGAGCCAGGAACCAGGAGCCAGGAACCAGGATCCAGGAACCAGGATCCAGATTTCGTTCGTTTCGCAGGGATTCCTTTTTATTTCAAATATGCAAATTTGACAAAACTCCCTAACTGCTATTAAGCAATTCCATAACATAAAACCATCTACCTACCTACACACACACACATATATATATGTGCATATATACACATACATGTACACATCCGCTGGAGAGCATATTGAGCAGCTCTCTGGAAAAAGTAGCACAAGCAGAAGAAGTGAAGAAGTGAAGAAGTGAAGGATGAACTTTCCTCAGTTGCGAGGGTCAGAAAACTTTGTCTGAACCTTAAGGACACATTTCAAGCACAAGATTTGACTTTTTGCCATCAGCCTCCGACTGAAGTGCGTCTGAGAACTTCCTCAGACCTGCTCGTGTGTTTGGACGTCCTGCCTCTTCATCACTGGCCTGGTTGTCTTCACACAAAGACCTCAGGAAGCTTCAGAGTTCCTGTGAGGGAGCAGCCTGGATCCCAGTAGTTCCTGATGAGCTGCTGCTGCTGCTGCTGCTGCTGCTGCTGCTGCTGCTGCTGCTGCTGCTGCTGCTGCTGCTGCTGCTGCTCCACATCTGGTCCTGATCTTTCAGAGTTAATTAGTCACATTGAGGCCGTCTGAAGATAAATCCATCATCCGGCAGAGAACACAAACATTTTGAGAAATGAAAGGAAGTGAGGTGACACGTCGCCTGACGCTTAAATAAATCATCTCGCCATGATTAAAAACTCCCGGCCTGTTGTGTGTGTGTGTGTGTGTGTCAGCGTGTGTGTGTGTGTGACAGTAAAGGCGTCATCTGGAGGTTTTAATGAGAGCGCCCGCTGCGTGTGTGGCTCCTCTTCTTCACGCAGCAATAGGAGATGATTTATTTGCGGAGGACGTGTTTGATCTTCAAGCTCCTGCAGGTTAAATGTGTTGACTCCTCCTCCTTCTCCTCCTCCTCCCGCTCCTTCACCTCCTCCCGCTCCTCCTCCTCCTGGTCTGTGTTTGGTGGGCTTGCCCACACGCTGTTCCCTGCTGGTAGATGTTCTTTCGGTCCGTCAGTTCACAGCTGATCTAACAGGCTGCTTTTTTTTTTTCCTTTTCTCTTTTATTTTCCCACAGTCCTGCGGCGTTGAAACGACCTTGAAATGACCTTTGCCAGGGGTCAGCGCCTCCAATCCCGATGAGAAAAAGTCCCTTCGCTTCTTCTGCTGTGACGCTGAAATACGAAACCAGCCCCCCGTGACATCACAAAGGGTGCAAATACCTCTCCCAGGTTAGTGACCACACCCCCCCCTCCCCCATCACCCTCTCCACAGCCAGGTGTTGGCTCCGCCCTCCGACCCCAACTTGTTTTCATCCCCTTTCCAAACACGTGGAAGGTCCTCATGATTCGCTGTAAACACCGGGCGAAGTGGAGATAATTAATCACGTCGGGCTCCATGATGAGATTAGAAAAATAAATGTTAAATCGAGGTGCAATACGAGATCTTTTTCTGAATGAAAAAAGAGAAGAAGAAAAAAAAAAGTTTGTTTTTATTTCTGTTGCAGCAGCAGCGGCAGATTAATGAGACGCTTCGAATGAAAACACACTCAAGACTTTGGCAACACTTTAAGACAAAGAAACACTGGATGGAGCCCGAGCGCTCGGGTTCGGTTGAGTTCCGAGCCGGGTTTTTTTCAAATCATTTCACACGAACGGATCGTTTCTGCGCCTCGGCGTCGCGTGTGAACGGAGCGAATATCCAGCGAATCTCAGGTTTCCCTTTGTTTGAATGTTCCCCCCCTTGCGCTGCTGATTGTGCGATTGAAATGGCATCGCGTGCACACACGCAGAGTGCAACTCGGCGCACAATGCGGTGGATTAAGTCAGACTGGCGGGGAGAAGGAAAAAACAGGCAGGCCTCGCTGCAAACTGACATGACTGGCAACCCAAATGGTGTCTGTCAAGAGGAAGAAAGGCGAGATGAAAGAACACGTCAAGGGAGTGATGATATCTCTGCTGAGCCCCGGGGCTGACACACACACACACACACACACACACACACACACACACACCTTCTGACAGAGTTTTAATAAAACCTGTCCAACGCCCTCTCCCTGGGTAAAGTGTGAGTGATGGCCTGGATAGACTCCAGGATGAGATGTGAACAGCCAGTCACACACACACACACACACACACACACACACACACACACACAGAGGATCTGAACTCTGCTTTTGTTTCTGCCTCGGTTCTTCTAAACAAACACAGCGTCGCCTTCTTCCAACTCACATCCCATGTTGACACACACACACACACGCACACCATGCCCACGCACTGTAAATCACGACATGCGACGCCTCCACACACACACACACACACACACACACGCCGAGGCAACACTTCCTCCTCTGTGTGAGCGGCTCGCTGGCTCTTGAGTTACTGCGGGGAGACGCTTTATCAATATTTGTGGAGTCAAGAGGCTGAGGTTGTGTTTGATGGAGGAGCTCCAGCTTCTAATTACCTGCAGGACAGAGTGTGTGTGTGTGTGTGTGTGTGTGTGTGTGTGTGTGTGTGTGTGTGTGTGTGTGTGTGTGTGTGTGTGTGTGTGTGTGTGTGTTGAGAGAGGCCAGACCTCCATAGAAGAGGCCTGTCTACTAGATGTAATCCTGCCCACTCTGTTCACCAGAATGTCACTGTGCGTGTGTGTGTGTGTGTGTGTGTGTGTGTGTGTGTGTGTGTGTGTGTGTGTGTGTGTGTGTGTGGCCAAACGAGGAGGTCAGACAGACGTAAGAGAAGAGAGACTCGCTCAGCTGATCGTCACAGATTATTTTCTATTTCCACCGTTGAAACTCACCCACTGTTGAGGGGGAGGGCCTGTGGAGGGGGGCGGGGCTAGAGTGACAGAGCAGTCACAGCCAATCAGCATCAACGTCCTCCCGCGTGTCGGCGGGTTCTCCCCTGAGCGACGTCCTGCACCTCTCTCTCTCTCTCTCTCTCTCTCTCTCTCTCTCTCTCTCTCTCTCTCTCTCTCTCTCTCTCTCTCTCTCTCTCTCTCTCTCTCTCTCTCTCTCTCTCTCTCTCTCTCTCTCTCTCTCTCTCTCTCTCTCTCTCTCTCTCTCTCTCTCTCTCTCTCTCTCTCTCTCTCTCTCTCTCTCAGTTTTTCTCTCTCTAAAAGCTCTCTCTCTCTCTCAAATTCTCTCTCAATTTGCAGGTGTTTCATTTTCTCTCTCTCTGGTCTGACCCTACCTCTCTCTCTGTCTGCTGTGTTTGTTTCCATGACAGTTTTTTGCGATATTCCTCCGCATGGATCCGTGTGAAAAACCACCTGATGAGAGCATCAAAACCTTCCAGCCATGTTTGAGAGGTTGTGCCATGTTTGGGTGTTTCCATCCCCAGTTTTTATTGCCATGTTTAGGTTTTGCGCAGTTCCTAGGGGTGATGGAAACGCGGCTTCTCTCTCTCTCCTCATGTCTCCGAGTCCTCGGCCCTCTTGTGCCCTGTCGGCGAGGCCTGGCTGCACCTGCAGCTGGACCCTGTGGCCAGGCAGGATGTGCTGTCAGGTTCTCAGGAAGGGGATGAATCTTTAACGCCGTCCCGTCGGCTGGAATCAGAAATGGCCTGCCGGCAGAAAGTCGGTGGTCAAGTTCTTTGACATTCTCTCTCTCTTTTTTCTCTCTCTCACTCTCCCTCCATATTGACAGAAACGAGCATTTTGTTTGAAAAAATAAAAACCAGATGTGTGTGGTGTCACTTCTAACGCACTCTGACACACGTTTCCCCAGAATGCTGTGTTTCTTCTCCAGCTGCGGCCACCTGACTGGCAGGAGTCCCTGTGATTTGGCGGAAAAGCCCTTTAAAAGCAGCCGTTCAGAGGGTTCTGGCTCAAACACGGGCACGCTCAGCTTGAAGCAAAAACATTCCTGCAAGTTAAAATAATCCCCACAATTATTTTTGTCCCCCCCGAAAAAAAAATTGCTCAAAAAATATAAAAAAAATAAATGACAAGCTTAATAAGAGCGTTGGCGACACACTCTGTCCCGGTTCGTCAGCGTCTCTTTTCAAGGGGAGTCTGTGGTGGAGGAAAACTGGGAGTCGCTCACAGTTCCTGGAAGTTTTGTTGCCTAAATGTTGAAGTTGAAAAAATTCCAGGGAGGGAATCCAAACGATGGGGAGATAGCGAGCGGGGGCAACGACAACAAACAACCTCAGTGCAGTTTGACGGCTCGACTCTGGTGTCTGTTGACTTGATGCCACAAATACTGGCAGTTTTTCACTGCTGCCAGCAGGTGGCGTGAGACTCAGATCGCAGGTAAACCAGCAAAGTCCAGCCGAGGCAGTGTGTTGCTGTTATCGCTCACGTTGTTTCGCATCGTCGAAGGTTAAAGCAGGCGTGGGCAAACTACGGCCCGAGGGCCATATGTAGCCCGTTAAACTTTCTAATCCGGCCTGTGGAACTTGAAGAAATGATATTAATAGTCAGCGAGTAATTAAATGGCTGTGTTTTTTTTTTCAGTGTTTTCAGAGTCATTTCAGTAAAGAGCTGAACACCCTGGTGGGGCTTCAAAGACTTCAACTTTGCTTTGCTTCATTTTCCATTGACATGAAAGCAACATGTTTTCTACATAATATCCCATGATAGATTGTTTCCTCCTATGAGGTGGCTCACCAAAACACTCCATCCATCTGCTGCTGCTCCGCTACCCCCCTATGTCACATCTTAAACCCTTTGTGGCCCACCTGTCAGAAGGTGTCTTCTGATAACGCTGCTGGTTGCCAGTTTACATTGCGGACAGGATTTTGCCAAGTAACACAATATCATTTCGGGACGTGGACCTGATGCAGCGGTCACTTGCTGCTAGGCTACATATTGTGTGTTCGCAGCGTTGCAAAACGTCACCGTTCTAGCTAGCAAATTTCCCGTCTCCAAACGAGACGCAGGGAAGACGTTTTGACAAGATTGGGAAATTTCAAATGTCTAGGAAGTACCGGCTGTTTTCTGTTTGTTTGTTTTTTGCTCAGTGATAACCTTTTTTCGTACGTGAAAGATAAAGACATTCAGAAGGTTCTTGTGATTCAAACCAAACTGCTGAGGTGTCCAGACACACAACTCGAACTTTGCGAAACTCCTTTAACGACGACGAGCCTCTCAGGAATTTAGATGAAAAGTCACCAGTGAGAAGGAAGACGAGTGGCTGCAGTTCCAGGATTCTCCTCCGGGGGGGAGGTGGAGGAGTGTTTCTTATTTTATTTCATTTCATCGTCGTCATTGTCTCCCGCTGCCAGGAGGGAGTGCCCAGATTCCGACCGCCGCTGTGGGCGGAGTCCCGATCTCCTTCACCTGTGACGCAACCAGATTTTTACAGCTTGGAATCAAAGCGTCACCTGACACCTGACGCTCTGATGATTTACGCACTTCTCCTGAGGTCGTTGACAGCCCGCAGGCCGCAGCCGCCGCTGGCTGAGTCACGCGAACTGTGTTTGACCCGACGTGTCGCTCCCGCCCCGCGGCCTCGCAGCAGCAGCAGCTGTTGGTCTCAAGGTTTGTGGTGACGTTGTGTTGTTGTGCAGCTAGGTGATGGTGTTTAATAATAACACAAATAACAATAATACATTCTATTTATAAAGCAAGTGCTACAGATAAGCACAAAATAAAGGGAAAACTGTGAATCGAGATAATTAAAACTTAATCAGAACTCGGAGACGGAGAAGCGGCGAACAAACAGTCGGCAGCAGCTGATTCAGAGCAGGGCAGGCTGCCGATTGGCCGACCCAGCTGGAAGGGGCGGGAGTGTGGGGGAGGTTTGGGGGGGAGGCGAGGGGGGAGGGTGTCGCTGGCTCTCAGGATAATTTACGGCTCCTCCGTCCTGGCGGAATGTGTTTGTAGCTCGCTGTAATGGAGGCCATCCATTCTGCCTGTCAGCGCCGGGAAGCACTTTTTCAGCCGGCCGCGGCAGGAAATGTTGGCCTGTGGGGGTGTGGAGGGGGGCGGCGTTCTCGCTTGTGGTCAGGACCGGCATTTTTTTTTTTTTTTTTTTTTTTTTTTTTTTTTGACAGGTTCTCTTTTCTTCTTTTTTTCGGGACGTAAAGTCGCGACCTGTCTTCTCAGCTGAGGTTTTTACACGGAGGCCAGTAAAGCCTCTTTTCATCACGACGTCATCAGCGTATCGTCTGAGGTGTCGCTTAGCGCGCCTTGACGAGCGGCAGAGGAATTAAGAAAAAATAAAGAGGAAAAACAACTGCGAAGAAAAGGTTGATTTGTTCCGTTTGTTCCGTGGAAGTGAGGGGGGGGGGGCGAGCAGCTGCGAGCTGACAAAGAGCAGCTGCGCAGAGACGCAGCAGCAGCAGCAGCAGCAGCAGCAGCAGCAACGGGACAATTTTGGTAATGCAGCGCGCGGCCAACGTGTGGCGCCGCTGACACCCGATCCGTCAGCGCTGATTTGGCCTGGCGGGCTTCCAGGGCGGCGGGTCTGGGGGGGGTCGGCACATGGCCCTGCAGGTCCGGCGTGCTGTCGCATTGACCTTGAGGGGAGCCCGGGGGGGTTTCGGGGTCGGCGTGCAGAAGCGCCGCAGATAAATCAAACGGCGGCCGTGGTTCAGAAACCAGAACGCCTCCGTTCATCATCGCTGCTCTCACCGCCGCCGCTGCAACTCAGGCTGAAGCTCCTCCCCCACCCCTGCCCGGCCCCTCCCCTTCCTGTCCTCTGGCAGGTGCGTCGTGTTCAGTGTCGCAGCCTGACAAGTGTTATTATTTACGCCACATGAGGGGACTTGCAGCTCCAGCAGCCAATCAGAGAGCTGCTTTCCAGCTTTACCTCCAGACCGGACCGGACCGGACCGGACTGGACCCTTGAGAGGGGGTGTGTGTGTGTGTGTGTGTGTGTG
>CM020507.1:2032500-2040000 GCA_009823395.1 Thamnaconus septentrionalis | reverse complement strand
GAGTCTGGGAGGCGGAGGCCACCAGAGGCAGCGACCGGGGGCAGGAAAGAGCTGTGCTTGTGCTGTGAGCCACGCTTCAGGAATGCTTTGAGGCTCCATGTCTGATGGAGGCACCTGTAAAGTTGCAGTGCAGAGAACACACACACACACACACACACACACACAGAGGCTGTTGTGTGGCTCTGCTCGGCAGGTTTAAGAGCTGCAGTAAGTCAGAGATGCTAATACTGGGGCTGGAAGACAGGAAGGGAGAAGTGCGAACGACGCTGCTATAAATCCACAATATAATATCAGAGACGGGCCAAAGGGAATAACTGGTGTCACACCTTTAATCACAGCCTGATGCTCTCGTCCAGATGTACAAGGGTGAACCTTTTGGCACCGGGAGACAGAAAAACATGTTGACGTACCCGGAGCTGCAAAGTGGAGTTTGCCAGCAGGCGAGATTAGCAATTCCCAAATCAAACCGATGAGATGCTTCAGGCTCCAGACTGGGGTTTAAAAAGCTGAACCTGAATTCTCTTGGCAGTAACCCGTGGTTTCCTCCTTCGGATGGAGTTCACTTTGAGATTTAATGGGGTTCAAAGACTTCAAACTGAAATCAAATTGCATACAGAAATGAAGTAGCACCGTGTTCAAAGGCAAAACTTTTTCTGCTTCTGATCCAGGTCGATGATTCCAAACTTTTCGCTGTCATTACTTTTGGATTCCTGCAGAATCATTGCGCTGTGCTACCGGAGGTAACGTTGTTGGTCACGACCTGAGTTGAGGTTCGCTGTAATTCCAGCCTTGACCACCGTGCGCTTAAACACAACTACATCTGTTGTGATTGTGCAATTATTTTTAAAAATAAAAACAAATCCCTCCTTCATCCCAACAGCACCTGTAACCCCCTGAGGCAGCCTGGGGGGGGCGATACATATATTTATATATAGGCATTTATTTATTTATTTATTTATTTATTTTTGGGTGGCTGTCAGGCCGTCCAATCAGTGAAGCCGATATATGAACTATCTAGCACTGATGTAATGCGCCCCATAAATCTGCTTTAATTGCTCAGCGTGGGGACAGCCAGGGGGCGCCGGCGGCAGGATTTATGGCCCGGTCCTGGCATCCTAACGACTCTGTGCTTTTAATATCATTACCCTGTAATTTATAACGCCGCCGCCGTGCACACACCCCGGCCTTCAGCATAACTCTTGTTTATTTACGCCCCGTTTTTAAAGGCCACTCCAGTGACACGGGCATTTAGCACGCCGCGGCCGGGGCTTTAATCATCGGCCCCTAATGGGGCCCCGTTGTGCAGCCGCGTCCTCTGGCTGCCTCCCACTGCGGCCTGGGCCGGCCGGCCGGAGCCGCCCAGGACCCTGGGCCTGTTTGTGTGGGCGCTGGTCCTGATCCAGGTCCAGGTCCAGTGGCCCGGTCGCTAGGAGGCCGTCAGGCTGAATGGCGCCATTTGAACGCCGGTTGTTTTTGTGGGGAAATTTGCATAATTACAGCAACTGTGTAGTGCCAAAAAGATGGAAAATTATAATAATTAAAAGAAATAAGGCAACATAAAATGAAAATAATATATGTTGTAGGTAATAAAAATAAAAAAAACAAGATATTTACATCTTATGGACAGTTGGATCTACTATCTACATCCACTAACAAACTTTTGACTGCTAGTGTAGCTATACGTACATTCAGAAACCATCATCCTTCTTCTGTCCTGATCTTCTGCTTCCTCAAACCCTTCGCTGATTCCTCAGCTGTTTACCTCCCGTGTCCTCCTCATGGCTCCTTTATTTCCAGGAGGTGGTTGCGGAGGGGAGGCTCCGCCTCCTTGACTGCCGTGTCACACTTAATGGTTTCCAGATCAGGCTCCGTGATGCCAGCCGCTAAATGGCCACGCAGCAGCCGCTGACAGTGACATATTAGTTTTTGCGTCCCGGCGCAAATCCGATAGCTCCGAGTCCAGATTTGATTAATGTCCTTCCATTCGGAGGCTGTAATTGGCTGCGACTACGGCTGCAAGAAATAATCAGGCGCTGCTACTCCAGCCGGGGACGACGGGTGGAGCAGAGCGGAGCGGAGCAGAGCAGGGGTCGGCCGCGGCTAACGAGCTAGCTGGTTAATTAAACCTGCTGCACCGTGGAGACAGTTACTGATGACTCCTGTGACAAAGAGCTCCTACCTCATTCTTCACCTTCTTTCTCCTCCTCCTCCTCTTTCCTCTTGCTTCTCCTCCTCCTCTTTTCTCCTCCTCCTCTTTCTTCTTCTCCTTCTTTTCTTCCTTCTCTTCCTTCTCTACCTTTTTCCTCCTTCTCATTCTTTTCCTCCTCCTCCTCGTCTTTCTCTTCCTCCTCTCAGTTAGGAACAATAGCTTAGAAACTGCGCAAGATCTAAATGGCGCAATGAAGGAAAACAGGCAATCAAAACCCATGAATTTGGAAAAAACCTCTCAAGTATCTCAAAGACAGTTTCCCAGTCATGTAGATATTTATGTATATCGCAAAAGTGCAACGGAAAAACGTTACGTAAGTACAAAGAGGTTTTTACAAGAATCCCGCAATTTTACTGCTGCTGACGCTACGAGTTTGAATCCTGGAAATTTCCGCTCCCAGAATTTATTTTGGCCCTAACCAATCGGCTTCCTCTGAGGAGAAAGAGGCGGAGCTACAGCCGTGACGGGGAAGCAGGAAGCTGCTGCTAGCGTGTTGTGTCGTCGTGTCTCTGATCATCAGCTAGCTTATATGAGGCTCTGACACGCAAATGTCAGTGTTCTGCGTCGGCAAAGAAAATGTGAAGGCAAAAGTAAACAAATGATATGAGGGGGAAAAAATACATTTTTCTTCAGGTGAGATAATTGCAGCCAAGTCGTTCACTGCTGGGGTTGACAGATTATTTGTCCGCTGCTGCTGCTGCTGAAACGGCAATTAAGCGAGCGGCGGATTCATCATGTCGGTGTCGCAGCCTCATCACTCTCGCACACTGGACGCCTCCGCTGACAGACAGCCAATCAGAGGCAGCCGCACACAGGAAAACTGCTCTATTAAAAGAGAAGCCTTTGGCCGTCTGAGCGCCGGTCGTCTGCCGTGTTCGCTGTTTGTAGAAAAGGGTTCAAAAAGAAAAAGAGTGTAGCTTTAGCCACGACCTGCCCATCAAGCCAAACCTTCTGCTGCGCTGCTCTGACACATTCTGACAAACTCTCTTCAAATCGACGAGAGCCGAGATGTTTCCCCAGAGATGGAAACGCTCTCCAGCTGGAATGGATGAAGGAGTTTCCTTTATTTTCATTTTCTATCTTGGCACTGAAGGTGTTTTCCACCTGGACGAGCACATTCATTGTCATCCTGGCCTCCGGCGGAGCCGCCTGACGTCAAGTTCCACATCATGATTGATTATCCGGAAAACAGAAGAAGAAAAAAAAGATCTTCTGGATGGATTTAAAAAAAGAAATTGACAAAGTGAGTTTGAGAGCGGGAGTCGCCAACCTCTCTGCCACCGAGAGCTGCTTCATGGGTCCTGAGTCTGATGAAGGGCTGCCAGTTTGTTACAGTCTCCTGAAATATTAAACTCTCTGAGTTATTTATGTATCATTAATGATGCTCATCTGTGTGAAGACGCTGATCAAGTGAAGGAGTTCTCAACAGACCGAGGTCGGATCACATTGAATTTTAGACGCAGCTCAACTCTTCCAACAGGCCTGCGGGGGGCGACTCATGTGGTCCTACCTGGTCCTACCACCAGGTGACCCCTGGTTTAGAGACATTTGGGGGCCAACCGTCTCCATTGGTGCCATCAGCTCCTTCTTACATCCTCACTTTGCAAACCAACTCCATCCTGGTTCATCTTCAGCCCCGTGGCCACCAGGTCACCCGATTCCCAGCTCTGTGTGTGTGTGTGTGTGTGTGTGTGTGTGTGTGTGAGTGCTGAGAGAGAGAGAGAGAGAGAGAGAGAGCGGAGGTGTTAGAATGGCGGTGCTGACAGCAGACGAGTGCTTTGTTTAGAGAAGCTCCGGCCCTCCACTGAAGAAGAGATTGCTGTTTTGTCTACACGCCAACTCGTCGAGTGTCTGTTTGTCTGCACGCGCGCGTGTGTGTGTGTGTGTGTGTGTGTGTGTGTGTGTGTGTTTGTGGGGACTCAGTCCTCAGCTGCCGCCTCGCCAGACTAACGACAAGACAAACAGCAGGTTAATTCTGTCTCCGTCTGTCTCTACCTGTGAGTCTGTGTGTTGAAAGCTCCTGACAGTGTTTGCGTGTGTGTGTGTGTGTGTGTGTGCGTGCGTGCCTGTGTGTGTGTGTGCGTGCCTGTGTGGGACTGATGACAGCAAACAGAGGGAAACAGTGCGTTGAGCAGCAGCAGGAGGAGGAAGACGGACGACCTCAGCGGCATCTTGAACTGACGCTGACCTTAACTCCGCCCCTCTGATCCCCCCTTTCACCCCCCCCTCGACACACACATCCCCCCCTGCCGGGGAAGAGGCCTCCCACATTCGGCAGGTTAAAGACACTGAACTGACATATAAACAAAAGCAGAAGTCACAGTTGAAACCCGACACATCATGACTATGACAGTCTTTCGCAAAACAAAATCGATTTTTCTAAAATTTTGTCAAACAAACATTTGAGATTTGCAGGTGTTTCCACCCATCCATCTTTTCTCCGTCCCCTTGAAACGGACCAATCAGAAATCAAACAATTGTTCTCTACCTGTGTCGCCAGCTGGTAGCCGCACACCAGCGGTGGTGGGCGGAGTCTAACTCAAGGTGAACGCGCTGGATGGTTTGGGCGTTTTCTCCAAAACTCTCTTCCTGATTCCAGACGTGAGCTTTTCAAGGCGGACGCCGCGTGATTGGCTGACTCGCTGACTCACCGAGACGCCTTCCTTCCTCCGTGCCACTCGGCGAGACCGACGCCACCCAACATGTCAGCGACTCTCGCCATCCAATTAGAGCACGGCGCTGCGGTTTCTCGCCAGCATTGTCTGCTCCGCCTCGTAAATTGTCGACCTGTTGTCCCAGAGAGTCGCTGACTGAGAGGCTGCGAGGCTGCGTTCGCTGCGACCGCCTCCACCGACAAACAGCCCGCAGGGAAAATCCTGGGATTCTTCCTGTCAGCCCAGAGTCGGGAAAAACAGCGGAGGGCCGAGAATATTCCAAAGACGGACGGGCAAACGCCTGAGGGGGGGGTCAGGGTTGTCACACAGTGGGCGGCGGCCTCCCCGGAAGGCCACAAGGCCAATTAAGGCCTCGTTCAAAGCAGTTCAGAGCGTTTTGTCCCTTTACGAGACGCTGATTTACTGCTTCTTTTGTTTGAAAAGACAAAAAGAAAGAAAGA
Source organism: Thamnaconus septentrionalis (assembly GCA_009823395.1). Lineage (NCBI taxonomy): Eukaryota > Metazoa > Chordata > Actinopteri > Tetraodontiformes > Monacanthidae > Thamnaconus > Thamnaconus septentrionalis. Next base: position 2,034,676 of record CM020507.1, on the reverse strand, counting down.
AAAAAAATCTCCCAGCTGGAGGAGAGGAGGCGGCGTAAACACCGGCGTAAATCTCCGGGGATTTTCCCACAGCTGTTCAGTGCGGCGCTCTCACAGCGGGAAGAGCTCTTGTTTTTTTATTCATCTATGTGTTTGTGTCCGACGGGCAGGCGTCTGATTCTGAAAAAAACAAAAAACAACGTACCGGCTCTCTAACAGTTCAGTTTGCAAAAAAAAAAAAATACAGCATCTGGAATGAAACTCAGTCCCCGCTTCCGTCTGTGTTTACACGCTGATCATTTCTGGCGGCTGAAGGCTTCAAACCGGTGCAGGAGGAGTCGGAGGAGGTTCTGAGGTTTGTGCTGCACCTGGTTTATTGAAAAGATTTCCCAGGTAAACAAGACGACGGAGCCGGACTGGAAGTCCGGCGCGGCGCCACCAGCTGCATCCTGTCAAGACTGCACACATCAGAGATGACGTTCGGCCAATAGGAGATCAGTGCCGAGCAGGAAGACCGGTCAGGTAGTCCCCCTGCAGGCCGGGGAGGAGAAGTGACGCAGTTGAAGATCTTTTATTTTAGAGGCGACAACGGAAAGAAAGATGCCGGGAGGAGTTGTCAAGTGGAAAACAAGTTTTGGAGCGTGTGAGGTCGATCCAGGATGATTCACGAGTGGCATAGAAAGAGAAGAAGAAGAAGAAGGAGAAGAAGAAGAAGAAGAAGAAGAAGGAGGAGAAGAAGAAGAAGAAGGAGGAGGAGGAGAAGAAGAAGAAGAAGAGAAGAAGAAGAAGAAGAAGAAGAAGAAGAAGAAGAAGTGGAAGAACTCAGGTTCACAACATCTAGCACAGGGCTGGGGAAACTTCTTAACTGGTGGGGCCACAACGGGTTCTAAAGTGTGCCAGACGGGGGTAGCGGAGCAGCAGCAGATGGATGGAGTGTTTTGGTGAGAAAATATATCATGGGATGTGTAACACGTTGCTTTGATGTCACTAGAAAATGAACCAACACAAAGTTACAACAAAACATCTGGCTATGAATCCTCACGGTGTTTAGCTCTTTATTGAAATGACTCTGAAAACACTGAAAAAATGGATGAAACAGCTTTTTCGGCGGGCCGGATTATAAAACTTAACGGGCCGCACATGGCTCCCGGGCCGTAGTTTGCCCACGCCTGGTCCAGCTGATGCTCTGCCACGGCCGCCGCCCAGGCTGCATTGTTCTGTTTGCACTCAGGCCGAGATGATTAATGGGTCTGGAGTCCATCAGGATGAATCAGGCCGCAGCGCCTGGCTCCGCCCCTTCCTGTCAGTCTGCTTCTCCGTCCACTAATTAGACTTTTTACGACTGGCTGTGCAGCAAATGCTTCATAAATCTGCTGACAGCCAACCATTACATCCCGCTGCTGTCCTCACACACACACACACACACACACACATACGCACGCACGCACTCGCACACGTCATGCAAACATCGTAATCCCCGCCCACTATTTCCTGCTTTTATTGCCATTGGCCCCTGATTTAATGACACTTTGATGATGGCGCCGTAAAACGCTGCGCGGCGCAGGACGCAACCAGGCTGCGCATCACTGGCTGTGTGTGTGTGTGTGTGTGTGTGTCTGTGTGTGTCTGTGTCCAGTCAACAAGCAGACATCTTTGAAGACATTTGAAGGCGGGTCCTCGTCTGTCATTGGCCAGGGGAAGTACTGTGTGTGTACATGTGTGTGTGTGTGTGTGTGGAAGAACTGCGGAGTGTATTTTCTAACTCCCAGTCAAGTTTCCAGCTGAACTCTGGCTGTAGCTCCGCCCCCTTGTGATTGGTCGACTCCTGACTATTCTGATTGGAGCGTTTGACTGCGATTTGCCAAACAAAAAAACAACGACAGAAAAAAGCTGAAAAGAAAAAATAAATCACCACATCTGTAGTGAACCAATCAGATTCCTCCGCTAGCTGTGTACCTGTGTGTGTGTGTGTGTGTGTGGATGTGTGTCGTAGACAGTGGCCAGCCACCATATTGTCTGGCAGCCAGTCATATTTTAGCATGTTAACACACCATCTGTTTACCCTCATGAGCATTCATTACACACAAATGAGTGTACACAGCAGGCTGTCACACACACACACACACACACATTCCGACACAAATACACGTTATATATGTGTACAGTGATACACAACACGTACACAAAATAAACACAA
>CM020507.1:2020000-2025000 GCA_009823395.1 Thamnaconus septentrionalis | reverse complement strand
CTCGCCCGTTCCGGTCAAAGGTCGCCCGGGGGGTTCGTGACCGCCGCTTGTTGTTTGCCAGCCGTGATTTGAAAACAGCCGGGAGGGACGGAGGAGCCCATCAGCAGCCGGAGAGGGAAAATAAACAGCGGCGTTCCGACAGTCAAACACGTCGAGCAGCTGTTTGTTATTACGGCCCGAGTGTTTGGATTGGCTCCCATCGTTAAACAACCCGGCAGCAGCAACACAAAGAGAACCAGGAGGGAAGCGGAGTGGAAACCGTCACCGTGCGTGTGGCGTCTCGGGGCGGTCATGAGCTACAGCGTCCACTAGGGGGAGCCGACGCCATCGAGTCGCTGTGGCTGAAAGGGTTCTCTTCCTCCAGTTGTCGCTTCTTGTCCTCGCTGCTCTTGTTTTGTGGTGCAGCTTGGTGAACAGTGGATCCACGCTGCTCGACGCTGCCCCCACAAGTCTTCTCGTGGTACTGCTGCTGCTGCTGCTGCTACTGCGACTTTTATTATTGCACGACACGAGACGCGTGCTGTTTGCACACACCGTCACAAATTCACAACTTCTTGTCTTGTTTTGTTTTTTTTTTTGTCACATCGACCAATCAGAAGGCAGCATTCAACCTGCTGGTACAGAGATGCGTGATGACTGGCTGACTAGTTGTTGTCGTTGCTGTTGTTGTCGTCGTCAGGAATGTTTTGGGGTTTTTTTCAACAAAATTCCGCAGTTTGATCCAGTATCACTGCTGTCGTCTAAATTATTGAAGCCCGCCTCCAGACCAGAGAGTCGGACAATGAGAGGCGTGCAGCAGGACTGCAGACCTGCTGACTCATCACTCTGCTGCTGCTGCTGCTGCTGCTGCCGGGGAAAACGGCTCCCAGGCGTCCGCCGCCTCCGCTCCTCCCACTCCCACTCACTTCCTGTTCTCTCTCCTCCCTCCCACCCCCACAGCATCCCACCATCCTCTCTCTCTCTTTTATTTCCTGACAGACGAGTGGGCTCGCCACTGTCCTGTCTCTCTCTCTCTCTCTCTCTCTCTCTCTCTCTCCTTCCTTTGTTGGTTTTAGACTGAAGAAAAGAGGCAAAGGCAGATGTGACGAGTGTGTGTGTGTGTGTCACTGCTAGTCATGTTCGCAGGTTGGTTTTTAAACAGACGTAAAGCCTGAAGTCCTGTGGTTCCTCAGGGGTTCCTCAGTGGTTCCTCAGTGGTTCCTCAGGGGTTCTTCAGTGGTTCTTCAGGGGTTCCTCAGGGGTTCCTCAGTGGTTCCTCAGGGGTTCCTCAGTGGTTCTTCAGGGATTCCTCAGTGGTTCCTCAGTGGTTCCTCAGTGGTTCCTCAGTGGTTCCTCAGGGGTTCCTCAGGGGTTCCTCAGTGGTTCCTCAGTGGTTCCTCAGGGGTTCCTCAGGGGTTCCTCAGTGGTTCCTCAGTGGTTCTTCGGGGTTCCTCAGTGGTTCCTCAGGAGTTCCTCAGTGGTTCCTCAGGGGTTCTTCAGTGGTTCTTCAAGGGTTCCTCAGGGGTTCCTCAGTGGTTCCTCAGGGGTTCCTCAGGGGTTCCTCAGTGGTTCTTCAGGGGTTCCTCAGTGGTACCTCAGTGGTTCTTCAGGGGTTCCTCAGTGGTTCTTCGGGGTTCCTCAGTGGTTTCTCAGGGGTTCCTCAGTGGTTCTTCGGGGTTCCTCAGTGGTTCCTCAGGGGTTTCTCAGTGGTTCTTCGGGGTTCCTCAGGGTGGTGTCCTCCCTCCACAGCTGTTTTGTTGACTGGCACTTGCAGACGACTCTGTTGTCTCAGTGATCGATGACTGAGTTGTAGCTACACTTTGTAGCCATGTTTCCCTGCTGGTCTCAGAACCATTCAGGAATCTCCTGGATGTTTACTGTGCAACAAATGAGCACTGAAGACACTTTACCTGGACCGGGACGCAGTGTCGCCCTGCAGGTGGTTGCTGAGAGAAACATCAGTCCTAGTGTGTGTGGGCCGGTGTGTGTGTGTGTGTGTGTGTGTGTGTGTGTGTGGGTGGGTCGGTGTGTTTGTGGGTCAGCGGCTGATAAGTGACGGCTGTTGATGGCCTCATCAGCCGCCTGCCAGCCTCGCTGACGTCTCTCTTTCTCTCCCACTGCTTCCCGGCTGCCCGTCTCAGTCAGTCAGTCAGTCAGTCAGTCAGTCAGTCAGTCAGTCAGTCAGTCAGCGTCCGCCTCCACTGCCGCCGCCCGACACACACTCAACCGCAACCCCATTGATCGGGTGCGTGTGTTGGGGGCAGAGCCGGGGAGGCGGAGGTGGTTGGTGTATGGGGACACGAGGGGGGAGGGGCCTATTGATAAGGCAGAGAATTGAGTGATTGGCGGCGTCAATGGGAGACCCTAGGGAACAATAAGATTCCCAAACTGCCAGTGTGTATTTGTGTGTGTGTGTGTGTGTGTGAGAGAGAGACGCACAATGCTGGCCGCTCTCCGCCCTCAGTCATCCATCTATGTGACAGGACAATGGAGCGATTGAGCGTCAAAGCTAAGGAGCTACGTTTGCTTAGCGTTGCCCTCCGCTCGCCCTTCAGGTTTTTTCTATTCTTCTTCTCTATTTTTGGTCTATTTTTTATTTTTCTTGACATAATAAACAGCGGTTGACATGGTGGCGCAGTGGACAGCACTGCCGACTCACACCAAGAAGGTTGTGGGTTCGATTAAGCATGTTTTAGCATCGTATGCTAATGCGCCGCCATGACCAAACTCCCTTTTTTTTTTTTTTTTTACAGATGATGTGGCCGCCGCCCCATCAGATAGCGCCGCCGCTGCTCCTCTATGAATATGTATGTCGGGCCGCGTACACAGAGGATTAGGATCTTTCCTCCTCCTCCTCCTCCTACTGCCGGCTCGCTCGCCGCTCTCAGCTGTTCAAATATTGTCTTTCTATTTATACGAGGCTCGGGGAAATATTTACCCTGGGCCGCCGAGGCAGGCCGGATACGACTGGGCAGCGTCTCAGCTTGTCAAATTAGCCGCCGCTCGCTGCCTGCTAATGTCTCCGTAATTGGAAAGGCTGGCAGCGCCACCCGCCGCCCACCACCACCTGGAGGGGGCGCCGCGTGCTGGAACTTCCTCAGCGAACACGACCGCTTTGTTCGTAGGGGTCGGATTTTTTTTCTTCGTGCGTCTTCGGCCTCGTTTCTCTTTGGCCGAACTGATGCCAGTGATGCAGCTTTAAAAAACTAATTTTCACACACGGTGGTGCCAACATGTAAAACCTGGACAAAGTCTTTGGCCAACATTGATAGTTATTAAAAAAAAATCTTCCTCCAGATAGAAACAGTGAACCTTTTTATATGGACCCAAACAAGTTTTGCTTCAACCTGAATACGGATCGAGCAAAGCTTAATATTATACAATAAACAACTTGCAACTGCAAAATCAAAATTGGCCCGCGGGCCACAGTTTGACACCGATGCTACAGCGTATGAATTTCAAACCTTTCTTTCAAACAAAAAGTCATTCAAGTTCTGCCCGGGCGAGTTTGAAACCCGAAGGAATCATTCAGCACCACGACAGTCGGCGCCCCCTGATGGCACGAACTGTCTCTGTCACATGACCGGCGGTTCGCCAGAGAGGTGGAAAGGAGCCACTGTATATCCTGTTGAAGACGCACATTGTGACTGTTGGAAGATGCATCATGCAGAGGAACTTTGCAGAATAACAGGAGCTTTGAGGAGACAGGAGGAGGAGGCAGGAGGAGGAGGACAGAGAGGAGGAGATCAGGAGATAAATCTCCGACGGGAAGCGGCGGCGGCGGCGGCGGCGGCGGCGGCAGTAACTCGGCGATGGAGGCCGTTAGCGCTAACGGAGGCGGCTAATGGAGAGACACATCTTCCTGCACACGACTAGAAGATGAGTCGAGGAGGAGAAGAGGGGAGAGGAGAGGAGAAGAGAATGCAGGAGGAGAGGAGATGAGAGGAGAACAGAGGAGGAGCCGCCGCCGCCGCCGCCGCCGCCACACTGATATCGATCTACTGCCGGAGAGATTGATGGAGCAATAAGGAGGCGAGGAGAGGAGAGACGGAGGGGAGGAGGGAGGAGGAGGGCAAGGTGAGAGGATTGCTGGGTGTGAGCTGAATGGATGGCAGGCTGATGAAGAGGAGAGGAGGGGGTGAGAAAGTGATGGACAGCGGATGAGTGAGAGAGAGTGAGGGAGAGAGAGAGAGAGAGAGAGAGGGAGAGAGAGAGAGAGAGAGAGAGAGAGAGAGAGAGAGAGAGAGAGAGAGAGAGAGAGAGAGAGTGAGAGAGAGAGAGAGAGAGAGAGAGAGGGAGAGAGGCTGAGAGAGAGAGTGAGGGAGAGAGAGAGAGAGAGAGAGAGAGAGAGAGAGAGAGAGAGAGAGAGAGAGAGAGAGAGAGAGAGGGAGAGAGAGAGAGAGGATGGCCAGACAGTGATGTCATCAGCCGAAGGGTGAGAGAGCAGCTGACTCCGCCCCAATTAGGTCAAAGAGAGCAGAGTGGGGGTGTGATGAGGGGGCTAAAGGTGACCCCCTCCCTCCCCCCCTCACTCCATCAGCCCCCCCGACCATCAGCCCCCCCGACCCACACTGCCTAATGGGACCATATATATCCTTTAATGAAGTCACAGCACTGACTGAGGGTGGCTGCGTGTGTGTGTGTGTGTGTGTGTGTGTGTGTGTGTGTGTGTGTGTGTGTGTGTGATTTATGGCCGTGTGTGGCGGTGAGTGGAGCGGCCATCACTCAGGTCCAAGGCCTAATGGAGAGTCTAGGCAGACAGCCGGCTGATAGATGGCCTGACCACACACACACACACACACACACACACACACACACACACACACACACACACACACAGTCATCAGATAACAGCACTAATGCTGCTCTCGCTCTCTACGCGTCCTTCAGGAATAGCAGGGTGGGTAGGAGAGGAAGGACGGAGAGCGTGTGTGTGTGTGTGTGTGTGTGCATGTGTGCGTGTTGTTGCGCTGAGATTGGTCGACTTGTCTACATGTCTGCCGATATGATCTCAATTTCCC
>CM020507.1:1940000-2015000 GCA_009823395.1 Thamnaconus septentrionalis | reverse complement strand
GCTCGCTCCCTCTCCCCACTCTCTCTCTCACACACACACACACACACACACATCAGGTTACTCATTCACAGCAGCTGATGGCCAGTTACCGGGTAACACGCAGCGTTAAATTTACAGCCGTCACTCCCCCTGCTGGCCAGTCTCGGTAGTGGAGCCACGCTTGGCCTTCACCCTACAGCCAAACATCTGCATGTTCCCCTTCCAGAGTCACTGCGAGGTTAGCGCCACCCTTCCACCACCACCACCACCCTGCATATTAACTTTGTCCGGCCCTGCCTCGCCGGCTTCCTCCACATTTCACAGCAATTACTCGGTGTTGATTTAGCTGTCAGTGGGCCCGGGGGCGGGGGGGGGGTGCGGCGGCGAGGTGCCGGCGGCGTGATTTATAGAGCGAGGCCGCCCGGTGCCAGTTGACTCGCGATAAATTGCACAATATTCCGAAAGGCTCATTTGCTTAGCGCTACATTAGGGGGCCGATGATTGCTACACAAAGCCATGTAAATGAGTTCCGAGAGGGGCCCCATCACTCAGCGTGTCATGTAGCCAATCCCATTATTATTTATGACTGGAGCGGGGCGGCGTTTCCGCCCAGACTGCACCAGGCTGCTGTGTGTGTGTGTGTGTGTGTGTGTGTGCATGGTGACGGCTCTGGCTTTGTGTGTGTGTGTGTGTGTGCTGACGGCCAGGAAGGAGCCAGGCTGTCTGTTATCTGCTGCAGGCCTGCAGATTAAAAGATGGAGGTGGTGATTGCACTCCATGGACGATAACCTCGCCGACTTGACCACTCGTTCCTGTTTCTCCACACTTTTTTCCCGGGTGTTTTGTCGCGCTCTCGACATCCAAACGCACACACACACACACACACACACACACACACACACATGCACTTAACAAGCCGATAAGTGGCCAAACAAAAGCCTCCCCTGGCAGCAGAGATCAGCGCGGCTCGTCGTGTTTATTCGCTCTTATCTCCGCGGTGTCAGGAGATCCCGCGAGGCCCCGCCCACCCGCCAGCCCGCTGTATTTTGGAGCCTTTTTTTTTTTTTTTTTTGTACATTTTTTTTTCTTTTCACGGTCGCTCACACATGTCATAACACGGCTACCAACATTGGCCGCTGTCAAACACGTCGGCTCGGCAAACGATAACAGAGATAACGGCGGCCGGATCCGTCGCTCAGGTCCGAGAGGAAATCTGAGCGCCCGCGCTCGCTCGCTAGCAGCTGTTGACGCCGCAGCCGAGCTGCTGTTTGATCAGAAGTGAAGTGTCGGAGGTGATTAGGTGTAATCAGCGCCGCCAGGCAGTGATCTATGGGCTGCAGCTGGCCGGTGGGTGTGTGTGTGTGTGTGTGCGTGCGTGCTTTGCATGTGTGTAGAAATCCCGTGCGCAGCTGGAAGCCGCTGCAGCAGCAAATCTGATGCAGGCTGTTGTGACGGCACAGAGTCGGACGACTTGACAGCTAACAGAACTTTTGTATTTACACGATTGGTCGATGTAAACACAGCTAATCAGTCGCAACAGAGCCGCGCTAGCTGGATGCCGTCAGCGCCGCTGAGACAGAAAGCGCTGGCGGAAATGTCTCCTCCACCATCGCTGCCTTTCAAACGTCCACACGTTGTCCAGGTTGACTCCGCTCTGTTTGCTACCAACAGAAATCTTGTGTCTGTAAGGCACGAGCGAGCGAGCCGACGCCGTAACTCCGACGATGCTAACCACACTTAGCATTCACCGGTTCTACGCACTCGACGCTTTGGTGATGTTGACTGCAGAAGTAGCGCGATGGCATTAGCCGGCTAACGTTCATGTCCGCGGGCTAGCGGGCTAGCCGACTCTTAAAATGTCTCGTTGATAAGTAGGCGGAGCTACTACAAACTCTGAGGTCTTGTCTTGGTCTGGGACCTGGACGGACTGGGGATTTTTGATCCTGACCAGTGGAGACTCAGCCAGCACTGTAATAACACGATAATAACAGAAAAGAATCCAGCCTCTGCTGTTTCGCGCTCTGTTGGTGACACCCAGAGTGACACGCTGCCCTCTTATTCCTAGTTCATTTATTGTTTAATTTTAATTTTTGTTTGAAAATGGTTCAAAATAGTTGGCAAAGCAGCAAAATGTTCAATAAACTTAGAAAAGACACCTTGCTGAAAAGAGACGTTGCTGTTTGATTTAGAAGCAAACTTAAGTTTAAAAAAAGACTCTGGTCATTTTTTTCTGTTTTGTTGTTTGTTTGTTTTTTGATATACAAAGTCTTGGTCTTGGTCTGGATCTCGATGCTCTCCAGTCTTGATGATGTCTCGGTCTCGGCTGGTGCCTGTCTGACAGTATCAGGCCTGTGGGGTTTTTTTTTCCCACCTAGCTGCAGTTTTTCCCAAACGTTAATTTTTGACCTTTGACCTGCCGACTTTATTGAAACGTCCTGACCCGAAACCATCTTGAGACTTTATTAGACCTTTTTCTCTGAAGTAGGTGTGACACTTGACTTCCCACCTCAGATGAATCTCTCGGTGATTAATGTGGAATCAGCTGTTCTCACTTCATCCGTTTTCTGCCTGTCCTTTGCCTCACCTCTTCCTCCACCCCCTCCTCCTCCTCCTCCTCCTCCTCTCCACCGCTGCTGCCGCTCTGCTGGTCTCCGCTCGGCGCTTTTTGTTTTTTAACGGATGAATTATTGACTTAAGCGCCGCCAATTAATCAGGGTGTAATGGGGCAGCAGGGAGGCCCGGGGAAGCCATGCGTCACAGGCCAGAGATGAGCTCCGTCAGCCTCCTCCATCACTGCCACATTAGCAGGCAGGCGGCCGCGAGACGCAGGAGGAGCAGGAGGAGGAGCAGCAGCAGGAAGAGCAGCAGCAGCAGCAGCAGCAGCAGCAGCAGCAGCAGCACGTAGCAACCTGAGACCACACGTAGGCGTCATGTGCCACCCAAGACCATCAGCCCCGATCTCCCCAGCAGCAGCAGCAGCAGCAGCAGCAGCAGCAGCAGCAGGGTCTAATCTGATCTACCTCAGATGGCCTCTGGAAGGTGTGTGTGTGTGTGTCTGTCTGTGTGTGTGTGTGTGTGCTCGCGCATCACAGAATGAGATCAAACACACGACTTCGTGTTACACCCAAACATAAAAATGCCAGAGATAAAAACCCAACTACAGACCAGCTGAGGTTATTGATGGTTTCGGCATTGTGTGTGTGTGACACACACACACAAGCATGCACACACACACACACACACACACACACACACACACAAGCATGCACAGACACACTAGCCTTTGATTGTGCAATAAAACAACTGATGATGGTCAATTTATTAGCTGATTGAATTACTGTCCAGTGTGAGGTACTTTGTTCAATGTTCATATGTGTTATATATATATATACATATATTTATATATATATATACATATATGTATATATATATACATATTTAGTATATATAGATATATTTATGTATATATATATATGTACATACAGTAGATGTGTATATTCATTGTACATTTAATTATTTAATTATTGTAATCATTATTTTATAATATATATTCTATAATATATGTAATTTTCCATATGTAATAATATTCTTTTATATAAGTAATAATATGAAAGATATTATATACATATACATATAGGATATTATATACATATACATGTATTATCACTATTTGAAGATGTCTATGTTGTGCTGGTTATCAGACAGATGTGAGACTGACCAGCTGTGACAGACAGACAGGAGGAGGCTGCCGGCGTCTTGGCCTGCACGTCTCTTGTTACGTTCCGCCGTCGTTATTCATCAAACCAATCACACGACCAGAGTTTGGAGGGCAGAACAAAAAAAAAAAAAACAGCCGTCCAATAGGAATCTGCGGTCTGAGCCCGGGGCTGAGCCCAGCCTCAGACGGCGGCTTCATGTAAAATTCATGTCGGTGGATGTCAGACACATCGTCTCACTCACACTGATTGACTTATCTGACTCGCACTGGCAGAGCCTGCACGCACACACACACACGCACACACACGCCGCACACACACGCACACACCGCCGACACGTGTCAGTCAGCAGCTTTGGGTCCGCCAGCGGCAGCGTGTCCCGTCATAATCCTTCCTGTCACCACTCCCAGCTCCACCGGACTGAAATATCCACGCCGTCCGTCATCGCTCATCTGCTGCTGCTCCGTCGTCTCTGGCGGCTGTCCAGACAGCAGCTCCTTCTCCTTCTCCTTCTTCTTCTTCTTCTTCTTCTTCTTCTTCTTCTTCTTCTTCCTCCTCCTCCTTCTTCTCCTTCTTCTCCTTCTTCCTCCTCCTCCTTCTTCTCCTTCTTCTTCCTCCTCCTCCTTCTTCTTCTTCTTCCTCTTCTTCTTCCTCTTCTTCCTCCTCCTCCTCCTTCTTCTTCCTTCTTCCTCTTCTTCCTCTTCTTCTCCTTCTTCCTCTTCTTCTCCTTCTTCTTCCTCTTCTTCCTTCTTCTTCTTCTTCTTCTTCCTCTTCTTCTTCTTCTTCTTCTTCCTCTTCTTCCTCTTCTTCCTCTTCTTCTCTTCTTCTCTCAGGTAAATCAAGGACAACTGATCACCAGAAGCCCTCGTCTCATCTGAGAACCCGAGTCGCTACCGCCGCCACTGCTTTTGCTCATTGACAACTTCACATTTTGTCCTCTCGCAGCGCTGTGCAGAAAAGCTGCCGTCTGATTGATTTCAGTTGGTTAGCGTGTGGCAGGGGGCCAGTCAGGATGCTCTGAGGAGAAGGAGGCGGAGCTACAGCCAGCGTTCGGCTACTGTTAGCCCAGGGGTGGGCAAACTTTTTGACTGCTGGGCCACAGTGGGTTCAGTGCAGACTATTGGCATTTGGGCACATGCATGCACGCACGTGCACACACACACACACACACACACACACACCCGGCATCCTTCCCCTCCTCTCCTCCCTCCTGCTCTCTCTGGCAGGGCTTTATGGGTAATGTCGAGTGACACGTTTAAGCGGGAGCTGTCAGGTCTGTGTATGTAGTGCTGACAGACAGAGCCACTGAGCACCAGCGACAGCGCACACACACACACACACACACACACACACACTCTCCATTAGTTTGTCAAGTGCATGCTGCAGAGGCCTCAGTTCACTTTGTACATCGAAGGCATCCCACACACACACACACACACACACACACATGTTGCAACGTGTGCAGCACTGACCTGAGTTGTGATACAGATGCTGCTGTTTTCCCTGTGTGTGTGTGTGTGTGTGTGTGTGTGTGTGTGTGTGTGTGTGTGTGTGCGTGCCCTAAACAGCCCATACCACCATTGGTCCACTGGTTTTCTTTCTCTACCACAGAGTTCTTCTCTCCTCTGTGGAACACGAAGCTGTCATCACAGCGTCCAGCAGGCCGACAGAGAAGCAGAAGCAGAAGAAAAAAAAAATTATACAAACATATATTTATATACAGTATATATATATATATGTTTTTTTTTCCAAAGCTTCCACAGATCCAGAAAGCTTTGCCGCTGTCAGAAATCTCCTCTTCTTTGTTGACATTTGGATTTACACGTCTCATTTTTCCTGAGTGACAAAGTACATAAACGCACGCTTCAAGTCAAAGAGCTTGGCAAGCCGCTGCACACACACACGCACACACACACGCACACACGCGCGCGCGGGCACAGCGTTGGCTTTTTGGGTGCTTTCAGTGGGGGAGGGTGATGTGACATGCTTTGATCTGTGCAGCTCTGTGCAGCTGATGAGCGATGAGTCAAGTCAGATGGAGGAGGGCTTTTTGTAAGGCAGTGCTTGTGTGTGTGTGTGTGTGCGTGTCTTTGCCGCAGGCTGCTTCTTGTCCCACATTGTTGGACTCCTCCAAGTGTCTGTCTGAGGCGAGCGGCTCGGACAGGAAGTGGCTCAGACTGAGACACGCGCACACCAAACTGTTGGAACTCAAACTTTTCCAAGATGCATCAGTGAGAATTTACATTTATTTTCTTTTTTAAGCCATACAGCAGCCAGTCAGCCACTAGGGGGCGCACCATGCGTTTGTCTCGATCGGCAGCCAGTTGTCGGTTAACATGGGCGACAGAGAGAGAGAGAGAGAAGGTCAAATGCGCGAAGTAGTGTGTTGCATTGTGGGAAATAGTGGGCTCCAGTTTCTTCCAGTTAGCCATCAGCCAGCCACTCGTCACCAGTTCTAACTTCTTGCAAGTGCAGTAAATAAACTGTCAGCGGGTGAAACGAATGTGCTCTGATGGCGTAAGTGCTTCCACTGCCAAGTCCAGACATCATCACATTTTGTTATTTATCATTTCTTTCACCCAGTATTTTTAGTTATTAGCGTGGTAAATCTCAAAATTGGCCTTAAATTAAAAAAAAAAAAAAAAAAAGCATCATCCGTCAAGGCGCTGAAACGCAGCCGAGCCAGGTCCTGTAACGATAAGAGGATTTTTCCCTGGCACCGTCAACGTCCCACATCGGGGCCACATCAGACAGCAGCAAAACGGATAAATATAAATACAAGTGCGCGTGACGCCCAATTATATTAGATGTCAAACAGGCTTATCTGGGCCTCTGACCTCCAGCACTCAAGACACCCACACACACACACACACACAAACACCGCCGGTTATGTTGTTTCAAGGTTTGTTGGTTCTTTTAGATATTTTTATAAACTGTTTTTAGTCTTGAGTGTTTTAAAAAATCCCTCATTTCTAAATCCAGGAACTTCTGAGCGGGAATGCACCTTTATCGTCACCGTCGTCGTCGTCAACGTTAATTATCAGTGGCTAGCTAGCTTGCTAGCGGATTGCCGGCAAATGTCAAACGGAGATATCACTGCTATTTCTTTACATGTGATCTGCAGTTGGTGCAAGCCAACAACAGCTGCGTTTCCATCACCCCTAGAATTGCGCAAAACCTAAATATGGCCATAAAAAAAACTGGTGATGGAAACAGCTCAAGTTGGAAAAACCTCTCAAATACGGCTGAAAGGTTTTGAGGCTCTCAAGAGGTGGTTTTTCCAAACGTATCCATATACTGTAGAGGAATATCGCAAAAGCGTCATGGAAACACTTTTACACTTTTACATTGACACGTCAGCGGACGTGACGTACGGGGTCACGTGACCAGTTCACTGACCAGTGAAAATGGCGCGCTATGTTTGGACGGAGGAGGAGGTGACGGAATATTTATTTATAAGTAATCAAAGAGAAAAATACAACAATTCTTGACAGCAAACAAACGTAAACAAACAAAAGCAAATTTAATTCTCGTAAATTCTATCGCAATTGCAGGCGTTCATGCAGCTCGTTGGTCATCACGTGTTTTAACATCTTGTTGGGTTTATTTTACATGTCCGTCTGTGGGGAAAGAGCCAGTCGAAAAACCTGGCAATCTGACTTGAAGCAGTGCAAGGTTTGATTAGCGAACCCCCGCCAGCAGCTAGTGCAGGGTTTGTGCAGTCGACTCGTAGCGCGCTAACGTTAGGATGTGAACAAGAAACTACACAAGCTCGGCAGATGAAAGTTGAACAAGAGGAGGTCATTTATCAGGAGCGCCGCATCATTAGCAAACATGACGGCGCCGCTCTGTTGTACACGGCAATTAGCATATTTACACTTTACTCCGCCGCTCGTGTCGTCTTGCGTTCGGGCCGGAGTTCTGAGGGGGGGTTGTGTTGTTGTTGTTGTTGTTGTTGTTGTCGTTTTTGTTCTGTGTGTTCCGTGTGAATTCCACGTCAAAACACAGATGAAAGGAAAGAGCGGCTGGAACACGGTTCTCTTCTCGCCGGCACTCAAAGTGTGAACTGAATCTGATTCTTAACTGTCTGACACACACACACACAGACTCAGTCTGTGTGTGTGTGTGTGCGCGTGCGTGCGGGTGTGTGTGTGTGCAGAATGCCTTAATTATGGATTAATTGTGTCATTAGCAGGTTTCTGCTGCTGCCGCCACATTGGGCCTGTCAAGGTTAATTACTGGAACATGTTTATTTGCTGTCAGCCACTGCCGCAAGCTGTCATTCAGGCAAACACACACACACACACACACACAGCCGATTCACAGGGCACCTTGGGTTCCTCCGGCTCTCTGGGTTTTTCCTCGGCTCCTTTTTTAGTTGTTGTTTCTGCCTCAGCACACAAAAATAACACAGCGCTGTCCTGCACTTTCAGCTGGACCTGAAACTTTTTAGTCTTAATTTAGCATTTAAGCAACTTCAAACAACCAAATAAAAACAACAACATTGAACAGAATAAACAACAATATCTGAAACATGAACAATCAAAAAATCTAATTAAAAAAAATATATATTATTTTTCATATTTAAATCTGATACTTGACCCAGTAACTGGACCATTACAGGACTGTGACTGCTCAAGTGTGTTAATAGTCCCAGAGTGGTCTGTTCTGATGGAGTCTTGGTAGTTTAACTGACTTAAAACCACAAAACAAAGTCAAGTGGCGCCATCTGCTGACAAATAGGCAAGCTTGCACCTGCCTCTTGAAACTGTCAAGAGTTGTCGAGTCAGTGTATGTGTTTGCGTACGTGTGTGTTAAAACAACTTGACCATGTTATTACATTTTATAAATGATAAATGTCATATTTGTATGTGTTCGTATTTGTCTTCTCTCCCCCACAGTTCGTGTCGGTCCGTAAACGTTGCACGGCGTCTCCATGGTGACCGACAGACGCTCAGACCGCCTGAGTGTTGCTCGACAGGTGAAGTGAAGTCACAGCGACCTTACTTTGTCACATCCCGGTGAAATTCACACTTTAATCTCGGAATTTCGGGCCTGTAAAGCGGGTCGGTGCCAGCGGCGATGGTAAAATGGAGGAGCGGAAGGACGGAGGGTCCAGAACGGCTTCCGTAGGGACACGACGAGCCACGAGGAGATCAACGAGCGGCTCCTGGGGGTCTCGGAACACGGCTGAACTGTTCACTGGACGCCCACCGAGCTCCTAGCAGCCTTAGCAGCGGGCTAATTCACTGCTAGCAGCGGGCTAATTCACTGCTAGCAGCGGGCTAAGTCACTGCTAGCAGCGGGCTAATTGGCGTTAGCATGTGTGACAGCCGAGCGGTTCCGAGCGGGAAGGTGTACCGGCAGCTGTTCGACGCCCAGGTGGGTGAAACTTCGGGAAATGTCGTAAAAACCTTGTGGCTACGAAAGGCAACTTCACGTTGTTGTTGTTGTTGTTGTTGTTGTTACATGACTGTCTGAAATTGACCACACATCACTCATTCTTCCGTCCTTGTTGTGATCCAGGTGTTTGAGTCATTTTCTAAGCCAGACTTGTCTTGTGTTGTGTTGTGTTGTGTTGTCTTGTGTTGTGTTGTGTGTTGAAGGTTCAGCTGTCCAGGTCCCTGCTGGCTGGACGGACAGACACCCGTCCAGACTGTCTGTCTACAGAGGACAGTGACACCGAGTGCAGTTCCGCCAGCAGGTGCGTTTTAAGACTTTTTTTTTATATATATATATTATACTTTACTGTCCATATTTTTTAAATCGCTTATAAGTTTGTTTTGTTGTTTTTTTCTTTGTTTTTCTTGTTGTCAGGTGCCTGTACCCAGTCTCCAGCAGGGGGCAGCAGGTGGACGAAGACGCGGATGATGTCAGCAAACTTCCGGACATTGTGGGTTCGTAACCTTTGACCTCTGTGGACTCAGTGAAAACCTTTGGGCACATATGTATTCCCGCCTTTAACCCCTCCCCCTCTTCTCTTCCCCACTATATATATATAAATATATATATATATCTCTCTCTCTCGCCGTCTCTCTCTCTTCCATTCTCAGTGGCTGCTCATCGCAACTCTGACATCATCGGGCGGCTGACGGAGAAGAAGCGCAAGCAGCACCAGGACGCTGTCAGCGACTTCAACTCGGAGCTGACGCAGATCTCCGAGGTGACGAACAAACGCACCGCTGCTTCTCAACAATGGGCAAAACTACGCCTGACCTGGAGTTTGGTTTTGATTTTTTTTTTTTTTTTTTTTTCCCCCCTGCTTGCAGATGTGCGCGACCCTGGTGAGAAGCTTCAGCCAGGAGATGCTGTCGTCCCTGCAGGAAGTGGACCTCCGACTGAAGAGCCTGAGGTCCAGGATGGAGGGCGTGAACGGCGTCAGTCTGCAGGTGCTGATGATGATGATGATGATGATGATGATGATGATGATGATGTGGGAGGATCTTCGTCTTCCACACACCAAGGAACCCAGTGGGATCGCCTCAACGTGACCTGACAAGACTACTGACCACTGAGAACCTTCACAGAGAGATGCTGTGTGTGTGTGTGTGTGTGTGTGTGTGTGTGTGTGTGTGTGTGTGTGTGTGTGTGTGTGTGTGTGTGTGTGTGTGTGTGTTGCAGGGTGTGTTTTCCTTCTGGGAGGAGGCGGAGAAGGAGCTGAGGCTGAAGAAGAAGCGAGTGATGGAGCTGCACAACGTCTTGTCTAAATTTGAGGCTGATCGGACCAGTAAAGTGAGTCCACCTGCTGCTGCTGCTGCTGCTGCTGCCGCTGCCGCTGCCCTGCATGAGCTCCCATGATGCTTTGCTGCAGATCAGAGACGTGATCCAGAGGTACTGCCACCTGCTGATCAACATCAGCTTCCTGCCACCGTCCGACGTCTTCCGGCTCATCCACGGAGAGGCGTCGGTGAGCGCCATCATGACCTTTGACCTCCGGCGGCCCCCTCCCTGAAGTCTGCTCAGCCCTCTCACTCTCTCTCTCTCTCTCTCTCTCTCTCTCTTCTCTCTCAGCTGGTCAACCAGTCTCTCCTGGCCAACCGTCGCAACGTGGCCTTCCTGCAGCTGCGCCTGCGTGAGGAGAACCTGCAGCAGACGTCGCTCTTCCGCCTGCACTGGGACCACTGCCTGAACCGCTGGAGGAGGAACCGGGTCGGCGAGGTCGTCCAGCGCTTCAGGTTGGAGGTTCTTTTTTTTTTTTCCTCCTTCTTTTTTCGACCACTTGTCTGTCGTCGACGACTTCCAGCCCTTTTGAATTTGCAGCTTCACTGCCATTGATTGTGTGTGTGTGTGTGTGTGTGTGTGTGTGTGTGTGTGTGTGTGCATCGCAGGCGCCTGTGCAGCAGCGAGGCCAATCAGCAGCTGCTCTCGGTCCAGCAGACCATCCAGGAGATGAAAGGAACTCAACGGACGTTGGAGGAACACCGCTGTGACATCATCGGCAGGATCAGGTGGGCGGCGCCACTGTTCTGGGTGAAGAGACCAGTAGGAGGCGCCGGAGAGTCCTCACCAGAGAAGTGTGTGTTTGTGTGTCGCAGCTCTTTAGTCCCGCCCTACTCCTCCAATGCCCTGGTCTCTGATTGGTTCAGCCAGCTCACAACTGTCAATCAACAAATAGGTTGGTCTCCTCGAAACGCCATTGGTCGTTTGGTTTTGTTGTTGTTGTTTTTTTCGTCGACTTCTGCTGTAATTTCAGAACAGTGGAGAATCAGCACCATCTGCTATTTGGCGCAACTATTCAGCTAATTGTGTGTGTGTGTGTGTGTGTGTGTGTGTGTGTGTGTCAGAGAGTCTCCACGCCGACTTCCTCCACCAGCTGCGTTGTTGCTGTGAGCAGAGGTGGCAGGAGCGACTGGCCGAGGTGGAGCGCAGCAAGGTGGGCGTGACGCTAACATCCGACTCTGAACATTCACCAGATGTCCCAGTAGAATCTGCTTATTGTGCCATGTTTGTAGTTTTTTTTTTTTTGTTTAGTTGTTTTTTTTTTGGCTGTGTAATTGTGTGAAGATGCAAAAGTTTAGCTGCAGTTTACCAGCTGAAAGACCTGCCATGCTACTCCACACCACTAGAGGCGTCCTATTTGAATGTCTGACTTTCTGTTGCTTGGTTGTGATGATTGTTCATTTCTGTCACCTGTGTTTCCTGCAGGGGGAGCTCTTGGCTCTGCAGCTGCCGGAGAAGGAAGCTGATGAGGCCGTTGGCGCCCAGATCCTGCCTCTGATTGGACAGAGCCAGAGTCGGGATGAAGAACGATTGGCTGATTTAGACGTGGGTCACGCAAATCCTCACTCATCCTTGATTTTTTTTTTTTTTTTTTTTTTTTTTCAAAAGTCAAAGTAAGCGAGTAAAAAAATCAAATAAATTTAAATTAAATTAAATCAAATTAGAAATTAAGACAGATTGCAGCCAAAATTAAGAAAATCCCAGAATCAGATGGCATCTTATAATAAAGTACGGACAAAGAAATAATCCAACCGCAAGGAGAAACAAAAGCGTTATTTCTATATTCATCTCGATTAATTAAAAACTTTTTCATTTGAAGAAATTTGCTCTGTCTTTGTGCGTTTGTGTGCAGCTGCTGTGCGATACGGTTGCCCGTCACAGCCTCACCCTCAGCAGTTGTGCTTTTGCGGTGCTGCGAGGAGCCGTGTTGCTGTGGGAGACTCACCTGCTGGGTCTGGAGACCAGGAAGGAGCAGCTGGAGCAGCAGCTGGACCAGCTCAGGGCCTCACAGCAGCAGCGCATGCAGGTGAAGAAGAAGAAGAAGAAGAAGAAGAAGAAGAAGAAGAAGACCTTTATTGATCCCACGATGGGGAAATTTGCATAGTTACAGCAACAACAAAAAAAGGCTACTGTGCAAAAGGTCAAGAATTATATTAACTGAAGATATAGACAAAAATAAAATATCTGTAAGTATAGACAGAAAAATAAGAAGAGAGATAAAAAGCAAGATATTTTACTTATTAAACATTTGAATTTAATACGTTTAATAAAGCGATGGAACATGAGTTTATAAATCTACTAGCCTAAGCAAGGTTTTGTAAACCATGAGTTCATTATTTGCCATTGAGTCCAGAGAAAATGTTCAGAATGCTCTCTGTCACACACACTAAACAAATAGACTAAACAAACATAATAGATGTTGATGTGTTCAAGCGAACCAATTTTGGAATACTTTTTGCCTGCTGGTTTTCTAATAATTATTTGAATTTATTTTTTTGACATCTAAAATTTTGATTTTGTTGGGGTTTTTTTTTTTTTTCGTAAAAATGTTTGAAATAAAGTTGGGGGGGAAAAAATGAGATGTGTGTTTGTTGCCGTCAGTGGAAGAGGCTGCGTCTGGACAGCCTGCTGGCCGGACTGCGTCAGGAGAGCAGCGAGGAAACTCTGGAGGAGGCTCTGGGCAAAACAGCGTCCTACCTGGAGGACATCAAACTCAGGTATTCCCTCCGACGCTAACGCTAACGCTAATGCTACTGCACAATTAAGCTACCTAGTCCTGATTGGATGGTAATATAGATACAGAGCAGATTCATTTTAATGAGTCAGTGCTTTTAATGTGAAGTTGTGTTTTTTGTGTGTGTGTGTGCAGCTGCAGTAAGTGCGTCCCTGACCAGTGCCAGCTGTTTGACGGGCTCCCGGCGCTCTGCATGCAGGAGTTCCAGTCCTACAGCAGCAAGCTGAGCTCCTTCTACCACCTGGACGGCGTCTACACACCGGTAACCGCGGCAACCACCCGCACAAAAAAAAAAACACCTGGCCACACCTGTGAGGGTCATGTGACTGACGCAAAAAAAACAAAAAACCCATGTCCGTCAGAGTCGAGAGAGGCTGCGGGAGCTGCACCCACCGCTGGCTGAAGAGCCGCCGCAGGAAGCAGGTGGGTCCGCACCACCTCACTGCTCTCCCCTCCGACGGTTCACTGCCACCTCAGCTGGCTTACTGGTTCCTGGTTCTTGTCTGAGCAGAAGCACCAGTCCAGAAGTCTCAGGATGACCCGGCCCCGCCCGCCCACGACTGGCTCACAGAGGTCCAGGACCAGACCAAGACAGACCGAAACGACCAGCACTAGGACCCAGCGCAGACTGGGTGGACCGGGGATCTTTGATTGTTTTGATGATGTGTTTCCAGGCCGAGTCGTCGCTGCAGGAACTCTACGACAGCAGCAGCAAGGTGACCTTCACCTCGTCCAGCGGCGTGGCTTACACTGGCCCCGCCTTCCGAAACCCCGCCCACTCCCTGCCCAGCAGCCTGCAGCAGGAAGCCCACCTGAGCCGCTTCCCTGAGGGGCCTCCTGATGGACACGCTCAGCAGGTACGCACACATACACACACACACACACACACACACAAACCTGCTGAGTGTGTGTGTGTGTGTGTGTGTGTGGCGTCCAGGACGCGGACACTGTTCATGGAGCACCTGGAGCAGCACCTGAGCAACACGGTCAGCTCGGCCGGCACCATGGTGAGCAACAGGAAGGAGACGCTGCAGCTGGAGGAGGAGCTGCAGCTGCAGCAGCTCCACCCCAAATACGTCCAGAGACTCATCTGCCAGCCACGCCTCGGTAACACACACACACACACACACACACACACACACACCTGCAGGTTCGAGTGATGCCACGTCTTCTCCTCCTCCTCCTGCTTCTCCTTCACCTCCTCCTCCTCCTCCTCCTCCTCCTCCTGCTTCCTCCTCCTCCTCCTCCTCCTCCTCCTCCTCCTCCTTCCTCCTCCTCCTCCTCCTCCTCCTGCTTCTCCTTCACCTCCTCCTCCTCCTCCTTCTCCTCCTCCTGCTTCTCCTCCTCCTCCTCCTCCTCCTCCTCCTCCTCCTGCCTCCTCCTCCTCCTCTCACCTCCTCCTCCTCCTCCTCCTCCTCCTCCTGCAGCCGAGCTGCAGCTCCACAGGCGCCGCGTCAACATCCACTGTGCCGACGTGATGGACGTGATGGACTCCTGCAAGGAGGACATGCAGAAGATGATGGACTCCATCAGCTCGAGGAACCAGGGCTTCCTGGCCATGCTGGCCGACATGGAGCGCGACGCGGCCGCGGCCACCAGGAGTCACCAGTGAGCACCGGACCTCCACTTGGCTCCTGCAGGTTCCAGAAGCTCCAGGTTCTGAGGTTCCCTGTCACTGTGTGTGTGTGTGTGTGTGTGTGTGTGTGTGTGTGTCCGCAGGCTGGGGAGTCTCGGCGCCACCCTGCAGGAGCATTTGGACCAGCACACCAAGCAGACTCAGTGCTGTGAGACGGCCTTCAGGCAGGCGGTCCAGGCCAAGGCGGAGGAGATCCGGAGGAGGACCACTGGGCTTCTCCGCTCCTTCAGGTGCCGAGAGGAGGAGCAGGAGGGGCGGGAGGAGGGGAGAAGGAGGAGGAGGAGGAGGAAGAGGAGGAGTAGGAGGAGCAGGAGGAGAAGGAGGAGAAGGAGGAGGAGGAGGAGTCTCAGACATTAATGAGCAGCAACTCTCTCCTCTGACAGGCTCTTCAGTGAAGGAGGTGATTTTGCTCCCCAGGAGCTGAGGTTGGTGCAGAGGAGGCTGACGGAGGAGGCCAAGCAGCTGGCCGTGAGGGAGGAGGCCTTCTACTCGGAGATGGAGGAGTTTGAGTCCAGCAGCTTGCAGCAGGTAAGAAGTCCGTCCCAGGTTCTCGCTGGCACACGACGACGAGGAGAGAGCGCTCACACCTGAGGCTCCTCCTCCTCCTTCACCCCCTCTTCCTCATCCACCTCCAGGTGAGGGAGGTGTGCACACGCCTGGAGGAGAACATCTGCCTCATGAGGGCCGAGCTGGAGTTCAAGGAGCAGATCCAGCCAGTCTGTCTGTCTGTCTGCAGCACTGCCAAGTCCAGCTCAAAGCTGCCTGCCTGGTGTCCCTGTCTGTCTGTCTGTCTGTCTGCCTGTCTGCCTCTGTCTCTGTCTGTCTGTCTGCCTGCCTGTCTGTCTGTCTGCCTGTCTGCCTGTCTGTCTGTCTGTCTGTCTGCCTGCCTGTCTGTCTGTCTGCCTGCCTGCCTGCCTGTCTGTCTGTCTGCCTGCCTGCCTGCCTGCCTGCCTGCCTGCCTGCCTGCCTGTCTGTCTGCCTGCCTGCCTGCCTGCCTGCCTGTCTGTCTGTCTCCCTCTGTCCTCCTGTCTGAAGCTCTGCTCCACCTGCAGGTGGTGGGCAGCAGCCAGCAGCAGTCGGCCATCAACGGCAGGTTGGAAGATCTGAAGACGATGGTGGACGACGCGCAGGTAGCGCTGCGGTTCCACCGCTCTCCCAAAAAAAAAACCTGACCCCTTGTGATGTCACACAGGGCTCCAACCCCTCCCCTCTCCTCTCCTCAGGCGTGTCCCGACCAGGTGCTGTCCTCGCTGTGGTCGGCCAACGACGAGCTGAAGAGGAGGCGGGGCTACCTGGAGCTGCCGCCCAGGGCGCAGAAGATCGTGGTGGAAGCAGACAGCCGGGGACGAGCGACCGCCGGTAGAGCAACGAGACGCGAACGTGTCGCCGGCAGAATTCCTCCGTTTCCCACAATGCACTGGGAGGCAGTTTAGATTACAGGGGGGTTTTATGTGACGCTTGTGAAGACGGTGACGGCTGTTTGTCCGCAGGGAAGAGTCCAAAACGACTCAAACAGAGACCCACCAAGCCTGTGCGGCAGCTGAGGTAAACACACACACACACACACACACACACACACACACACACACACACACAGAATAGCAGATTTTGGGATAACTGTACAAAAAGTTGTTGGCATCGCAACACCTGGCCAATGTTTTCTTGTGTGTGTGTGTGTGTGTGTGTGTGTGTGTGTGTGTGTGTGTGTGTGAGAAAGGAGGCACGTCAAATTCATCAGGTCTGACAAGAACTTCCAGGTGTTTGGACCAGAACCGGGACCAGAGCAGGGCGCAGAGTGAGTCCCACCTGCTGCTGCTGCTGCTCCCACATTTCCCTCAACACCAGACACTTGTTTCAGTCCAGGGTGTGTTTGATTTCAGCACCCTCAGCTCCAGAGTGACCTCTGTGCTGTGGAAGGCCAACGACAAGCTGCTGATGGACGGAGAGGTAAGAGGTCGAAGGACGAGTGGACACAGAGCCTCGGCATCACGCTGTTGACACAGCAGTGTGTGTGTGTGTGTGTGTGTGTGTGTGTGTGTGTGTGTGTGTGTGTGTGTGTGTGTGTGTGTGTGTGTGTGTGTGTGTGCTAGGAGTTCTACCGGGCCAGGAAATCATCTGTCAGCAAGCTGCTGCTGCTCCCTGAAACTCTGGAACTGTGGGCTGCCAGCATGCAGCAGAGGCTGCTGGGATACCAGACAGAGGCCCAGACGTTTCTGAGCACGTGCAGACAGGGTACATGCACACACACACACACACACACAGAGACACTCTGAGTGAGGACTTACACCAGTCTCGTGTGGCAGTGCTGGAGGAGCAGCTGGCCACCTGGGACGAGCTGCTGCGCTTGTTCCCTTCCGTTCTTATCGGGAACCTGGAGCGGCGACACGAGGCGGAGCTAAGGAAGGGGGTGGGCGGAGTCAGAGCCGAGCTGGCCAGGACGCTGTCGGAAAGCGAGAAGGAGAGGGTGAGGATGGGGGATCCCAGAGAGGAAGTCTTCAGCTCGGCTCTCAGCGATGGCTCATTGTTTATCTTGTTTTTCTCCCCGCCGGGTCAGTGCGACGTCTCCTGTCGCCTTCGCATCTCGCTGAGGAACGACAAGCTGCAGGATCTGGTCAACAGGGAGGAGAGCAGACAGCAGCAGCTGCACAGCACCATCTGCAGCGCACACCTGCAAGTGCAGGTAGGCTGGGACCGAAGGCACCAAGACACTGAGCCAGTGTGACACCCGTGACCACACTGAAAGTGTCTGCGGAGGGGGGAGGGGCCAGTGTGCCAGCTGTCATACACCAGAGGGGGAGGAGCCAGTGTCACACCTGTTTTCTTCCTCAGGACTACGCGCGAGTCATCGGGGAGGAGTTTGTGACGTCGCTGGCCTCCATCGCAGAGAGACTGCTCCACCAGCTGGACGCCTCCATCACATCCACACCAGGTGACCTTTGACCCTCTCACAGCTCCGGGGAGTCACCTGACCTCAGGCAGGGTGGGGGGGGGGGGCAGGAGAGTGTTCCAGGTAGACTCCTGCCACACCTCCCATCAGTCACACGGATCCTGGTTGTGTATTTTGTCCCGCAGAAACCAAGACGCCCTCCTCCGCGACGCCCACCGACAGCCGCTCAGTGAGCACGGAGACCGAGCCGGGATACAACAGCCCTGCGGCCAGCAGGTAACACCTGACCCGACACCTGTCTACTGACTGGTCACGTGACCAAAGCTGCACCAGAGTAAACACTTTACTGCTCTTGCAGAATAGAAACACGGGCTCCTTTTAGCACAATATAACTCCTGCCTTGTGTGCGTGTGTGTGTGTTTGCTTTAGGACCTGGCCTGGCATCCCATACTTCCCACCGCCCTCCAGCATCCCAGCGGACCTGCTGCCCAGCGTCGCCACCAGAACCACGGCACCCATCACCACCACCAAGTGCACCATGGGACATCTGTCAGTGGTGGAGCTGCGGGACGCTGCTGTGAAGGTGAAACTGACGGGGAGGGGAGTGAAAAACTGGAAGAGGAGGATACAAAGAGTGTGTGTGTGTGTCTGTGTGTCTGTGTGTGTCTGTGTCTGTGTCTGTGTATCTCAGAGGTTAGAGCAGCTGCTCCGGACGGAGCTGTCGCAATCTGAAGACGACAGGCACGAGCGGCTGAAGGAGCTGCAGAGATGGAACACTCACTGGAGGCAGCAGATTCACCCGCTGAAGAACATGATATAGCGCCCACTACAGGCAGGTGCTTCAAATAAAAAAAAAAAAAAAAAAAAAAAAAAAAATTTGTTGGTTATGTCTCATTTTTTTTGTCTTTTAATGAAAAACCATTTCATCTGACTTCTTAACTGATCCTGCATCGTTAAACCTCTGGACTACACCTTTCCACTGCACTGCCTAGTAATGCCCTCTAGGTGTCGCTGTTTATCCCCCCCCCACTTTCCTTAATCAGTATTCATACTCCTTTCCTTCAGCCATCTCACTGCTGAACGGCGAACAGCTGAGCTAATGTAGAGGCAAAGCCGACGGGCTGTGTGTATTGTTGTGATACGTCGCTCCTGTGAACTGTAAACACAATCATCCCATTGTGAAATAAATATACATATTTTTTTTTATTCTTCTGAAGTACGTCGCGATTGGATCGTCCCGTAAGTGCAACATGGTGTAGTTTTCGAAATTTTCCCACCAAACAGTAAAACAAAGCAGCGAAACACGGCGGAAGAAAAGTAGTTCCCTGACCGGGAATCGAACCCGGGCCGCGGCGGTGAGAGCGCCGAATCCTAACCACTAGACCACCAGGGAAGTTGTGGAGGAAGGTCACCGGCGATAGCATTTAGCTTTGCATAGCCATGTATAGCATAGCACAGCGTCGGCGGTCCACGAGATCCAAGCGGGCCGGACCACGGACGGGTAAGTAATGTGACGTCGCCTTCTGATTCGTTACTGGCACAAACTGTTGTGAGGCTCACAGCACCTCTTTCAAATCAGCTGCTTAAAAACGGAACACGACGCTGAAGTTGGCACCAGCGGCGCTTCTTAGGTTTCGATTCCACCTTAAAAAAAAAAAAAAAAATCCACAATTTGACCGCTAGATGGCTGTGCTTATCTTATATATTTTCAACATGTTGAACACAACACTATGTTGAGGTGGATTTTTTTTCTCCAAATTTATACAGTAGAAATGGACATGTGAGGTATCATTTTGAAGCCTAGGAGCTCTACTTTTATAATCAGTTGACATATTTCACGGGAAATCATTTTTGGGGGACTCCAAAGTTGACAACTTTGCCATTGACATTATATTTTTCTGTTTTTCACGTGGATTATTTCCAAAATTATACAGTAAAAATGGACATGTGAGGTATCTTTGTAAAGCACCACGCAAGCATCGCGGCGAATGTGGTGCCAACTTCAACACCATGTTAGTGTTATGGCTGAAATTAGGGTCAGGGTTACACTTAAGGCTGAAAGTAGGGTTAGGGTTTCGGGGTTCCTCAACTACTAGAAGCCCCAAATTTGGCGTGGGCACTTCTTGGGGGCTCCTGATGAAAAAGCAAGTGGCCCCATGTCTCTAGGACAAAGTTGAAATTTCACCCCATAGACTTGCATTGAATTAGGGTTAGCGATAAGCCTGAAACTAGGGTTAGGGATAGGGTTAGCTGAAATTAGGGTTAGGGTTTCGGGGTTCCTCAACTACTAGAAGCCCCAAATTTGGCGTGGGCGCTTCTTGGGGGCTCCTGATGAAAAAGCAAGTGGCCCCATGTCTCTAGGACAAAGTTGAAATTTCACCCCATAGACTTGCATTGAATTAGGGTTAGCGATAAGCCTGAAACTAGGGTTAGGGTTAGGGTTAGCTGAAATTAGGGTTAGGGTTTTTGGGTTCCTCACGTGCTAGAAGCCCCAAATTTGGCGTGGGCGCTTCTTGAGGGATCCTGATGACAAAGCAAGTGGCCCCACGTCTCTAGGACAAAGTTGACCTTTGACCCCCATAGACTTAGGGTTTTGGGGGGACTCCAAAGTTGACAACTTTGCCACTGACATCACGGCAGTCCCCCAAAAAGGCCAAAAATGATTTCCTGTGAAATGTTTCAGCTGATTCTGAAAGTAGAGCTCCCAGGCTTTCCAATGATAATAATAATTTAGTCAGAAATCCTCGTCAACATAGACATAATGATTTTTTTATTTTTTTATACTGAACGGTGAAGAAGCACTGCCATCTAGCGGTCAAATCGCGGAACTATTTTTTAAGGTGGAATCGAAACTTAAGCCAGCACAGGGGCGAATGTGGTGCCAACTTCAGCGTCGTAGTGTTTTCCAATGTGTTCCCCTAGATGTCATATTTTTCTTTTTGAGATACCTTTTGTTTTATTTAAAAAACATTGTATCCATTTTTTTTAAATGTTCTGTCTTTATTGTGATAAAGATTAATATTTACACATGAATTCCAGGCGCTCCAAAAATAGGGGGAGAAAAAACAGCCTTAAAAACAGAAAGTTACATTTCATGAATTCATAAATTAACCCCACTGTGACTCAGTTCTTATGGAAATGCTCAGAGATATGATAAAATAAATGTACAGTACACTTTCAAAACAAAACGCAAATGTTGACTTTGGCTGTGTCTGTGTTGAAGGTCCATCGGAGAGGTTCTGGTTCTGCTGGAGGAGCTCAGGAGTCCCGGTCCACGCTGGAGATCTTGTCCATGGACTGAAGGAGCTGAGAGACGAAGCGAAGAGTCTCGGCCTCCTCCAGCAGCTGACTGGAAGTGGCAGACACACACACACACACACACACACACACACACTTAAAGTTCAAATTCCAACATGGTTCAATGGGCCAGCTGTTATACACACACACACACACACTGACCGGATGGAGGAGTGGGCGTGGCTCGCGGTCTTGTTCAGGTACTCTGACGCCACCTGAGCGTTGTGTCTCATCGTCACCACAGCTTCCGACTCGGCCGCCTTCAGGCTGACGTTCTCCGATCGCAGGGAGTCCGCTTCCTCCTGACACACACACACACACACACACACACACACACACACACATCCACGTCACATCTGTCACATGTTCCCCCTTCGAGGGTCTTCTCACCCCAGCGAGAAGTTCCTCTCAGCCTCTCCAGGTGGTCTGGCAGACTGAACCTCGACCCACCTGCAGCTTCTGCAGCTCCGTCTTCAGCCTGGAGACGCTGCTCTCTGCTTTCACCGCCCGCTTCTGTTTCATCACACACACACAGAAGAGGAACTGAGAGTTTGCTCCTTTCTAGTCTAGAAAATACTTTTTTCACTTTCTTTCTTTTTAATGAATATAATCTCCATCCTGTTCCACTGTATTGTTGCTGGAATATGCAAATTTCGCCAGTGTGTGAATAATAAGCTTCTTCTTCTGTTATTTTCTTTCTCATCAGCGGACGCACCGTCATCAGATGAAGGTTCTGCTCCACCGACTGAACCATTCCCTCCAGGTCCCGCGCCTCCTTCTCCTCCTGCCGCCTCCTCAGGAGCAGCTCCTGCGACAGCTCCAGCACCCTGTTGAGAGCATCCCATTCATGTTTTCATTCATCTATTGGAAGGTTCAAGCAGCAGCTTCCAGGTCACGTGACCGACCTGTGCTCGTTGGCCTGCGACCTCCTCTGCAGCTCCCTGAGGCTTCTCCTCAGCGCCTGGTTCTCCTCCTGCAGCTGCTTTATCTGACTGCTCCTCCCACTGCGCCTCCTGCAGGAGGCGGCTGGTTCGGCCATGGAGGTCTCGTCGTCTCCTTCATAGTTCTCTCCTCCTGCTCCTCCTACTCCTCCTCTTCCTGGTCCATCCCTCCGCTGGACTTCAGGTGTGGTGGAGAACCTGCACGCCACGACGCCATTGTGTTGGAAACATTCAGTCATTGGTATCTTGCAAATCATTTCAGGTATTCCTCACCTGGTCTCCTCCTCCTCCTCCTCCCCCCCCTCCTCCTCCTCTTCTGTGCAGATGGAGGAGGTGCTGTCCACGCCCGACTGGAAGCTCCGCCCCCAGTCAGTCTCCTCCTCAGCCTAAATCGGAGAGACAGACAGGCAGACGTGGAGCAGCCAGATCAGCTGGTTTCAGATGATGTCACTGGTGACTGCTGACTCTACCTGCGGCTCCAGCGACGGCTCGGACAGGAAGGAGCTCCTGGCCTCGGAGCCAAAGAGCTGCTTGGTGTGAGACAGAGAGTGAGACGAGTTTAGTGGACTCTGCCTGTCTGCTTCTCTCGGTGCAGCTGAAGCTCCGGTACCTGGCTCTGTGTGTGCTCCAGGTCCAGGTCCAGGTCCAGGTCCAGGTCCAGGTCCAGGGGGAAATCCAGGCCTGGCTTTGGCCCCTGGTCCAGCTCAGCATCCTGGCTCTTCCAGCGGAGGAACTCTTTGTAGGAGAAGGGGTTCAGCTCCTCCACCACCTCATCTGCGCAAAGATCACAACAACAACAACAACAACAACAACAACAAACATGGCCGATGAAAACAACAGCAATATTTGAAAGCGCTCAGACGCTGTTGACAACTATTCAATCATAGTCAATGTGTAAACAACATTTTTCTGTGTCTTCTTGCTGTGACGCTGCCAGCGCAGTGATGACAATCGACCTAAGGCACGTGTTCAGATTCGCGTCACACAAATCCGAACACGAGCCGAACCTGCGGGTAGGCAGACGGAGCTCCGCTCAGCCAAAATGTGCTACCGAACCGTTACCTGGTGGGAACTCACCGTCCGTGATGATGAGACTCTTGGCAGAACTCCTTTGATTGGACATGACGGCGGACTGACTGACGGACTGACAGCTGGTTCCGTCCCTCTGCCGATCAGTAATCGATCATCATCAATCCCCTCTCTCTCTCTCTCTCTCTCTCTGCCGCAGCGACTGAACGGAACGGATCCGGACGGACCCGGAAACTGAGCGGGCACCTTCAGCCTCACGTGACCAATGTTACAACTTCTGATTGGCCGCCGCCGACATGTGACCCACGAGGGGAAAAAACATGCTCGGAAGTCCGTTTCCCGAACCAGCCCGGTAAAAAGAAAAGAACACGAAAAAGAAATAAAGAGAGGAATAAACTTTCACTCGGCCGTATTTTAGGTTCTGCGGCTCGGACGGTTGAGTCTGGCACCGGTGAGTCGCTGATCTTTGTGACGCCTTTTGCGCGGTTCTACCCGGGTCATCCTGCTCGGACCTGTCAGTAAACGTGTTGGTGACGTTCCAGCTCGGCACGGAACCGGTGTCAGGACAGGTTCGGGCTTGCATTCTGAAACAACGGCATCTGACCGTCTAACGAACTGC
Organism: Thamnaconus septentrionalis; assembly: GCA_009823395.1. NCBI lineage: Eukaryota > Metazoa > Chordata > Actinopteri > Tetraodontiformes > Monacanthidae > Thamnaconus > Thamnaconus septentrionalis. Next base: position 1,991,442 of record CM020507.1, on the reverse strand, counting down.
GTTTATATAACTGCTATTTTAACGTCAGTTCTTATCACCGCTTCGACACAGTTTGTATTTTGCCGTAAATTGCCAAACGTTTATGATTGTTTAGTGACAGATTGTGTGCCGAATGAAAGAGGACTCGAAAATACATGTTTTAGTACCTGTTCTTATTTCATGTGTGTGTTGTTACGGCTTAGAACGTGATTATTTTTCAAAATGTGCGCTTTTGCAGAAGAAGTCTGGTCTGCTTTTCTGAAGAATGTATGAGAGGCTGCAGACCTGCCTGGTGTTGCCTAACAGTCAGTGATAAAATGTGTCTTTAGAGCAAGCAGAATGTCTGAGGAGGGTCAGAACGAGGGCGAGCAGCCCATGTCCCTGTCCGAGTCCCAGACCCAGTCCACGCAGTCCACCCAGTCCACCCAGTCCACCCAGTCTCCTTCCCAAGTGCTGGCCACACAGTCCCCAACCCAGCCCAAGCCTCAGTCCCAGTCGAGTTCCAGCTCCTCCAGCGTGCCCACCTCAGCCAGCCAGTCGTCCAGCGGCTCGGGGACGCTGAGCAGCCTGGACACCATCCCCGTCACCCTGCCGTCCGTCCCCGAGGAGGAGGAGGTGGAGCCGTGGGGCCGCCTGCTGCCCATGCTCAAGGGCTTCAGGAGCCACGGTGGGTGGGTCCGCTGAGCTCGCCAGCCAACCTCGGAGCACAGAGCTGCAGAATGAGTTTGGTGTCTGTGTTGGTTCCCAGATTGCATCGAGGACCAGTACCTGTTTGGCCGGGAATCCAAGTGCAACTACATCCTGGACGACCCGGACAACCGAGGCTCCAAGGAGTTCAAGATCTACAGCAAGAAGCACTTCAGGATCTACAGAGTGAGATCACTTCCTGTCCGCTGATTTTTGCGCGCGTGATGGTCGGTCGGTTCGGTCGGCTCGGGGCGTCTGTAACCTGCGACCAACGCTGTGTCCACGTCAGGAGGGCAGCGAGGTGTTTGTGCACGACTACAGCAACAACGGCACCTTCGTGGACGGCGTCCTGATCGGGAAGGACAAGAAGCTGCCGCTGGTCAACAACGCCGTCATCTCGCTGTCCGGTCAGAGGAACAAGGGTGCGAGACCTGGACGCCTGTTCTGCTTACTGTGACCACGACTCCTGACCGACCGACTGACTGACTGTCCATCTGTCTGTCCTCAGTGTTTGTTTTCATCAACCTGATGTCCGACAACCAGTCCAGTTTGCCGAAGGAGCTCCTGGAGAAATATGTGATGACTCGGCAGATCGGCACGTAAGTCCCTCCCTCTCACCCTCACCCTCGCACAACGCTGCGATGTCACCTGCTGCGTCCCGACGCTGACTGCAGGAGGCGCTGTGTGTTTGACAGAGGCGTGTGCGGAGAAGTCAAGCTGGCCTTCGAGAGAGCCACGTGCAGAAAACTGGCCATCAAAATCATTAACAAGAAGAATTTTCAGTCCGAAGGGGTGAGTCCTCCCCTCTGGCCTCTGATTGGCTGAGAGCTCTTCTTCCCACCTCCAACCTTGTTTCCTTCTTTCCCGGAAGGTAAAAAAAAACACACCTCCTGTGTGTTCCTGCATGCGTGCTGGTGTGGCTTGTCAGTGCTGCTCTTCTAAGCCAGTAGGAGGCAGAAGCGAGGGGGTGATGTTGTGTTTGTTTGTTTTTGTCCAATCACAGACGGCGACACGAAACGCAAAGACGGAGATAGAGATCCTGCAGCGGGTCAACCACGTGAGTCTGACACCACAGAAGAAGACGTGACGGAACGTTCTTCATATGATGTAACCTCTGTTTCTGACGCCGCTTCCTTCTTCCTTCTTCTTCTCATTTCCTTTTTTTTTATTTCCTTCTTTTCCCTTCTTCTCCAACTTGCGACCTCTCCTCCTACACGACCTTCCGTCCTCTCCTGCAGCCTTGTCTCATTAAGACGGAGGATTTCTACCAGACTGACGACTGCTACTACATCGTGTTGGAGTTGTGAGTTTAAACTGGAGAACTTTATTCGAGCTGACAGGGCTTAGAATTAAGTTAAGTTTTTCTTTATAAAAAAAGAAACCGTCTGATGGCTCTTGTCTTGTCCTCCTGTCTGTCTTCTTCTTCTGTGTGGTCCGTCAGGATGGAGGGAGGAGAGCTGTTCAACAGGATCAAGTCCAAGCAGCAGCTCAGCGAGCCGGTGGCCAAACTTTACTTCTACCAGATGCTCAAAGCCGTGCAGGTGGGACAAGACACACTGGTGGGACAGTGCTGCACAGTGGCCCCGCCCCTGTGACTGTGTGTGACTGTGTGTGACTGTGTGTGTGTGTGTGTAGTACCTCCACTTGAAAGGGATCATCCATCGAGACCTGAAGCCGGAGAACATCCTTCTGTCCTCAGACGACGACGTTTGCCTCATTAAGGTACAAAAACACTCACTCGAACTTCCCGCATCATCCCTGGACGCAATCCTGACCAATGGAATCCCTCGATGGTGGAGTCAGGTGACAGATTTCAATCAGTCCAGGATTCTCGAGGAGACCATGTTGATGAGGACCTTGTGCGGGACGCCGTCCTACTTGGCCCCGGAGGTCTTCACCCAGGCCTCCACCACAGGCTACGGCCCAGCTGTGGACTCGTGGAGCCTCGGCGTCCTGCTCTTCGTCTGGTAGGCTAACCCGACCCCCTGACCTCCGACCCCCTGACCTCTGCCTGTCAGCCAACCTTCACCCTCTCTCTCTCTCTCTCTCTCTGCTCGTCTGTCCCTCAGCCTCTGTGGCTACCCGCCGTTCCACGAGAACTTTGGCAACCTGACCATCAGTGAGCAGATCATCCGCGGCGAGTTCACCATGCTTCCGGCCAAGTGGAGGAACATCTCGGACGAAGGTACTCGGCTCGCTCGTCACCCTGCAGCAGCGGCCGCAGCACCGCTCACTCTGTGCGTCTCCTCTCTCAAGCCAAAGACCTCGTCAGGAAGCTGCTGGAAGTCAACCCAGCGAGCAGGCTGACCATTGACCAGGCTCTGCAGCACCCCTGGCTTCAGGTAACGGTACTGCAGTGCCAACGGCCCCATTGCAGAGTTGCCGTGTCGTGTCATGTCGTGTCACGTCACGTCACGTGGTTGTGTTCAGGACCAGGAGACCATCAGGACGGCTCACAGCCTCATGTACCCTGATGAAGGTGCTACTGCTGCGACGGTAAGCACATCTCATCTCCACTGTCTCCCTCCCTAAGTGGGAGGAGCCAGGTGTTTGCGAGTTAGTAAACAGTGGTGCCCTCAACAGGAGGAGGCTGGTACCTCCGGGAGGAAACGTAGATGGGACGAGGACGAGGAGACTGAGTTGAATCCGGCCAAGAGAAGCCCGGCTGCACTGACTGCTGTACTGTAAAGTTTGTGTGATACTTTTCTAATAAAGTTGTGTTTTTCCAACATTTGCTTTTTAGCAAATCTTGCGTTTGCGTGTGTGTGTATGTGTTTGTTTAATGTCAATTCATTGTCATGAAATAACTGAAATGATCATGTTTAAGAGGGAGAGGGAGAGGTGGTCTCGGTTCGCTTCCAAACGAACCACGGTGCGGTTCGGTTGATGTGTGAAAGCGACCGCACCGTGGTTCCAACCTGTTGTGAAATCACACACTTTTCTTTTCTTTCTTTTTCTTTTTTTTTTTTTTTTACATGTCCCAGGCTTCCGTAGCCACAACCATTATGGGAAATAATGTTTTGGTTAGCATAGTAGAAAGTTTAGTAGCACGTGGTCGGACCGTCAGGCGAACATGAGTCGTGGTTCAACGCGGAGCAATGAGGAGACGCTTCTTGCAAAACGTCTTCGTTGTCGCAAAATGGTAAACATCTCCTCATAAAATCGACGTTGCATCAAAAAAAAAAATCAAAATCAGATGCTCCAAATTACCTGCAAACGCTTATGTTTGTGTGAAAAAAACAAACATTATGAGCACAACGAGTGCAGCACGCTGGAGCTCTATGATTGTTTAATTTCCGTATGTTCCCGTGTTACCCCGCCCCGGACCGTTTTGTCCAATGATTGAACGATCTTTGCACACATGTGGGTTTGTTGTCAAATCCTGGCGCTCTTGCGAAAATTGCAATGTGAAAAGGAACCGCACCAAACCAAAAAAAAGATTACATTGTATTTTGGTCCGGAACAAAATACATACTAGAGAACCAACCAGTGGTCCCACACCTCCCTGGTGGTCTAGTGGTTAGGATTCGGCGCTCTCACCGCCGCGGCCCGGGTTCGATTCCCGGTCAGGGAACTCACTTTTTGTTTCCCGTTGGTCTTTTGAACGCTCACCGTCAGCGTCCTTCCAAATCTGCTGTGCACTTTAGCTTAGCCTGTTTTTTTTTTTTTTTTTCTGTCTCGTAAATTTGCACCGTTTGCTTAAAAAGTTGCATTACGTTATCCCTCTTATTCTACATCATTTCCAGTTATTTCTAATATGTTTTTGATATTATGATTTACAGTATTACTTCTTGTTTTCTCAACAATTATTAACACAAAGGAGAGACAAGTTATTGTAAGAAATCTCAAGTTTTTATTTCTGCTAATCACACTAAAAATAACATGGATTAAAGTGTCTCCACGAGCCCCGCTAGCCCAGCTTTGTGCTCCCACTGCTTTTAATCTCGAACAGGTACCGATCAGCTGATCCCTGAGTGTTAGATTTGCTCAGTCAATCAATCAACTTTTATTTGTAAAGCGCTAAACACACCAAAAGCATCTTTGCACAATCAAGAGATACCAACTGGAACCCTCCAGAGCGAGCAAGATGCGACAGCGGCCAGGAAAAACTCCACTGTAGGAAGAAACCCGGAGCAGATCCGCACTCCAGAGGGTCAGAGGTCATCTGCTTTGGTGGTTGAGCAGATTGTTGATTAGAAGAAAAGAGGGTGACTTTGTATTTTTGTTGTATTGATGTTGTATTTGTGCTGTCTGAGGTTGGAAATATAAAAGCTTTGCTGCTTCCATTCCCTTTTCAAACCGTGTTTGCTGTTGTGCCTGCTCTGCTATGTGGTTATTTGGTGTCCTGTGGATTTTCTAGTTATGTTGTACGTGAGATATCGTTTTGTTTTGTTTGAAATAAAGATGATCTATTTTAATGTAAAAAGAAGCTAAAAAAAAAATGAATGTGTAAGACAGTGGTGAGAGTGTCTCTGGCTTAGAGGCACAGAGGAAAAAGGCTGAAGGCAGCACAGATTAAAAATGCTGAGCCTGTTGTTTGGCAGTGATGAGGATGAACAGGACCAGGAATAAAACCGCTGGAGGTTCAGGAAATAAAGCCAGAGAGGCCGGACGGACGGTAGCTGGGGGGGGGTATATGGACGCAGCTGATTGGCTGGGAGCAGCTCAGAAGAGAAGACCAAGATCGAAGGCAAAGCTCCTCACCTGCAATTATCACTCATTCTAATGTGCGTTTCTATCACCGTCCCACAGTGATGATGTCACAGTTTAGCTTTGTAGCGCTCTCTGATGTCGTACAGGACGGCGTGAGCTCGGTCAAACGACTCGCCCAGCGCCGACTGCACTCTGCTCCTCCAGCGCTGCAGCTGAGGCCGATCCTTCAGGACGTCCCGACCGCCGCCCAGAGGCTGTGGGGCAGAGAACCAATCAGTGGGCGGCGCTCACTCAGAGAGGATGAGGCGCTCCGGTCGTGAGTGTCTGACCTGCATGAGCTCACAGATGGCGAGCAGGTCGGCCAGCGTGATGTCGTGGCCGCAGAGGAAAGGCTTCCTGCCCAGGAACATGTTCTCCAGCTGGTCCAGGGTCTCCTCCAGCTGGGACAGAGAGCGACTCACACGCTGCTCGTCCACCTTAGAGCCAGTCTGCCGAGGGATCAGCACCTGACAGAGACAGACAGACAGACACTAGAAAAAGAGACTGGTGCGAAGCGCATGAACCAGCTGCAGTGAGCCTCCGTCAGCCGTGTGACTCTAAATCTGTGTGTGTGTCTGTGTGTTCACCTCCTGTATGAAGACTCTAGCAGCATGCGGTCGTGTGTAACTGTGATGCCACGCTGTGTATTCGTCCACTTTGGCTCGCCTCTCCGGTTGCCGTGGATACCAGTGGTCTGGGACTTCGTACTTGTTGGCCAGGTATTTAAGGATGGCGTCGCTGCGACACACACACACACACACACACACACACACACACACACAGAAAGAGAGAAAACTCAGAATGCTGTGCCTGTGTTTTTTTGTGTGACTGTGCAGAGAGAGTGTGTGTGTGTGTGTGTGTGTGTGTGTGTGTGTGTACCTCTCTGTGAGCACCAAACCGTTGTCCACTATGACAGGGACCTTCTGCATGGGGTTCAGCTTGGTGAACTCTGGGGTCCTGTGGTCTCCTGCACACCCGCCACAAGTTTGAAAAACAAGGTCAAAAGCGCCACCAGGTGGTGGTTTCGAGAAATCACCTTGATGAAGGTCTCGTGCATGGCCTGCGGCGTGCCAAGCGTAGAGTTCGACAAAAAGCATTGAAACATGAGAACCAAAAAATGATTCAGCTGCATCCATATGCATCAGCCCTGTGTACACAGCTCATCTCAACTGAGATCAACTGCAGTCATTGAAATGAATAACTTGCACAAGTATAGTGCTGCTGTATTGTGTACTCACATAATAATAATAATAATAATAATAATAATAATAATAAAAGAGATGCAACCCACAGTGCTTAACAACAACAACAAAAAAAACAAAAAAACATAATAATAATAATAATAATAATAATAATAATAATAATAATAATAATAATAATAATAATAACAACAATCATAATTGTAACGATAAGAACATTATTAGGTAAAATATTGTAATATTGCACATGTAGATCTGCGAATGTAGCCTAAAAGCCTCAGATGGCACATGGAGACTTCACCTGCAACGAGCTATTTGTTAGTTCTGTGCGCGCTGCGTCACAGGCAGACAACTCTCGGTCGAAAGTTCTCTAGGGCAGAGGTCGTGATAGCTGAAGGCAACGAGAGCCGGGCAAAAATAAATAAATAGGAAAAGGACCAACTGCACTTCAGTATGGGACGAGCTTGACAGCTGGTCAACTAGCTTTAACTAGCTCCCTTCCTTTAGCATTGCTCAGAAGCGGCGTTAACAGCTGACCTTTCCTCAGGGCCACGGTGCGGACGGTGTGCGGGATCTTGCAGGCGTGCAGCAGCAGGTAGACCGCCCGGCAGGGCTGCGACAGAAGGTCCAGGTACACCTCCAACAGGCGGCCGCTCGCCATGCCGACAGGAAGCGGACACACAGACGGAGGAAGAGGGGAAACAAGAGTCCCGACTGCCTGCTGCCAAGGGGACTGTTTACAATGGCTCCACTGCGCCCCTGCTGGCTGCTGCGCTACGTTGCAACCGCAACTTGTTCGGTTACGGGTGCCTCGAAATGACAAAGCAAATGAATAGTACTTGGGTGTATATGAAAGCGTTGATTAGTGTAAGTGCATCCTTATTTTTGCTGTCCGCTAAAAGTGTGAACGGTTCTAATACACAGCTGCTATGGCAGTCTTTTCTTTGTATTGGATAAATGTGACAGGTCTATCTATCTAGCAGGATCCCTGGTGGTCTAGTGGTTAGGATTCGGCGCTCTCACCGCCGCGGCCCGGGTTCGATTCCCGGTCAGGGAACAACTGTTTTGTGAATTTCTGTTGCATCCTTTATTTCCCCCTCAAACACCAAACAAACAAACAAACAAAAAAACACGGTGCATGGTACGACATTTTTTTTTTTCGGATTTACAGATGTTCAGATTTTGTTCGCTATCGTCTAGATTCATGCTAAACTATCATCGAACATTCATCTGAGTCAGTTTCGGGCTGATTTGTTTGTTTTTTTGTTTTGTTTTGTTTGTTTTTCTTAATTTTTGACCCCTTAAAAAACAAACAGTATATAGTATGACTTTTTCCACACATGTTGAACATTTGTTTGCTATCATCCAGTGTCATGCTAATGTACAGTATCATTGAATAGTCTTATCTGCTGTAAACTTAACCCCAACTCTAACCATAACTCTATAAAAGAGAACGTTTCTTTGTTTGCTTCCTCTGTCATCTCTTATACACATCATCAGACAAGGTTGGTAATATCTGGTCAGGTGGTTTAACGGAGGTCGACGAATGAAACTTTTTTACACGCAAATATGCAAATTTACGTGTGAATACTGGAAATACGGTTTCGAGTATTATTTTTATCCCTCTTCGTTCGCCGTACGGTTGTAAACTCGCGCATGTGCAGTAAAAACTAAGCACCGCACACATACACACACACACACATTCCGTTACTTTAGCAAGGCAGCCAACGCTAGCGGGCTAATTCTCGCCGCACCGACCCTCCAAGTCAACGCTCGTCCTCCACTTCTCCCCGCTTCAGACTCGACCCCGACCCCCTTTGCAGCAGAGCCGCTGGTTCTCCGCTGAAATCCACGCAGACAGCCCAAACCGCGGAGTTCGCGCATCTGCGAGCATCTGCGAGCATCTGCCACTAGCTTGTAGCCGCTGAGGATCACAACATAGCGTTAGCGGAGTAGCTCGACAACTGGACAACAACATGGCGACGGAGGAGAAGAAACCGGAGACCGAGAACATCAAGCAGTCCTCGTCTTCGTCGGGATCGAGCAAGGTGAGTACCGACCGGCTGGGTCTGTGCGGACGGACGGACGCCGCCCGGGCAGCACACCGCGCTAGGTGGCTAACTAGCCAGCGGGTTAGCGAGCAGGCGTGGCGGAACCAAACACACGCTACCGTGTGTGATGCTGCTCTAGTCGCCTGAGCGCTGCCGACACTAGCAGTCAAAAGTTCGGACACTCCCTGTCTCCCTTGTCCCTGTCTTTGAACCATAGACAGTCATTTAGTCACCAAGTTTTTTCCTGTCTGTCGTCGAATCTCCACAATAAAACCTGTTGTTAACCTGTTGTTAACATGTTGTGGTGTCTCCAGTCCAACCCGGCCAAACCAAACTACACGGTGAAGTTCACGTTGGCCGGACACACGAAGGCCGTGTCGTCCGTCAAGTTCAGCCCCAACGGAGAGTGGCTGGCCAGCTCCTGTAAGGAAACTCAGCCGCCTCCTGCCACAGACTTGTGATTTAAAAGTCCATGAATGCAACTTTACTGCAACTCAGTGTATTTGTTTTTGTTTTTCCAGCTGCAGACAAACTGATAAAGATCTGGGGGGCGTACGACGGGAAGTTTGAGAAATCCATCGTGGGCCACAAACTGGTGAGTGTCCTGGTCCTGGTCCTGGTCCTGGTCCTGGTCTTTGTCTTGATCTTGATCTCATCCTGACCTTCTGCTCTGTGTTTCTAGGGGATCTCTGACGTCTCCTGGTCTTCAGACTCCAACCTGTTGGTTTCAGCCTCTGACGATAAAACCCTGAAGATCTGGGACAACAACTCTGTGAGACGCCCGCTGTGTGTTGTTCTCGTTGGGTTTTGTTGTGTTCCATTAAACCCCAGACTGATCAGGTGCGTCTCCCTGCAGGGGAAGTGCCTGAAGACTCTGAAAGGTCACAGCAACTACGTCTTCTGCTGTAACTTCAACCCTCAGTCCAACCTGGTGGTGTCTGGATCGGTGCGCTGCCTCTGCACCATCAGCAGCTCCGTCTGCAGCCTCCCGAACCCGACTGACTCTCTGACTCTCTGACTGTCTGTCCGTCTACAGTTCGACGAGAGCGTTCGCATCTGGGACGTCAAGACGGGGAAGTGCCTCAAGACTCTGCCGGCTCACTCGGATCCTGTCTCCGCGGTGAGTTCCCGACCTTGACCCCCCCCCCGGGCTCTCTGGAAGTCCAGAAGTGAGTCCGGCTGCTGGTTCTGAACGTGTCTTGTCATCTGCTCAGGTTCACTTCAACAGAGACGGCTCGCTCATCGTCTCCAGCAGCTACGACGGCCTGTGGTACGCGCACGCGCACGCGCACACACACACACACACACACACACACACACACACACAGTCGTGCTGGTAACACCGTGTGTCTGTCCACAGTCGTATCTGGGACACAGCGTCAGGACAGTGTCTCAAGACTCTAATAGGTGAGCTGCTGACTCATGGCGGAAATGACCTTTGACCTCCTGTTTGTTTATTTTCCTTCCTGCCACTAATGAGTCTCTCTCTCTCTCTCTCTCTCTCTCTCTCTCTCTCTCTCTCTCTCTCTCTCTCTCTCTCTCTCTCTCTCTCTCTCTCTCTCTCTCTCTCTCTCTCTCTCTCTCTCTCTCTCTCTCTCTCTCCCCCCAGATGACGACAATCCTCCGGTGTCCTTCGTCAAGTTTTCCCCCAATGGGAAGTACATCCTGGCCGCCACGCTGGACAAGTCAGTGCAATCTTCCTCTGCGTTAAAGGGACAGTTTGCCCAAATTTATTCCACCAAGATAAAAACGCTGCCCACTCTCCATCATGTCTAGTAAATCAATTATTGAAATGATTGAGTTTCAAATATTGGGCAAAATAAATGCCCAATATTTTGTAAAAAAATATATATATATATATATATATATATATATCTATATATATATATATATATATATATATATATATATATATTTTTTTTTATAATATAAATATATATATATATATAACTGCCCACCAAGCCACCAGTTGAGGAACGCTGGCCTACAATATACTAATACTCATAAATGTCATGGTGGAGGCCCGCTGTTTACTGCCAGTTGTAAAGTGTCCTGGCCAGCGGCTGTCAGTTTGCTTCATTCTTGACTAATAGTAACGCTGCCTGACGCTAGCCTGATGCTAGCCTGATGCTAGCTCTGCTGGCTAACGCAAGAGTAACACAAGAGACCTTGTGTCAACACCGCTGAGTTGTCGCTGAAAAGTTTCAAAAGAGTTTTGTGTTTTCTGGTTTTCAGCACATTAAAGCTCTGGGACTACAGCAAAGGAAAGGTAACTGCTGTCTGTCTGCCTGTCTGTTTGTGCCTGTCTGCCTGCCTGCCTCTGTCTGTCTGCCTCTGTCTGTCTGTTTGCCTGTCTGTCTGCTTGTCTGTCTGTCTGCCTGCCTGTCTGTCTGTCTGTCTGTCTGCCTGTCTGTCTGCCTGTCTGTTTGCCTGTCTGTCTGCCTGCCTGTCTGTCTGCCTGTCTGTCTGTGCCTGCCTGCCTGCCTGCTGTCTGTCTGTCTGTCCTCGGTGGTCTACTCAGTGTCTGCTGTCTCTCTGCCAGTGTTTGAAGACGTACACGGGCCACAAGAACGAGAAGTACTGCATCTTCGCCAACTTCTCCGTCACAGGAGGGAAGGTCAGTACGAGTCCCCCCCCGCCCCCGCCCTCCTCCTGATACTGGCCCACTATGGGACTGGGACCACGCCTTCAACCTTTGACCTCTGCCTTGCAGTGGATCGTGTCGGGCTCCGAGGACAGCATGGTGTACATCTGGAACCTTCAGACCAAAGAGATCGTCCAGAAACTCCAGGGACACACAGGTAGGAGCTGAAACCCCGCCCCCACACTGCCCCGCCCAACTCAACCTTGGGTCATGTGACCGAGCAGCTTCCCTGTGTCCCTCCCTGCAGACGTGGTGATCTCCACCGCCTGCCACCCGACAGAGAACATCATCGCCTCGGCCGCCCTGGAAAACGACAAAACCATCAAACTGTGGAAGAGCGACTGCTAGACAGAGCAGAACCAGAACCAGAACCACATCCAGAACCAGAACCAGAACCACATCCAGAACACACCAGGCCCGACATCATGTCCCCCCAGCTGCTCCGGGCCAGAACCTCCTCAGTCTGTTCACACAGCAGAACCACCACACGGTCCAGTCAGCCTCAGCTCAGTGGACTCCTCTCAAACCAGACTTCCACGTTCCAGGTTTTACTTTTTCCTTTCCAAGTGGGGGCCGAGGGGGGGGGGGGGGGTGATTCAGATGAAATAAACTGGCTGTGGACAGAATGAAGCTCGGGAAAGAAGAACTATATTTTGGGAAGGGAAGAAACTTGCGTACAGATGAACCACTAGGACACAACTAACTTGCAGTCAGGAAATTTATCTCTTCTAGGTTTATTTTACCACAAAAAAAAAATCAGCCCAGATTGTTTGTTTGTTTGTCTGTTCAGTGAGAAAGATGAAAAAACAAAAATATAAACAAGCAGTTTGAAAAATAGGGGACTTTGTCTGTGATTAACTGCAAAAGAAAGTGTTTAATTTTAAACCTTTTTTAGGCTTTTCATGAAGTTTTGACCTCTTTTTTTTTTTTAACTCTGACATCGTCAGATTTGCGTTGCCTAGCAACGGTTTGATCGACAGTCTGTTGGGATGCGCCTGACTGGACGCTGACACGCCTGCTGCTGTAGCAGCAGTGTGCGTGTGTGTTTGTGTGTGCGTGCGTGCGTGCGAATGCTGTGTTTACTGACTGAAAGACAAACGGCAGCCTCCTCACCGTCATCTGCAGCATCCTGTCAAACTGTTTCTCCTGACAGCCGACTGAAACGAGCAGCGACGAACGTTGATTGAAATGAGTTTTTTTCACCTATCAGTGGTTTGTAAATAAAGATTTTTGAGTATGAAAAAAAAAATTTGGGACGACTGTTTCATTCCAGCTGTGTTTTTTTTCTTGTGCACACCGGATTCTACGGTAAATAAAATACATTTATTTAAAAAAATACTTTTACACACTCTGTTGAAAGACGTCTAAGCAGAAGTTTAGCTTGTTCTGTTATCAGCTTATGATGACAGAATCCTGTGTATAGAAAAGTTTGAAAAAAATCTAATTTTCCAAGACTTTTTTGCTCAACTCCACATATTGGAATTATTTTAAGGATTATTTTTCCTCAAGGGTTTTTCTTTTATTTAAAAATCAAAAACAGGACGTAGGAAATGACTTTTCTTCAGCTTCTGGATCCTGAGCAGCAAAAGGGGCCACAGGCCACCACAGTGTCCTGACGACGGGGGGGGGGCCTCAGAGCAGGAGCCACAAGGAACCCCTGCAGCAGCGTATTTAGCCGGTCCGGCCCGGTCCGGTCCGGTCAGAGCAGCAAGAAGCCCTCAAAGCCTTCACAGGTGTCCAGGTGTAGACCAGCTCTGGCCCAGTCACGAACCGAACCGGTCCCGTCCGGAAACTACACCAGCGGCGCCCAGCTCAGCGTGCCGATGGAGATGAGGGTCTGGCAGGTGGCCGAGTCCAACCACACCGACTCCACCAGGCCGAAGAGCAGGAAGCCCAGAGCGAAGCCGCAGCACACGTCCGACAGGTGGTGCTTCCCCAGCAGCACCCTGGACACGCCCACCAGGAAGGCCCACAGGTAGAGCAGGATCCTCAGGGGCACCTGAGGGGGGCGACAGTGAGTCATGAGCCATGGACAGTGTTGCCAACCTTTGAGTCAGTGCAGTGCTCGGGGCCACGACCGTCACAGGCCAGTGGCTCCCACTAGTGGTCAATCAGAACTTAAAACAGACTTTCAAAAATGTATACGGTTCATATAGTTTGAACTGCTTTGTTACCAATAGACATTAGAAATAAGCTGAATGTTTAAATTGTATTGAAATCTTGTAATTGAACATAATTTTACACAACAATCAATGAAGTGCAGGATGGAAGCTTTTACAAAGCTACGCAGACGACACGATCAGAGGGGGGGCCAATCAGACGACTGACCGCCAGGACCAGGTGGTTGAGCAGGAACTTGGAGACGACGGCGGCGCGGCTGGCGTGAGCGGCCGGGAAGGAGTAGAGGTCCATGGACAGGTAGTCCAGGAGGCCCGGCGGCAGGTCCCACGGACCCCTGCGCTTCACCAGCTTCTGTATCCCAGCCACCGTCATCAGGTCCAGGACCAGCGCTGCAGGAGGCGGGGTGGGGAGGAGGAGACAGGAAGTGATGCCTTCATCGACACCAGGGAATGGATGTATTATCTCGTATGTCAGAACCAGCCAAGACTCCAAGATAGCAGTTCATTCATTCATTCATTCATTCATTCATTCATTCATTCATTCATTCATGATGGAGTCGCTCACCCAGCACCGTATTATTACGCCGGGAACAGGTTTTTGACTTCCTCATTGAAGGGTGCATTGAGCATGCACACTTCACACCATGCCGCTGTAACTCCCTCGATACATCAGGAGGACACATCAGCCAATCAGAACAGGCCGAGACACAACACACCAGATGCCACGGCGTCACGCTGGGACTGGGAACTCTTTACTGATGGTTTTCTGGCCTTTATCATTTTTTTTAAACAACCAAAAGACCAAAACTGAAAAATCTACTATAGAAAGATTTGCTATGAACCGTGTTTCAGGTCAAAGGTCGTCCTGTCGGTTGTTTTAGAGGCCTTTATTTTTTTTCTATTGCAGTCTATGGGGAAAATGCTTTTTGGGGCCAATGGGATTTTTATTTTGCTGCATTATCTCGAGAGGCCACTAGAAAAAAAAAAGAAATTGCCCACTTCCCAAAGAGCTCAATACAAAAATAAAGGCCTTTAAAACGGCTGATGGGAGCTTTTTTTTAACTGCTGGAATTTTCACAACTTTAGGCCAAAAAATTCCAGGAAGAGAGTTTTATATTCCCAGTGTGATGTCCTGGCGTCATAACTGCTGCTGTGTCTCAACTCGTTCTCTGATGCGCTCTGGTGCATCACGTGTGTTACAGCGGCCTGATGGCAAAGTGACGCTACAGCTACATGCCCCATGGAGGCCGCATCATGTGGAAGTGACCCAGCGACACCACACTGGACCCTGGGTGGTGGCGGCGGAGGGCTCGGTACTCACCCAGCAGCAGGTTAACCAGCACTTCCTGTCCCGCCAGCGTGTTGCTCCTCCACAGGCAGATGAGCGTGCCGCAGATCCACAGGAGGGCGTGGCCTGTGAGGGCCAGCAGGGTCACCATGGAGCGCAGCGGGGCGCCGGCGCCGTACGCCCCCGAGCACACGCCCAGCCGCTTGGACAGGCTGATGTCGATGGCCAGCAGCGAGTTGATGGCGATGCCTCGGAAGGACGGGTTGAGCTGCATGCAGTCCGTCTCCGGCCAGCGGGACGAGTCCTCCGCTGACGGACCGCCGCCCTCGGAGGAGTCCCTCGACCCCCTGGAGAGAGATAGAGAGAGAGAGGGAGAGCAGTACCGTCAGAGGACTACAGGGGGCGGAGGAGTCGATTTGGACCGATGCAGATGAAATGTTCGGTGACAGGCAGGAAACGACAGATTAACTGTGCCTGCCTTCTTTTTTCGGGGAAAAAAACCAAATAAAACTGGGCCGCGATGCATTCAGGGACACGTCGGGCCACAAAGGCTCCACGTGGCGCAGCGTTCAGATTCAGGAAATGAAGGCTGAACTGGGACGACGGGCGGCTTCGCCTCCGTACAGGTGAAAGCTGCTCCTCTTCATTCCAGTACAATCACTCAATACCAGGGAAGGAAAAGCACTCCACTGACTTTGAATCAATTCAATACACTGCAATATTTTTCATTTTCATTTTCTGTCAACAGATGGCGCTGAGCGTTCACGTTGAGCCTTTAAACTTAAATTAAAAATAGAGCATTTTTAAATGACACTATTAAATTAGACACTGGAGATTTCTGAAGGAGGAGGAGCAGGACAAGGAGGAAGAGGAGGAGGAAGAGGAGGAGGAAGAGGAGGAGGACAAGGAGGAAGAGGAGGAGGAAGAGGAGGTGGAGAACCAGTCTGCAGTGAGCCGTCCATCACCTCAGCAGTCACATTTCCTGTTCCTGTCGGAGCGCCTGAACACACCACACCACCTGTGAGGGTCTGTGGCACTGAAAGCTCAGTTTCACAGGAAATGGGCCAGGTCCAAGTTTAGGTCCTGGTCCAGGGTTTAGGTCCAGGACTAGGTACAGATCCAGGTCCTGATCCTGTTCCACACTGAGGTCCTTGCTAGATGTGATGTCCCAGTCTTACCTCGCCGCTGCGTCCTCCTGCTCGCTCCTCTGTCTGAATGGGGTCCTCCTCCCTCGCCCCTCCCCCGCCCCCTGCTCCCTGCGGGGGGTCTGGGTCAACGACTGGAACTCCACTCGGTTCAGGACGTTACTCCTGTCTCGGGCCCGGCACCGGGCCTGGCTGGAGGGCATGGCGGCGGCGACGGCGGGCGATGGCGGCAGGTGCTGGTTGGCGGGCAGCAGGAACTGACTGGGACCAGGTCTGAGACTCTGAGGGACTCTGCTAAAAATAGATCAGCTGGCCTTCTTCTGCTGTCAGCTGTTCAGAGGAGAGGGAGGTTGGAAAAACACTGCGCACACACTCACAGCACGCACACACACACACACACACTCTTTAAAGGAGCAGGCCAGGGTTTTCACATGTGCACTGTAACAGTTTGCTGAGCTTCAGACAGATTTTTCTCTGCTCTCCATCCCATCAATGAGGTCAAAATGTGGAGTAAAGCAAAATAGAAAAATGGTCACGTTGCATTGTGGTTGCATCTAAATAAAGAAAATGCAGCGCTCATCAAAAGTTGAACACAAGGTCTGAACGACGCCCCTGGTGGCTGGGGTGCGGTATTACCTGAAATGCACCTTACCTTTGGCTCAACCAAGAGGAACCTCTAGACCAGTAATCATTCCTGGCGTTATGTTAAAATCAAAATGTCAGAAGATCACTCTGGATTTGGACTGGAAGGTTCTGCATTCATCGTCGGGGCACGGATGACAGCTTTTATGACTCTGCGAAAGCTGAAAATAGCTCATCAGCATCATAACATCCCTCAGCCAGTGGCACAGTGTTCATATGGAATATCATCTGCTTGCTAAACTGGACATGACTGGAGGAGATCCAGGCTAAATACAGCGTGCAGCATCAGAGGGAGAAAAGACACACACACACACACACACACACACCAAAAATGCTTACTTTTTATCTAAAAACGGTCAGTTTGTTTATTTATTTATTTATTTATTTATTTATTTACTCTTGATAAATATATAGAACCCCAGCGGAACTCTTGTGAATTGGCGGCGTGTTTCTACCCGGAAGTTGGTGCCGACGCACCGTTGCCATTGGAAGCAGGAGGCGCTTCGTTGGACAGCGGCGGACACCCAGAGTGTCATTTTTTTATTTCTAAAAATTCTTCTGTCGCCTAACTTTGTGTGTGTGTGTTTTTTTTTTTTTTGTTTTTTAAAAAAATGTTACGTCATTCCACCGGAAACTTAAACTAGCGTTTTGAGTCAGGAGCTAACGCGAGCTAACGCGAGCTAACTTAGCCTAGCTCAGCGAGATTAGCCGTAAGCCCCTTTTGGAGAAAAAGGGCAGTGGTCAGCGGTCGGGAGGTTTAGCCGTCTGGCAGGAGGGAAGTTTGGCCGTTCGTTCAGCAACATATAGCTGAGAGCACGGTGGAAGTACGGCAGCCGGCAGGGACATGCGGAGGCTGGGGAGCAGCGGCGGCTCAACGCTGTGAGTGTCAAGTCGGTTTAGACGTCATAGTTTTTTAGAGTGTTTGACGTACTAGCTCAAGGGTGGGCAAACCTTTTGGCTAGTGGGCCACGGTGGGTTCTAAAGTTGACAACAGGAGCAGATGGATGGAGTTTGTGGTGAGCCACCTCATAGGAGAAAAATATATATCGTGGGATTTGGTGCTTTAATGTCTATTGAAACAAAGGCGTTACAACAAAATATGTGTATTTGAAGCCCCGCGGTATGTAGTTCTTTATTGAAAAGACTGCGAATATGGATGAAAAACAGCTATTGTATTACTTACTTAATACGATTAGGGGTACGGCCGTAGTTTTACCATGCCTGTACTAAATCTTTACCGATGTGAAGGACATGAAGCCACTTTCTTTACTATCTAGCAATGAAAAAACAACTTAAAGGTTCATTTTTTTGTTTTTTCTAGCAGGCTTTTTGGGTTCTGGGTTCTGGACTGGAGGTTTTTCTCTCTGACCTGATTCTGTTGTGCTTTCCCAGCCGTCAGACCTCCTTCTGGACATGACTGACATCTGGACGGTCCGGATCCTGATGATGTCATCGGTGGGCGGGACTAGGCCGCCTCTGGACAGCTCTTCTGTCGCGGTGCCACTTCCTGGATGTCGGACACCTCAGACATGTCGGACTGCAACCCTCCTGCTGTAGAGGCCACGCCCAGTACTGGTACCAGCCCTGGTCCTGGTCCTGGTCCTGGTCCAGGCCGGCCTCCTCTGGCTGAGAAGGCCTTGTCTGAGGCGTTTGCCCGGCTGCGGTACCGGGACACGTCCCTGCTGGTCTGGCAGCAGCAGCAGCAGGAGCTGGAGGCGGCTCCGCCCTCTTCCTACCTGAGCCGCAGCCAGTCGGCCTGGTACAGCAGCTTCGGGAACCAGGCCGTGGTGGTCCGGGACCAGCGGCGCCTCCCGGAGGGGGCGGGACAGTCCAGGATCTGCAGACTGATGTAGTCCAGGACGCTGCTGTGCTGTGGGATTAATTAACACCATGTGACAGGAAGTTAGTGAGAACTCAACTAAAAGTGTTTGGATTTTGTTTCCTGCAGTATTCCCAAAGATGACACCAGCAAGACCAACAGCCACTTTGTATTTTTCATTTCACCTTTTTACAGTCACAGTGTGGTCAAACTGGGAAAATGACATCCCTCCAGTTCCCATCAGCAGGAAGTGGAACATTTCCCCATTTCAATACTGGAGCTTTCTTAAAAAATAAAAGAAATTCAAGCTATTTTCCCCCACTTTGCTCATTCTGTGTTCACTCTAAACTGGTTAAAGGACCTTAACAAGCAGCAGCAGAGACTCCTCTGCACAACCTGGTGTTGGCTCCGCCCCCCGAGACCAGTTTTAGCAGGAGGTTGCAAACAGAGGGCTAAAATATGCCAAACAGCAGCAACGCCTTTGTTCCACTAGGGGTCAGTCTGTGCAGCGACAACATGCGCCAAAAGTTTTGTGCCCAATTTGTTTGCTGACCAAACTAGCTGAGAAACAGGAAGTGGACATCAAGGCGTCGGGGGGCGGGGCCAACATCCGGCAGCACAACCAGCTGATATTGTTGCGAATGACAGTCGAGTCGTCGGCTCAGTTTATGTGTTTATTTATGAAAACAAAGGAACTCAGAAAATAAGGATCCCATATCAGTAATTACATCAAATAATTCACTTGTTGGTTGGTTGGTTGTTTTTTTTTTGTTTGTGTTTTTTTTTCCTCAGTTCGTCCTCTCTGTCTGTCTGTCTCTCTGTCTGTCTAGCGAGCGGAGTTCAATCTAAACCTCAGACAGCTACTATACAGCTACTATACAGTGCTCAAACATACGGAAGAAAGAACATACGGCCGGAGTGCATGCAAATACATAAAATCACTTTTTTCCTTTTTCTTATTAAAATACAAAAAATTAACTATTGGCGTCAAAGCTCGACCATCAACTAAAGAAGAAAGAGAAGGAGGAGGAGGAGGAGAAGAAGAAGAAGAAAAACAAACGGAGGAGGGTTACAGTGGTGACGGCCGTCCGACTGTCCAGCAGTCTGTCAAAATAAAAGTCCAAGATCGCGAGGCTGGGTTTGGTTTTATTTTGACAGACAAGTTTTTTTTCCTTTCTTCTTTCGTTCTTTTTTTTTTTTCTTAAAAAAAGAAATCAAGAGCATAATCGATTTTCCAACCAATTTTAAACCAACTCCCAGAAGCTGAACCACCTGCAGAACAACAGAGCTCCAACTTTTTCTACGAACAATGATGATATAGCTTGTTTAAAAAAAAAAAAACTTAAAAAAAACAGGATTTTATTTTTATTTCCAACAGATTCAGATTGAAAAAAAATGAGATTTAACCAGGAATTAACCAACCAATCAGTTCCTCTTGACCAAATCTGAGGGTTCGAATAAAGTTCCTCACGCTGTGAAAAACAAAAAGAAAAAAATGACAAGTTGTAAAAAAATAAAATAATCCGCAGCTTCTGGTTTCCAGGAAGATGAAAGGATGACGTCACGATTCATCTGAGTGACACCAGCACCAGGCAGCCAATCACTGCTCACGGCCACCGCTGATTTGATTGTGGTGCACCTCTTAAGCCCAAGACAACCATCCCCCCTCCTCCTCATCCTCTGAACCGACCAATCAGAGCACAGCGCCATCACCTTCCTCCACACCGAACCCCTCAGTGACCGACTCACTTGAGTCACTCGGTCCTACTCAGGCTAAAACACCCGCACTGCCCCCTGGTGGCAGTTCAGGTGAACAATCCACTTACAAACTTGCAAGACATCAAGTGCTTAACAGTCCATCGTCTCTTCAAACTGGTTTTTAATGGTTGTCAGATTCAGTACAAATGGACAAAAAAGACTTGAGAGTGACAGAGTCTGGCTCCAAATGACATCACCATAATGAGAAAACAGCGCTCCTCCTCCTCCTCCTCCTCCACCTCCTCCTTTCAAAAGCTTTATTCATGTATGGCGGGCTGGAGGGCAGCAGATCTAGTGACCCCTGCTGGTCAGAAGCTGGAGAAACAAGAGGAACCACTTTCCTGGACAAACCCCACCCCGACCCCCCCCCAAAATAAATCCTCCCAAGAGGCTCAAAGAAAAAGCCGACTGCCACGAGCCAATCGGGTGAGAGAATGAGGTTGTGATGTCATAATCAGGAAGTTGTGTCCAACTGCACAATTAAAAGCGACTCCGAAAAATAACAATAAAAAAAAAAAAAAGATTCAGTTTGCGCTGATTAAACTTGACGGTCGACCAGAAGTTGAACGTGAATAAAAAACACAAGACAAAAATAAAAAACATGGAGCGGCTGTGAAGACACTGAAAGCTGCAAAATTCAAACAAAAACAGAACAAACAAAAAGAAAAAAAGGTTCATTCATTTTGAGATGATGTCATCACGAGCCGGAGATTGTAAATGATCCGATGGGTTTAATGTTTTCCCTTATGATTCGAAACAAAGTCAATTTCCTTGTCTGAACTGAGGAGGAAAAAAAAAAAAAGATTATAGTCTGAGAGTCTGTTTTCACCAAACACATTTCCAAGAGTAAAAACCGATAAAAAATAAATGATAAAAATATAAACAGGCGATTTCCTTTTACAGTGTTCGTGAATACATTTTCTTTTTTTTTTGTGTCCAGGATCATCTC
Source organism: Thamnaconus septentrionalis (assembly GCA_009823395.1). Lineage (NCBI taxonomy): Eukaryota > Metazoa > Chordata > Actinopteri > Tetraodontiformes > Monacanthidae > Thamnaconus > Thamnaconus septentrionalis. Next base: position 1,970,469 of record CM020507.1, on the reverse strand, counting down.
TCTCTCTCTCTCTCTCTCTCTCTCTTTTTTTTTTTTTAAGCCGACGCTGGAAGCGTTTCACTCGCCTGTCGTCCAAGAAGACGCTCGAACATGTGACGCCTTCTCATTGGTGGGGGTGGTGGTGGGGGGCGGGGCAGGGGCAGGGGCAGCTGTAACAGTACGGTTTCATTTTCTTATGGGGGTGGAGAGGTTGGGCAGGGGGAGGGGCGGGGGCGGGGTACAAAGACATTTTTAATATAGAAAACCTTATAAGACACAAAACGAGTTCAGCACGAAACCTGAAAAAAAGTTCAAATGAAAAAGAAAAACGAAATGAAGGAAATGTAGTGTTGAAAAAAAAAGTTGGATGAGCTCTCTCTCTCTCTCTCTCTCTCTCTCTCTCTCCTCTCTGCTGACAGCAGAGCCCAGAGTCCGGTGACCTCTGCGGTGACCTCTGCCCTCCTTGTGACCCTTGCAAACAGGATGTAGTTTACTTTCAGCAGGGGGCAGAATTTCCTCTCAGAGGGTTTTTTTTTTTTTTTTTTTTTTGGGGTGGGGGCAGTAGGAGGGGAGGGGGTCGGTGGGTTGGGGAGGGAGGGTTGCGGAGGAAGCACTGCAGATCATTTCATCAGACAAACACCTGCAGATTTCCGGGTTGCTTGTTCTAACCAGCAGGGGGAGACAGAGTCCCTGCGCGCCGCTCCTGACGCTGTCCTGTCGTACCTGCAGCGCCGGCTGGCGGGGAAACAGCCGGAAGCTGCGACGATGGAGCCAAATTCCGGGGCCGGAAGAGACGGAACAAAAGGAGCCGGTGGAGCGAAAAAAGAAAAGAAAAGAAAGAAAACCCAACTGATCCGATTGGTTGGATGGGGGGAAAAAAAATAAAATAAAAGCCCCTCCGAGGTCGTCTCCTCCTCCTCCTCCTCCTCCTCCTCCTCCTCCTCCTCCTCCTCCTCCTCCTCCTCCCATCACGCTGCACAGAACAGAAGCTTCTGGAATGTTTTGAGATGTCATTGGGGGGGTGGGTGGGGGTGGCGGGGGGAGGGGTCACAGCCGGCCGTCCAATGAGAAGAAGAAGAAGAAGAAGAAATGGAAGGAGAAATAGAAGAAACTACGACTACTCTGTACCACGTCTCCCTCTCTTCCTGAAAGTTTCCTTCTCCTCTTCTTCTGTTTTGCATTCCTCCAGAAAAGAAAAGGTAAAAAAAAAAAAAAAGAAAAAAAAGACAACACTAACAGCTACAAAAAAAAAAAAAAAAAAAAAAAAGAACAGGTCAGCCTATTTACATACAGTCTCCAAGTCTGGGCATGTGTGTGTGATTTATAGATCTGTGTAGGTGTGTGTGTGTGTGTGTGCGTGGCGCATGTATGTGTGTGTGTGTATTGTGAAAAGTTCAGAGTGTGTATCTCTGTCTTGTGTGTGTGTGTGTGTGTGTGTGTGTGTGTGTGTGTTCAGGATGGAAGTTTTCATGGATGTGTGTTGGTCTATGTTTGTTTGTCTGAGCACAGAGTTCCTGTGTGTGTGTGTGTGTGTGTGTGTGTGTTGAATGGATAAACCTTTGTATGTTTCGCATTCGTCTGTGTGTTAAGTAATCTGTGTGTATGTGTGTATTATCTGTGTGTGTGTGTGTGTGTGTGTGTGTTTGTTTGTGTGTGTATCATCTGTTGTGTGTGCGTGTGTGTTCAGTCTGTGTCGGAGGAAGAGGAGGTTCCTGTCGAGGAGCTGTCGTCGGAGGAGGAAGAGGAGCTGCCACTCAAACGACTAGCCCCGCCCCCCGAGGCTCCTCCCCCGGCTGCCTTCTCTGCAGGGAGAGAGAGAGAAAGAGACAGACTGGTTACTCCATGGCCGCTAGGCTAGGCTAGGCTAGGTTAGGCAAGGTTAGGCTAGGCTTGGCAAGGCTAGGCTAGGCAAGGCAAGGCTAGACTAGGCTAGACAAGGCTAGGCTAGGCAAGGCTAGGATAGGCTAGGCAAGGTAAGGCAAGGCAAGGCAAGGCTAGACTAGGCTAAATTAGGCAAGGCTAGACTAGGCTAAGTTAGGTAAGGCTAGACTAGGCTAAACTAGGCAAGGCTAGACTAGGCTAAGTTAGGCAAGGCTAGACTAGGCAAGGCAAGGCAAGGCAAGGCTAGGCTAGACTAGGCTAAGCTAGGCAAGGCTAGGCTAGGCTAGGCAAGGTAAGGCAAGGCAAGGCAAGGCTAGACTAGGCTAAATTAGGCAAGGCTAGACTAGGCTAAATTAGGCAAGGCTAGACTAGGCTAAGCTAGGCTAAGGCTAGACTAGGCTAAGTTAGGCAAGGCTAGACTAGGCTAAGGCAAGGCAAGGCTAGGCTAGACTAGGCAAAGCTAGGCAAGGCTAGGCTAGGCAAGACTAGGCAAGGCCACTCACGCATGAGCTTGCGCTGCTTCTTCTGCAGGCAGGACTTGACGTAGCGCTCCAGCTCGCGGAGTGTGGAGGGTTTGAGGGTCTCGAAGTCGATCTCGATCTCGTCGGGGTTGGAGTCCCGCAGCGACGGCTCGCGCGACTGGATGATGTGCACGACGCGGCCCAGCTTCTCGCCGGGCAGCCGGTTGATGTCCAGGCTCAGCTGCCGCTTCTCGTCGTACGACATGGGCAGCGAGGACTCCTCGCCGTCGTCGCCGTTGGCCGAGCCGCCGCCCGACGCCTTGCCGCCTTTCTTGGGTTGCCTGCAGGACGGACGGACGGACGGAGGGCCGGTGGTGAGAGGCGGAGGGAGCGAGAGAAGAGGCAGCACTTCTTCTATTGGTTATGGACTTGTATCAGGACCCACAATCTTTTCCTTGTAATGAAGTCGTGACCCAAATTTGTTTCACAAAAAAAAAAAAAAAGCCACTTTCTATCATGGCGAGTGAATGAATGATTGAAATTATTAGATTGAATTATCCTGCAAAATAAAGGCCCAACATTTTCTCTATAATTATGTTTTAAAATGGAAAACTGCCCATGAAGCTTTGACCCAATAAAAAATAGTTCCGCGACCCACAAGTTGAAAAAAAACCCAACAACACTTCCTGACATTTATTTTGGAGGCGATTTCACCTTTAACCCCAGATTGACAATGAGATGTGTGTGTGTGTGTGTGTGTGTGTGTGTGTTTACCTGGTGGCCGTCACCGTGCTGTTGGCTTTCCTGGCTGGCGGCTTCTTCTGATTGGCCGGCTTGGGCTGCTGGGCGGCGGCCTTGGGCTTCTTCTCCTCCTCCAGCTTGCCCTTGTTCCCTTTGTCCTTGTCCTTGTCCTTCTTCTTCTCCTTGTCCTTCTTCTCCTTCTTCTTCTTTGGCTTGCTGACGGGCGCCTGGGACAGGACGGCCAGCTGCTCGTGCACGGCCTTCAGCTGGTGGAGCACAACAGCCGTCAGTCACCCCGTCCGTCCCGGGCCAATCGGCACAAGTCCAACTGCAGAAGAACTACGTGTGACAGCGACAGCGACAGCGACAGCTCGCCCGTTTGACTGAGGCTCTGGCGGCGGCTTCGGCTCTGCGTTCCGCCAGATGAACGAACACCAGTGGCGAGTGTCCGCCGCTGGCACCTCAACTGGGGTATTTAGGTCATGACAAGTCAACTTCTAGCACGTTTGCACAGGTAGCCCGCTGGGCTGGACCTCTACTGGCCGCTACCACGGACCGACCTCCAATTCACACCAACGGCGTCGACGGCGCGGCCGAAGCTCCGCAGCAGACCACGCCCATTGAAGTCAGCGTTTATTTATCATTCACCCGCGACATCGCCACATTTTTTTTTACCTGCCGCACGGGATGACGTCCGGCGTTACGTGCGCCGAGTCATAAGATCGCGCCAGTCGCGGCGCCGAAACGCCCGCTGCACGCCGCTTCAGGTCTGGCGTGAACGACGCCATCGATTCTACGGCCAAAAGTGGCCGACAACTAAGAACACCGGCCACCGCCGCACTCCTGAATTCTGTCGCCCTTCATCAACGCGACCTCAGCGCGGTGACGTCGGCAGACACGCAGCGGTGAAAGCGGAGGGGGTGCAGCTCGCCGGCGGGGTTGAGAACCCAGCGGGGTCTCAACCCCGCGTTCAAAAAAAACATGGTGACGGTAGGGATGGGTGATATGGACTAGAAGTTTCATCACGATAACTCCTGGCATTTATCGCGATAACGATAAAAGTGACGATTAAAAAATATAAAACTATTTAACTCCATGTTTTGGGATTTTTTTGAAACGGCACTCGGGGAAAAAAACAAAACAAAAACGCTTTTACACGAAGTCGTATTAAAAAAAAAAAATCCTGTTTACATAGATACGCTGAAAACGATGTAGTACCTATGCCCGGCCAGGTGTGGCGCCGCAAGTTTATTCCTTGAAGGCGGAAGAAGTAGAAGAACGCCTAAAGCACGCCGTGTTTGCAGAAGCAGCAGCTCGCTAACAACGTTAGCGCCACGTTAGCGCCACGGAGAACAGACGGAAAGATCGCTCGTGAAAAGACGCTGTGGATAAACGACAGAGTTCAGCGTCTGCTTCCAGTAACTTCAGAACACAAAGCCTGAAAACATCCAGGCTAAAACTGACTCGGAGTTGTGCCAGTAAAAGTTTGCTAACATTTTTGCGCTTCCTGCCTCAACATCCCGGTCCGCCGACCCAAAAGTAAATAAATGAAAAGTAAAAGAGGATGTTTGCAAATCGCTTCCGCGGTGTTTATTTTCACACGATGGATTCTCCAGCACGGTGGCTACGCTATCGAGCATGGTGGCTACGCTATCCAGCACGGTGGCTACGCTATCCAGCACGGTGGCTACGCTATCGAGCACGGTGGCTACGCTATCGAGCACGTGGCTACGCTATCGAGCACGGTGGCTACGCTATCAGCCCCGTGCTTGCTGTTGTGCGACACATGGGCTGCCGGCTGCCAGCAGCAAGTGCGTTGCGCACGTAATTACGTCATCAACACGAGTTTATCGTTATTACGACATATTCTTACCGCGGTGATTTTTTTTTTTCTACAATATATCGCAAACGCCGACATATCGCCCATCCCTAGGTGGCAGCGCTGTAATTTTAGTAGAGAAGAGGCTTTACAGCGTCACTTCAATTTATTATTATTTGTCTTTTTTTTTTTACACACAGCGACAGCCAAAGAGTTTTGTTTGGCTGTTGTTTTCATTGAATAGACGCCAAACTACCTGGGTTGTTGCGCCACCTCCTGGCGTGAACCCATCAAGCCGCCACGCCGGACGCTGCCCCGCCCACAAACGCGTTTGTTGTGAGAGGCTACGAGAGCGACTTCCACGCCGCAGACGCTTTTGGTGTGAATCAGCCTCAACAGGTGGCGCTTTAGTTCCAAATGAGCCGAGTCAAGCTAAAAAAAAAAAAAAAAAAATCAACAGGCCGCTGATTGGACGAGGAGCGAGGAACAACACGACCTTCACGACAATCAAACTTAAAGCCACGGGGACGGCGTGCGTTCAGAATGTTACACTTCCCCAGATATCAATAAAGCTCTGTGAACAGGGGCCGCGGACGAACGGAGAGCTGCTGAATGAAACAGCCTGCCAGCTTCCAGAGCCGGTGTCCGCTCAGAACACGCTGGAGGTGGTTGTTCAGTCACACGGACCTGAGTCACGGACAGCGTGGGAACGTCTGTCCAAACACGCCGCTGTTTTCCCGCAGGTTGCAGCTCTGCGCTCAACCCAGTTTCATCCTCGACATTCTGTCTGCGAGGGCGACAGCGTTTGGAATCCACCAAAGAATTCTGAGCTCTCGCGAAATTCAAATATATATGTCAAAAAAATAAAAAAAAAAAAAAAAAAAGCAAAGCATACAGTGGTGGAAAAAAGTTTTTGGACACCTCGTGCATCGGTGATGCACTGTGTTACACCAAGAATCAGAATCAGAGTGCAGTGCAGCGACGTTGATCCACGCGCTGCACTGCTCCCTACGAGCACTGACATTTCCAATTTTTAAAAAAAATCTTGTTCAACAATAAACAACTGAATATTTTCCATGTGTTTGTGTACCTCTGATGCAGCCAAACCAAAACAACAACAACAACAACAAATAAATCCTCTGGCAAATATTTAATGACTATAATTGGGATTGACTAAAATTTTTTAAGGGTGTCCGGATACTTTTTTCCACTACTGTATGAGCCCTGGGGGGGGTGGACGCGGAGGGTATCAACAAGTGTTTGCTTGCCATGGTGACTCCACCCACACCGGTGGTGGTACCCAGTTACAGCGGTACACCACCAAACCCAGTCCAGCCCAGCAGGTTCTGGTGGGAAAGCGCCATCAGACCGTCACAAAGTCTTCTGGACACGTGGTCGACGCCACGCCAGCCGCGTGCAAGCTACTTCCTGCCTGGTATCCAATGGCTGAGAGGGGAAAGTGGGTGGAACCACCAGTGGCTGCGTATCAGAGGACAAAAGCCGGTGGGATTTTTTTTTCCAATTTGGGCTGAAACTGAGCTGTCAAACATTCGCGTCTGTCACGAATAAAGAACCAAACACTGAAATAAATCAATTTAAATGTTAAAAAAAAGAAGAAGACGGGGACACTCTTGACCTGTGATTGGTCGGCTGCACCAACCTGCTCCTGAAGCTCAGCCAATCGCGTGGCCCGCTCCTCCTCTGAGTCAGACGATTCGTCAGAGGAGGAGTTGTTGCTGCTGTCAGAGGAGGCGGTGCTTTTACTGACCAGCGGCGTCGTGGACGGGACGGACGCCTCCAGGCCCTCGTCGGGGATCTTCGCAAAACGCATCTCGAAAACATCCTGGGCGGGAGGAGAGAGAGAGAGAGAGAGAGAGAGAGAGAGAGAGAGAGAGAGAGAGAGAGAGAGAGAGAGAGTTGTGACCTCTGCTGTGCGACAGCTGGAATTGTTCATCAACCTGCCGGCAGGGGCGGCGACGTACCTGCAGCTTGCGGGCCATGGCCACCACCTCATGATCCGGAGGGTTGTACTTGTAGCAGTTGGAGAACATTAACCTGACATCAGTGGCAAAACTCTGCGGGTCGTTGTACTCGCTCTTGTCCATCTTTTTCTGTTCAGGGAGGAGGAGGAGGAGGAGGAAAAGGATGAAGAAGAGGGGGAGGAGGAGGAGGATGAAATAGAGGAAGAGGAGGAGGAAGAAGAGGAAGATGAGGAGGTGGAAGAGGAGGAGGAGGATGAAGAAGAGGAAGATGAGGAGGAGGTGGAAGAGGAGGATGAAGAAGAGGAAGAGGAGGTGGAAGAGGAGGAGGAGGATGAAGAAGAGGAGGATGAGGAGGAGGTGGAAGAGGAGGATGAAGAAGAGGAAGAGGAGGAGGAGGAGGTGGATGAAGAAGAGGAAGAGGAAGAGGAAGAAGAGGTGGAAGATGAAGAAGAGGAAGAGGAGGAGGAGGATGAAGAAGAGGTAGAGGAGGTGGAACATGAAGAAGAGGAAGAGGAGGAGGAGGTGGAACATGAAGAAGAGGAAGAGGAGGAGGAGGAGGAAGAGGAGAGGAGGATGAAGAAGAGGAAGAGGAGGAGGAGGAGGTGGAAGAGGAGGAGGATGAAGAGGATGAAAAAGAGGAAGAGGAGGTGGAACATGAAGAAGAGGAAGAGGAGGTGGAACATGAAGAAGAGGAGGAGGAGGTGGAACATGAAGAAGAGGAAGAGGAGGTGGAACATGAAGAAGAGGAGGAGGAGGTGGAACATGAAGAAGAGGAAGAGGAGGAGGAGGAGGAAGAGGAAGAGGAGGAGGAAGAGGAGGAGTCAATCAAAAGACAATGCTAACGAACCTTAGCTAAATCCAGGGTTCCCACTTATTTTCACTGACAAAACCTGAACCCAACCTCCAATATCATACTGAGTTTTCATACTGGAAGACATGTAGTAGTAAGTAGAGGATGCGGTGCATGTGTGTGTGTGTGTGTGTGTGTGTGTGTGTGTGTGGAGGTGGTGACCCACCCGCACGGTGCTCAGGTCCATGGGGTGCTTGATGATGTCGTGGTAGTCGTGCAGCTCCAGCGCCTCGGCGTCGACGGGCTTGTAGAAGGGCCAGGCGTAGGCCGCGTGCTTCTTGGACAGCATCTCCTTCAGGATGGCGTCGCAGTGCTTCATCTGCTCGCCCAGCTTGCCGCCTTGCGGACGCCGGGCGCCGCCGATGCCGCCGCCGGACGCCCAGGCGGCGCGCCGATGCGCCGCCGGCGTAGCTCGCCGCCGCCGCCTCCTCGCTGGTCTCCCCGCCGGGCCTTGGTGGGCCGGGCGGCGGCCGCCTGGCGGGCCGAGCCCAGCTTGGCCGGCTTGCTGTCCTGGGCGGACGGGAGTCGGCCCGGCCGGCCGAGATGGCCGACGTGGTGGGTGTGGTGGTGTCGGCTTTCCTCTTCACACCTTTCTTCTGTTGGGGACACAGACAGTGAGACGGAGGGACGGGCCGAGGGAGGGAGGGGGGGCACGAGCGTCTCCGTTACCTTGACGACGGGCAGCGCAGATGGCATCAGGGTCGCCGGGGGCTGTGTGGCGGAGACGGGGGGCGTGGTCTGGACAGGTGTGGGCGTGGTCGAGATGACGGGCGTCTGAGAGGGTGAGGGAGACGGGTAGGAGGGCGGAGACTCGGCCGAGGACTCGGCCTGCTGACTCACTGTGGTGGAGAGAGAGAGAGAGAGAAAGAGGGAGAGAGAGAGAGAGAGAGAGAGAGAGAGAGAGAGAGAGAGAGAGAGAGAGAGAGAGAGGGAGAGAGAGAGAGGAGAGAGAGAGAGAGAGAGAGAGAGAGAAGAGAGAGAGAGAGAGAGAGAGAGAGAGAGAGAGAGAGAGAGAGAGAGAGAGAGAGAGAGAGGGAGAGAGGGAGAGAGAGAGAGAGAGAGAGAGACAGGGAGGGAGAGAGAGAGAGAGAGAGAGAGAGAGAGAGACAGAGAGAGAGAGAGAGAGAGAGAGAGAGAGAGAGAGAGAGAAAGAAAGAGAGAGAGAAGGGGGAAAGAGAGAGAGGGAGAGAGAGAGAGAGAGAGAGAGAGAGAGAGAGAGAGAGAGAGAGAGAGAGAGAGAGAGAGAGAGAGAGAGAGAGAGAGAGAGAGAGAGAGAGAGAGAGAGAGAGAGAGAGAGATCAGCATCAGTACCATCTCACACACACACACACACACACACACACACACACACACACACACACACACACCAACAAATCTTTTATTTATGGTCCCACTTAATTAGCTGCTCCAGAGTGTTTGCTAAAAACACACAATTTTGGACACTGGCACCTTGTGATGTCACAAAGGGTACTTCTACAGCTGCCAGGTCAGTGACCACAACCCCAGCCAGGTGTTGGCCCCCCTCTGAGAATGCCTTGTTTATATCTCCCTGCAAAACAGGCGGAAAATGCACCGACGCCTCAATTTTGCCAGGAGGCAGTCAACAGCGGGCTCAATCAGCCGCATTCTGGACATCTGGGGAGGGTTTGGAAATTTGAAAGCTGCTATTTTCTACCGTACCTGTGGTGGCAGCAGCGGGCAGCTTGCTCTTGTTCTTGCCTTTGGGGGCGGGCGGCAGCAGGGCGACCTCCTCCTGAGGCATCTGGGCCACTTTCTGCAGGAAGATCTTCTCCAGAGCCTGAGCCATGAGGACGATGTCGTCTGTGGGCTGCACGACAGGGACACGTTGGATGGGACTGGGAGGAGCGACACCTTGTGGCAGCCCTGGTATTTCATGTGTGTGTGTGTGTTTACCTTGTTGTAAATGTAACAGTTGGTGAACATGGTGTTGAAGTCCTGCATGGCCTCGCTGGCGCTCCAGTAGTAGTTGTTCTCCAGGCGCTTCTTGATGGTTCCCATGTCCATGGGGTTCTTGATCACCTTGTGGTAGTCCTGCAGCACACGGGAGCGACAAAGGTTCAGCTGGGAGCGCCGACGCACAGAGCCGAGCCGAGCCGAGGGAGTTTTGCTGCAGACGGCGGCGGCGGCGGCGACGACTCACCGCCAGGCAGAGCTTGATGGCGTCGACGGGCTGGTAGAACGGCCAGGCAAACTGGTGCTTCCACAGGGTCTTCACCACCACGTTCTGCATGTACTGCAGCTGGTTGGTTTTCCTGCAGACACATACACACACACAACATTAGGGCTGCAACTAACAATTTTTTTTTTTGATCAGTCAATCAGTCACGATTGTCTTCTTTATTTTCAACACCTATTCTGGACTTCTGTTTAACCCAACTACTTTTTTTTTGTGTGTGTGTGTGTGTGATTATTAGGGGGTGAATGTGTGTGTCAAAAGGTTTTTAACTGACATTTTTGTGTATCTGACTGTCGTTTAACTTGTCGCACTACGGCAGGTAAGCCCAAACAAATTTCATCGTCGCCGCTTGTTGCAGTGACAATAAAGAGCGTTTGATTTGAAATATATCCTGAATCAAAGGGCAGGGTGGGCGGAGTCTCACCTGCCAGGCTTGGTGGGGTTGGTGACCTCAGGTGGGGCCGGGTTGGTCAGGGTAGGGGGGCTGGGAGGTGCAGCCTCGGGGGCGTCCGACATGGTGGACGACGGTGGCGAAGCAATGCACTGTGGGACAGCGGCGTCGGACCAGAGGGTGGGAAAAAAAAAAAAAACAAACAAAAAAAAAAAAAAAAACACCTCCCCCTGCCGTCTGAGGGCGTGTGGGTGCGAGTGTGTGTGTGTGTGTGTGTATAGGTGCACACAGTTGCGTCGGTCTGGGTTCTGTGTGTTCCGATGTCAGTGGTGTTGATTCTTCAGCTCGATGTTTCCCCCAAGGAGACAAACTCCCATCGCACAGCCTGAGAAACAGAGGAGAGGCGGAGTTAGCGTCGGGGTCGGCAGGCCGCCGTAAAAAACTGACTGTTGGCGATTAAACGGGATGGCAAATGAAAAGGATTTCATCTTAAAAACGTATCTGGACGAGTGGGACTCTCGCTGCGGTCGCGCAGCAGCCCAGGCGATGAAAAACAAGAGAAACGACAGCAAACAAATAAAAAAACAAAAACAAACAAACATAAATCAGCTTCATTTCCTCCATCAGACTTTGGAAAATGAAGCTGCAGATTTTGTCAACAGAGAGGGGGTGTGACCAGTGACCTCACCGAGGGTCAGAATGACCAGTGACAGGTTGAAAATGCTCGGCGACAAGGTTTCCCGAGTTTATTTAAAGGGAGAGTTCACCCCCAAAAGGTCAGGTCTTCCTTTTGCGCTTCTTATTTTATCTCAGAGAAAATCCCTCCGCCTAAGAATCAAATCGCAACACTTCCGCCTGGTCGTCACAAAAAAAAAATATATCCACACAAACCGACACCGGTGGCGCAAGCGAGACAAAGAAACTCGGGCGTTTAGCCGCTCAACAAACCAGGTGGCCTCCAGAAATCTGAGCACATGGCTGCCGAACAGGTGAGACGACGCCGTGTCTTTTGCCTTCGGCCCAAAATAACATCCTTCCTTTAACATTTAAAGTCACACAACCTCCTCCAGAGGAGTGCCAAGCATATTGATCTGTCAATCAGCAGCGTGTCCGCAGAGCCAGACTGACAGTCCGTCTCCACTGACCTCCGCAGTGCTAGCCAGGAGTTACATCGCCATGGCAACCCACATCCCAGACCCGTCATTACTTTCATATGTTGTACCTACAGTGGACAAGACGCGACCCTGTCTGGTCTATAACGCATAACACACAACAATTTTCTGACACCAGGCACAATTTTCCTTTCCTTTCTCAACTTTTCACACAAGAACGATTTTTCAGCGCCGCTTCGAAAAGCTTCGAAAGTTGATGTCGGGAGTTTGAAAAGCCACAGGGTGGCGTCACAGAGGAAAAACCAACCATCGTCAGCTCCACATCCCTGAGCTGAAAGTTTGAAAAAAAAAAAAATCAGATTAATTTCATCAACATTTGACAAAAGCTGAACGGCGACAGACAAGCAACATTTCTAACCAGGCGATTCTGAACATAACAACAAATGAAAACCTCAAGGGAATTTGACAGTAATTATAAACCGCAAGCGTGAGGTGAACTAGTAAGCAACAGTATCAAGTAATTGATGCAACCACAGGCAAAACCACACTTTTAAATGCATATTTTCCCCTTACTCTTTAAACATCTTACATTCAGTATTCAATATGAGACAAGCTGAACCAACTGAAACGTGTGTTGTGCACAGACTATTTCTTCCTGCACCGAATGGACCAGATGAGAGTGGCACACGGTGAGCGGCTGGTTTAAATGGACACATTCCTTGAACGAGTTCACCGACGGGATTGACGACAACGGGCCTTCAACGGTGACTTCTTTGACGTCACACCGTGACACCGTGGACCAAAACCACCGAACTGTCAGGAATAACGCACGCAGCCCAAAAGATGCCTGGACGAAGAGTTGTGTTCTGTTTGCCTCGCTGGTGCCGCCTCAACACTTCTGTCAATCATTGCAAGAGCCCGAGCACGGACGGACCCCTGGCCCCTGTCCCCCCCCCTCCTGCAGCGGCAGCAACCCGACGCAAAATGTGGACGCTCGGTACAATATATTTACCTTAGATTGCCGTTCCGTTCAAGGGGACTCGAGTCAACAGCGTCGAGTAACTAGCCATTAAAACACACACAACTCCGACTACACACACACCGGGGTCCAGCGGAGATCAACAGATGTTGAAGTCCGACGCTCTTCCCTTTTGACTTGCACGCTCCTGGAGCTCGGCGGCTAACGGGCGAGCTAACCGCTACCGCACAGCGCGGCGCCCGTCCAAAAACTGCACGAAATCCCATCCACGGCGAAACCATCCGCGGTCCGGCGCGTCGAGCGTCCCCTTTGCCGCTAAACGAGCGCTAAAACCCCGCGCTGGCTGAGCAGGCTGCCCGGTGGCTGAGTGTTTTGCAGGCGGCTAACGAAACCCCCCCCCACACACCATTTATATGGCTTTAAAAAGATGGCGGGCAAGCCAGGGCAAAATACGATGCTAGCTCGCTAAGCTAAGCGAGCTAGGCTACTTACCGAAACGCACGTAAATGCCGAATTAATTGGCCATCACGTCTGTGTGTTCCGAGCGTGTTGCCGCGGGGCAATAAAGGTGACACTCGTTTACCCGCGACACGTAAAACGGACGCACAGAGGGGCGAACCGAGCCAATCTGGGCATATGTTGCCGCTCGGTGTTTGGCTAGCTAATAAGCCGTTAGCCTGTTAGCTGAGCTTTGTCTGAAGGCGCCGAGCGAGCGAGCAAGGCTCCGACACACCGACACATTCTGCACACTCTCGGACAAACACCGGCGCCCGTTCGCCCGTCGCCGCACCGCAGCCGGCCGGAGAAGCGTTTTTACTTGTGTTCGGGGTCCTCCTGTGCGTCCAACGGCGGCCTCCGGTCACTTTTCAGCAAGATTTTTATTTAGCGAAGTAGCATAATAGATGAGTTATCAGCTGTCGGCCGTGTGCGCTTGCGCGGTGGCGAGCAGCATCAGAGATGTTGTTGTGATTCGATTGGCCGGCGCGGCGGGGAAGGCGCTGCGATTGGCGGACGAGTGTTTGGAATGTTGCGATTTGGTGCGGGCTTCTGGGAATCGCCGTGATTGGCCGCAGGGGTACAAGACGCGCGGTGACTGGCTGAAGCGAAAGTCGAGCGTTTGCGATTGGCCGACGTGGTTTACGTTGACCAGAAGAGCGCCTTGGTGTAAACTACGTTTCCCAACATGCAATGCGGCAGCAGAAAGCCCGAGGCCAGCTTTTTGCGGCTAAAGGTGAGGTGATGTTTTAGCGCGTGTTGAAATGCACATTTCCCCATCAGAATGATACCCCGGGACGAACTGCATGATTGTGTTGTACGGGGGTCGGGGACATAATCGTCGTGTTTAACATCATTTTTTGTTCTAACAGGCCATATTTGGCCGTTAAACTGTTAATCGCGCTGTGGAATGTAGCAAAAGTCAATTTCAGAGTCCGTCCTGAAAGAGTACGAGCCCTCGGGTGATGAGCGTTTTAATATTAAAAGATTTAATGGTTCTGTTGCCAAGGATAAATGTTACGTAATTGAGGCCAAATACCCAACTATTGTCTTGACACTTGGCCTACTTTGGTCCACGGCGGACAGTTAAAATCAGTTAGCACTGGATCATCAGCCCTTCCAACCCCGGAACGTCTGCCTCACCTGTAGGGACAAAAGGTGAGAATCGAGGTGTCAGTACACTGCCATCTAGTGGTAAGTTGGATCAGCTGTTGAAGGAGGGGTTGCGAACGAGACTTGAAAAGGTTCCCGAAGGTCTTGGAAAACATATCAGGTTTTTTGTGTGCAGAGTTCCACCGCGGATACGTCTTCAAGTGCTGAACAAGGCCACCCGAAGGACAACGAAAAGGTGTCGGTTGACACCCCGGCTTAATGTTGTCACGGAGCTTAAGGACAGCACACCTGCGATCGACCAGGATCAAGGTTCCAGTTTTTCTAGCAGTCAGTCTAACTTCAGGGCTACCACTGCGCAGCCTTGAAGATGCCTTACAGCTCAAGAGAACCTGGTTGGTTTGCCCAGACTCCAACTGCGATACCCTCAAGGTGCTTCAAGGTCTACTGGGCAGGAGGTCCCACTGTGGAAAGAGGACTCTGGATCATCCAGATGCTGTCCAAAGCCGCCTGCATGGATCCTGCAGGAGTAGCTGGAGGTCTATTCTGGTTAAACATTTGGCCTGGCTCATTGCTACCACAGTCTGATCCTAGGTATGCCGGAATAGGATGGACGATGCATGTGCGTCTCATTATTTTTAATGAAGGAGAGTCGATCTCGTGCCTTTTAAGCCGTGAGTAAAAAAAAATGAAGACCTAGCGAAGCTGAAACAGACATCACCTCCACCATTGCTCAGGCGTTTATAATCACAGATGCTAAAAATATCAGACTTTTGGAGACCAACAGTGAGCGTCTGATTATCAAGAAGCTTTATTGTCGTTATCATCGTTATCAGAGTGGTTATGTCATCGGTATCATCATATTCATCACCATCATTGTTGTGACGATCATCGCGAAGATCGCCACGTTGCTATGGGCCTGTGTGCTGGACTGCAGGAGGCTGTTAACATGCAGCAGAGCCGAGCAGACAGACAGGTAGAGAGACGGTCGGCGGGACCAGGGTAGGAGAAGGAGGCTGAGAGGTAGACAGGTGGACAGGTAGTCAGGTTGGGGACAGACACGGGGGACAGACAGAGGTAGATTGACTGACAGGTAGAGAGGCATATAGACGGGCAGGTGAGCGGAGGTTAGACAGGTTGTGAGGGAAATTGTACATGGGAAAGGAGAAAATGGGTCGGGGGGGGGGTCACAAAGAATGGTGGGATCAGGCAGACAGGTAGAGAGACAAACAGGTAGAGAGACAGACAGGTGGGTCAAACACAGGTAGAGAGACGGGTGGGTGTGGTCAGACAGACAGGTAGAGAGACGGGTGGGTGTGGTCAGACAGACAGGTAGAGAGGTGTGGTGTGGTCAGACATACAGGTAGAGAGACGGGTGGGTGTGGTCAGACATACAGGTAGAGAGATGGGTGGGTGTGGACATACAGGTAGAGAGACGGGTTGGGTCAGACAGACAGGTAGAGAGACAGACAGGTAGAGAGACAGACAGGTGGGTCAGACAGACAGGTAGAGAGATGGGTGGGTGTGGTCAGACATACAGGTAGAGAGACGGGTGGGGTCAGACAGACAGGTAGAGAGACGGGTGGGTGTGGTCAGACATACAGGTAGAGAGACGGGTGGGTGTGGTCAGACAGACAGGTAGAGAGGTGGGTGTGGTCAGACAGTGGTAGAGAGACAGACAGGTGGGTCAAACAGACAGGTAGAGAGATGGGTGGGTGGGGTCAGACAGACAGGTAGAGAGACAGACAGGTAGAGAGACAGACAGGTGGGTCAGACAGACAGGTAGAGAGATGGGTGGGTGTGGTCAGACAGACAGGTAGAGAGATGGGTGGGGTCAGACAGACAGGTAGAGAGATGGGTGGGTGTGGTCAGACATACAGGTAGAGAGATGGGTGGGTGTGGTCAGACAGACAGGTAGAGAGATGGGTGGGTGTGGTCAGACAGACGGGTAGAGAGACAGACAGGTGGGTCAAACAGACAGGTAGAGAGATGGGTGGGTGGGGTCAGACAGACAGGTAGTGAGATGGGTGGGGTCAGACAGACGGGTAGGGGACAGGTAGCTATTGTGTTATTTACATACAGGTAGGCAGATGCAATAGAAAGCTTATTGGCTGTTTTCCAGAAGCTCCGCCCCCCTCTCATCAGTGTTGCTGGCCGTGTGGGGAGGGGCGGTCTCAGCAGGCTGGGGGGAGGCGTGTGAGGAGGAGGAGGAGGAGGCGGCGGAGGACAAGGAGAGGGGGAGGTCAGGTGGTTGTTCAGTCTGTAGCCGCTCCTCTCCGTCCGCCGCCCCTCCCGTCGGCCCCTCCTCCCCCTGCTCCCGCCCGCTTCCAGCTCCTCTCCTCCTCCTCCTCCTCCTCCTCCACCTCCTCCGCGAGATGTGGCGAACTGCAGGTGAGGCAGGAGCGCGGCAGACGCCTCCTTCTCCCTCTCCCCCGCCGCCTCCCGCTCGCGTCGCTCATACAGCGGCGCCTCCAGTCCGAGGTAGGAGGCGCTGAGCTGCCGCAGATCCAGCTCGAAGGGGCTGCCACCGCCGGGACCTCGCCCGGCTGACCTCCCGCCGCTGCCCCGCCCCTGCCCCGCCCCCCCCCCCCCCGCCGCTGCCCCGCCCCTGCACCTCCTCTCTTGGCCTTGGGGCGTGGGAGGTGGCTGGGATGCTGTCGGGGAGGAGCGACTGGATCTTGGGGAGCCAGCGTTTGCGGACCCGGCGGGCGTTGGTGCACATGTCGGCAGCGATGACGTTCATCTCGCTCTCCTTAAAGTTGGGTGCAAAGTTCTGACAGTACACTGCAGGAAGAGGAGGAGAAACAAAAAGGAGGCGGAAGGAGGAGGAGGCCAGGCAGGAAAAAGAAAAGAAGACCAACAGGAAAGAAGACGGAGGAAGGAAGGGAGGAGGAGGTGGAGGAGGAGAAAAATAAACGACTTGATATCAACGGAATACAGTGAAAAGACGACAAGCTCTGAATCACACACTGCGTTGTCTGCTCGTATGTGGGTGTGAGTCTATATGTACAAGTGTGAGTCTGTGTGTGTGTGTGTGTGTGTCTGTCTTACATTTGACAGTGTTTAACACTCGGTTGTCCAGGGGCTTTCGGCTCGGATCATTGGTGGAGGAGCGGATTCCTGTTCCGCAGCTATTGGCCAGAGTGTTTCTATGGAACCACAACAACCCAATCAGCACGTATACACGGCTTTAGATCGTCTCGCCGAGACAATGTGACAGAGCGCTTATGTAAAGCAGCAGCAGCAGCAGCAGCGGCAGCGGCGTCTGGAGCCTCGGAATGTTCTGGAGGATCTGACACGGCCCACCTCCCCACTCCCAATAGCCCCGCCCCACACCACACCACATCACATCACATCACGCCACACGTGGTGTCCGGGTGATGACGTCATGCCACGCCGCACCTCGTGACGTCACGTGGGTTTTTAGACGCAGTGTCAACAGCGCACGTTTTTTATTTTTTTTTTTTTTTGCACCGTACGACTTCCAGGGATGCAGTTCGAAGGAGAACTAAACTACACACGACCCAGGTTCCCAGTTCTGCAAATGAAGATGAAGAAGTCGGAACGACGAAATTGACATCAACGGACTGGGATCCTCTACAGAAGATTTGAACGCAAGGCATTTAAATGATACATGCAAGATAATAGTCATTAACCGTAAAGTCTGTGGCAGGAACAGACGCGAGTTTCAAAGACCCGTGATAACCCAGAGTCATTTGGTTTGCACAGGTAACGTTGCCCTAAGGTCCTCAAAGTTAAACTGGGACTAAAATTGTTCCTAGGACTAGCAGTCCAAACATGCAACACTAAGGGCAGGCTCAACAAAACTGCGAGCCAACTTCCGAGCGACCACTGCGGAGGCTCCCTCATTCATGGCAAAGACAGCAGCTTTGACTCACATCTTTGTCAATCTCGATGCTAATCTAAGCTAACCAGGCTGCTAGCATGCATGCCTCTGTACATTTAGCAAGACTGTAGGTGACGGCGATGGTTGACAGAGGGCTGCGGATCTGCTCACCGGTCAAAGAACGTCGCCAGCAGCCTCCTGAGCAGCACCTTGTGTTTTACTCCGGCGCACAGGTGGCAGTTCATCAGCTGACCCCGGGTCATGAACACACCTGAACCTGGGATCGTGCAATGCAAAGAAAACTTTAGAGGAAAACTCAAAAATTGCTGAAGCACTCAGCTGGAGCCCAGCTAGAGTCGCCCTACCTGCCACCAGCTCCACCTTCTCTCCCGGGTCTCCCTCAGTGTAGAGCGACGGGTGGCAGCGGTAGCCGATCTGACTGATCAGACTGGCGGGCAGGGCCATGTTGTCCCGACCAACCAGGACGCAGGGCCGACGCTCGTTAGACAGCGGCAGAGAGAGCATCTCCATCTTCTCTTGGACTGGGACAAAAAGAGGCAAAGCTGCAGGCATATTCAGGGAGTAGGAAGTCTCTGTATATACAGGTACTACCCAGAAAATGAGAATATCCTGAAAAGGTTTCTGCAATTCAACTTAAAAGGTGAATTTGACATATTATATAAACGAATATGCAGGTGTTTTGGATTACTTGCCTGATTAGAATTTGGCTCTTTGAAGCTACAAAACTGAAGCTTTTCCCACTATTCTAATTTTCTGAGTTTGTGGGTTTGTGGTTTTAATTAGCTGAAAATCTTAATCAGCAAAGTTACAACAAGGAACTGCTTGAGATGTCAGTTTGCGTGGAATGGCTCAATAAAATGTGTTGTTGTCTTTTATGTTAAATTGCCAAAATAAAACAACTTTTACTTGATATTCTAATTTTTCGGGTAGTACCTGTATATATGAGATAAAATCAAGAAGTTTCAAATTACTTAATATTCACTGGGTGGTCCCTCACGAAAATGAGGCAAAAGAATTGACACTATAAAAAAAATGGGTGGGGCTGAAGAACCAGAAACCTGAATTCTGCTGTTTAGCCAGCAGGTTGCAAAAAGACTCAAAACGACTGGCAGTCAATACGGAGAGGAGCCCTACATTTGATTAAATTCAATCAAATTACCAAAAATTCCCTGAAACCAGACCCGAGACACGTGTCCTGATGGGACCAGACTGTCAGCCTGACTCACTGTAGGGGTTTCCCGGGTGTCCGTAGATCTGCTGGTAGATCCCAGGGTGGACCGTGCTGCCGTAGTAGTCCTCCTCCAGCTCCTCCTCGGTGGCCGGGTGAGACGGCGGCGAGTCTGTGGGAAGGCTGGAGCCTCCGGGGCTGGAGCGCCCCTGGCCTGCCAGCAGGTAGGACTGCAGCCCTGAAACTAGACCCCCACCTGCACCCAGGTAACACAGGGCAGTTCCCCTGGCGGACTGGAGGTCTGCAGCCATGTCCACCCTGAGGGCAGGAGAACAGGGACAGGATGGGTAAGGCGGTGCTCAGTGTGGGATGGGGTCTTCTGAGCTCCAGGAGGGGCAGCCAGAGCCAGAGCTGCCACCTCACCTGTACCCTGATCTCTGGATAGACGGCGGAGCGTCTTCTCCAAGAGACTGAGACAGCTGCGTTGCCTGAAGGAACGCTTGAGGAGATCCTTCCTACCAAGAGCCATCACCCTCCAGAACTCTTGCTCGCTGTGTGACGGAAAACATTCTGGTCTCTATTCCTGGACTCAATGGCAAATCTGCACTAATGGTTGAAAGCCTTGCTTATTCCTGCCTCTGTACATTTTAACTGTTTTTTTTGTGCAAAAATTGACTTGTGTGTTTTTGTACCTACTTCTCCACGACTGTTTTTGATAACTGCTTGACTTATTTTTTGAGTGCTGCAACTGTGGAGTTTCCCAACTTGGGATTAATAAAGTAAATCTATCTATCTATCTATCCATCTATCTATCTATCTATCTATCTATCTATCTATCTATCTATCTATCTATCTATCTATCCATCCATCCATCCATCCATCTATCTCATCTATCTATCTATCTATCTATCTATCTATCTATCTATCTATCTATCTATCCATCCATCCATCCATCCATCCATCCATCCATCCATCTATCTATCTATCTATCTATCTATCTATCTATCTATCTACCCATCCCATCCATCCATCCATCCATCCATCCATCCATCCATCCATCTATCTATCTATCTATCTATCTATCTATCTATCTATCCCATCCATCCATCCATCCATCCATCTATCTATCTATCTATCTATCTATCTATCTACCCATCCATCCATCCATCCATCCATCTATCTATCTATCTATCTATCTATCTATCTATCTACATCCATCCATCCATCCATCCATCCATCCATCTATCTATCTATCTGTTCCAGACTGTGCCTTTAAGCACAGTCTACCCTTGTAGTTCTGCGAATTACCTGATATGTTCAGGTCAAATCCCTTTTCCTGTTAATTCATGGAGGAGAGGATCTGATGCACTTCTCAACGTTTATTTCTGGGTTATTTTGCAGCCGCCTCGAGTTATTCCATTTTGCCGAGGCGATTTGACATTTGAGACGGGGCTGAGACGGTGGTTTAGCGCCCGGTTGTCCTAGGCTCCGGAGGAGCAGCTTCACATCACGTATAACAAGATCTCCAAAAGAAATATAGGATATTTAGCCTTCTGTTTGTAGTCTCCTGCTGAAACACTAAGTTTTAGCATCCGCTGCTTCCTGATGCTTTGTTAGACCTCCTGCTCATTTTGGAAGGGTGCAAAAACAAGGGCAGAGGGAAGGGCCGACACCTAGCTACAACCTGGGAGAGGTGTCAGTGCTCTTCTGTGACCTCACTGAGGACTGAAGCCCTGCAAAGTGACACCAAGTGCTCGCTCACAGGATGAAGACATATCCATGTTGGAATTCTGGTCAAGCTTTGCAGTTTTTCTGTCACTGGGCTGAAAGGTTTGGAAGAAAACAGAGGGAGGAGATGTGAGAAGGCCCTGGATACTAATAATAAATGTTCCTCTGATGGAGAACAGTGGTGAAATGTCAGTGACGCTGGAGATGAACGCAAGACTGCAATCATCTGAACAAAAATAAGTGCTGAGGGCACGAGGGACGAGCTCCTGAAAGAATAATTACTCTGAACGGATTCTGCTTAGACTTGAATTGTTCCGTCGGCAAAATAACACAAGGTTGTGCGTCAAAACACAATTTGTCCTCACCTGGTGTCCTCACAACCTCCCGCTCCTCCTGCCTCCTGCGCTGGAGGAGTGTCAGCTCGCTCCTGTTTGATTCTGCTGACGGCCAACAGCAGCTCCTCAGGGCTCAGGGACGGCTCCTCGGGACTGGCCTCCTGCAGCTGGGGGGCGCTGTGCTGCTGCTGCTGCTGCTGCTGCTGCTGCTGCTGCTGCTGCTGGTGCTGGTGGTGCTGCTGCTGTTCCACCATCACGGCGTCGATGCCACCCAGCTCATCAGCTGAGGTTGTCTGGAACGTACAGATTTATCCAGAATGTGAAGTGAAACACTTTCAGGACAGATATTTTCTTTCTTGATGATAAGTTGTCAAGCTTCATGATGAGCTGAGCACAGTCAGGCTGGAGGTCTGTGCCAAAGGAACTCCTGTGCACTCTTAGTGTGAGTTAAATGAGCTGCAGTACACCAGACCGCCACTGGAAGCTGCTATAGTTCTTTGTCATCAAGGATTTTATTTATTTGACGTGTATGTGAGGAGGGCGTGCTTTTGTTTTCACTGATCAAGTGCTTAAAATTTCATTCAATCTACGAGTCCAGGCAGTTATTAAAGTCAGAGGTGTTTCTAGGGCCCGTCACTGCACACACACAACTTTTTCTCTAATCACCTGAACATTTTATGGAGAAAACATTTTTTCTTTTTGTTTTTGTTTTGTTTTTTAAATCTGACCCAATATACTTTCTACTCAATCTCCTTTCTCAAACTTACTGCAATAACTGCTAACATACTTGCTGCCAATGTGCTAATGCCAACTTTACCAACAAGTATGAGGTCAACACTGTCCAGTTGTGCTGAACCGGTTCACCTTGTTTTCTTTTAAAACTCATAACCTAACCAAACATATTAACTCCAGTGGACTAAAGTGCCCACTAGTCAGTGTTGGTTGTTTGACGCTGTGTCTGGTTCGGCTTTGTTAGCTTGCCAGCCGCTTCCGTCTTGTGTCCGTGTCTGACGTCAAAGGCCTGGACCAACTCACCTGAGAATCGCAGCAGAGTGGCGAGGATGAGGAAGAGGCCTTCATCATCATCAGCTCCATGCCGCGCTCCACGATGTTCTGGATCTGCAGGTACCCGGCGGTGTACATGAGCACCAGCTGCTCGCTAGCGGCCATGCTGAGGCGCCCCGTGTAGCAGAAGGACAGGATCTGCTGGAAGCATGTCGGGGTCACCGAGGATGGCAGTTCGAACACGGCCTGCGAGGCGGAGGAGTCGGCCGCCGCCGAGCTGAACAGGTCTCTAAAGTAGAGCGAGGAGGCGGCCAGCACGGCCCGGTGCGCCTTGAAGGACTGGCCCTGCACCAGGATGGAGACGTCGCAGTAGTGGCCCAGCAGCCGCTGCTCGTTCAGGCTGCCCAGGACGCTGCTGCCGAAGTCTGGGATCTCCACCTGCAGCAGCCCCTCCGTCATGGTGGCTGTCTGAGCGGTGGCGGGACAAAGAGTGACAGACAGGTGCGGGCGAACTGGCGGAATGGCTCTTCCTTGGTGGTGAGGGTCCCGTCTAGGTGTCAGGGATGCTGCAGGTCTCGGCCCCAGAAGGCATCACATCCATGTTGTTTGCAGGAGGACACGTCGAGGAGGTGAGAGGGCAGGGAGGAGAAGCAGGCAAAAGGGTAGGAGGCGGCGTCCAGGTAGGAGGGGTTGAGTCACACAGAGACGAGAAGGAGGAGGAGGAAGAGGTGGAGGAGACTGTAGCACGTCAGGATGGAGGTCAGCTCAGCGCAGGAACGCAGCTACAGCGTGAGGAGAGAGGAGGGAAGCAGGGAGGGGATCGGTGCAGGGCGAGGAGGGGGGAGGGAGCAGGGAGGGAGGGAGGGAGGGAGGAGAGCTTTAGAGTTTGGTAGTTTTAGCTGCTTGCCATCCTGCAAAGTAAACACACATCAAATGAGATGAGCTGTGGACAGGAAGTCCAGGATGAAAACTGATGAGGCAGGCTAGCTGGCTAGCATGCTAACTATAGTGCAAATCTGAGGGAAAGTATCCCCAAAAAGCTCATGTAGGGATATTTCAACATTTTGCCACACTGTGAGGGTTGTGTGTTTTGTAAAGGGAAGTCCATCACGATCAGACACATTTTCTCCTTCAACAAACATATTGTTGAAATCCCTCTGCCCAGCAGGTGCGTCTGGAATGTAATTTCTGACTCTGCATTTTACCTCGTAGAGAACTCTTATCTCGTAATCTGGCATTATTGATCTGATAGTGCGGCGAATGTGCGGGTCACAACTCGTCCAGCAGAGCGTCTCAGAGTTGTTAGGTTGTATATTTGATGACTTTGAGGCACGAGTACCGCTCACCTCTGTTGTGTTTGCTGAGCTGCGCCCCTCCCAGATCTGAAAACAACAGTGATGATAATTGAAGGCAATGTGCCGACTCATATGGCTATCTGGATCGTGGCAATAGTCCATTTTGCCAAAATGTTGAACTGTCCCTTTAAATTACATGTGGCCTTGGTTAATCCCAAAGATTGTGGAAGTTTAGATTAGTTTCAGCTAAGCTTTTTTTTTTTTTTCTTTTACTTGGCTTATACAAAAAGGTGAACCATTAGCAGTCAGACGGTGCTCCTCCGCTGCATCACGGCTCTGACTCGCACAGCCTCAAAATGGCATCGCTAGAAGCGCTGGATGGGAGCGGTAGAGGGGGTTTTGTTCTTTCTTTTCTTTTTTTTTTTCCTTAATTTGATTTTCATACGGTGGAGGGAAGTGGAGAAGTGTCAGTTGTCTTTGCGTCGGGCTTGTTGCGAGCCCCAGATTTTGCAAGAACACTGATAAACAGAACTTCATATGAACTAGCGAATGGACAGGAAAGACTTCAAGTCCTGAAGTGATTGACCGGTTCCTGATTATAGACAACACAACACACTAATATAGGTTTTTATTTCTATTACATTATTTTATTTATTTGTCAAAAGTGGACTAAAGCACCGCCCATCACATTTTAAGAAGATCTGGACTAGTCTAGGAAAGACAGAAAGTTTACGGTTAAGTCTAGTGGAGATAGAGAGTGAGAGATAGCAGAAACACTCCAGTCTGGGTGCAGCGTGATTCAATGGCCAGTTGGGAAAAGTCCGGCCTGCTTTAATAAAATAGGCCAGCCTAGGTCAAGGTCTAGGCGAGTACAGTAGAATCCAGTCACCTTTAGAAGAAAACCCAGAAGACTTCAGTAAAGTTCAACAGTCAGGCCCAGTCCAAAAGAGTCCAGCATAGAGAAGAGACTAAGAACAGCCCATCCAGTACGGTTCTATATAGTCTAGACCTGTCCCATAGAATCTAACACTGCATTGCAGGATCTAGGTCAGTCCAGAAAAGTCTAGTCTAGTTTGATGGTGACCAGACCAGACCAGTCCACCAAGGTTCAGTAGTGTTAGTCTAGTCCAGTACACTATAGCACCGATGTAGACGGCACTGGTGGACACTAGCCAAGTCCAGTACAGTTTAGTGGAATCTAGGCCAGTTCAGAAAAGTCTTGTTTTTTCTAGAGTGTAGGCCTGTCCATTGAAGCTTATCCCCTTCAAGGAGAGTCTAACTGGGTTCATCCAAACCAGTCCAGCAGAGTCCAGCGAGCCTAGCCCAGTTTAATGAAGTCAAGACCTGTCCAGGAAATTAATTAGTGCTAAGTCCTGTTCAGCAGAGCCCAGCACAGTCTAATGAGAACCTGACCAGCCCACTCTAGAGTGAGGCCTTGCTGAACTGTGTCTGGACCGGTCTGGACCAGTCTGCTCAAGTCCATCAGGGTATATCAGTAGTACATCTTCATATACTTGTACCCAGTCTAGCAGAGTCTAACAAAGTCTGGCTTTTTAAAGTGGGGTCTACCTGTCCATTAAAGTCTTAAAGAATTGTTGAGGCGAGTCCAGTTGAGTCCAGCAGCACCTACTGTAGTTCAATACCATCTACACCAGTCCAGCAAAGCCAGGCAAGTCCTTGCCAGCCAAAGACTATTGGGACCAGTTCAATAAGTTCCGCCGCTTCCTGACCAACCTGGCCTGATTCAGTCTTGACCAGTCCAGTAAGTCTAGCGCCAGTTCTGGTATAGGTCTGTCCACACAAAGTCCAATTTAGTTCAAGTAAGTCTGGAGTCGGTCGGTTAAAGTCAATCAGTGTCCGGACCAGCAGCATCTAGAATAGTCTAGACTAGTCCAGTAGAATCGCGCAAGTCTAGTCCACTTTCAGTTGAGACCCGTCTGGTGAAGTGGCCCAGTAAGGAAGAGTCCAGTAGGATCTAGGCCAACCCAGTCCACGGTCTAGTGTAGTCTGAGTCTGAGCCAGGTGGAGCCCGGTGCAGCAGAGTCCGACTGAGTGGGACACCAGGTGAGTTCAAATGTTTCCAATGAGTTCAGCTCAGTTCACTGTCACTGTTGTTTACAGTGCAGCAGACAAGACAGACAGACAGACAGACAGACAGACAGACAGACAGACAGACAGGCAGGCAGGCAGGCAGGTAGACAGGTGGCAGGGAGACCGAGACAGGAGGCACACAGTTTGAGAGTGGAGACTCAGACGGACAGACAGTGAGGTGGGGTGGGGGGCAGACAGGAAGACAGACAGTCAGACAGACAGCTCCTCACCTCCTCGCTGCTCCTCTGCTCCTCCATGCAGCAGGCAGGACGGCTGGCTGGCTGGCTGGGAGAGGTTTTCTTCTTCTCCTCCGCTCAGTCAACGCATCGTCTGGTGTGTCACAAGAGGGGGGGCGGCGGCGAGGGAGGGAGGGAGGTAGGGAGGGCGGGAGAGGGAGGGAGAGGAAGGGGGGAGGCAGAGACACAGCAGACAGCCGAGGAGGAGGGAGGAAGAGGAGGAGTCATCTGAGGACAGAGAGGGAGCTAATGCGGCTAACTGCCCTGCAGAGGACGAGAGAGACGGAGAGAGAGAGAGAGCGAGCGAGGGGGGCATAGGCAGGGTGGAGAGAGAGAGAGAGAGAGAGAGAGAGAGGGCGGGCGAGTATGCATTACACTGCTCTTGTGCTGTAAGGAGAACACACTGCAAGGTGGAATATTAACGAGGAAAACATACATAATGGCACACGCCTCGGTCCCACACACACACACACACACACACGTCACGTCTTTGTGTGTGCACTGCACTCTCTGTCTGTGTGTGTGTGTGTGTGTGTGTGTGTGTGTCTATGTGAGTGTGTGTGTGGCATGACTGGGCCAAATGCACAGCGCTGCATTGCAGTGTCGAGGCTGAGTTGGCATGCCGAGTACATAGCGTGCATACTGCGACTGTGTGCCAGGCTGAGACACTCTCTCACACACACACACACACACACACACACAGTTGCACGCGCACAGGCGCAGGCACGCACACAGACTCACACACACACACACACACACACACACACACAGCAGCAGCGGCAGCGGCAGCAAGGTTTTTTGCTGCCTCAGCTCCCATCATCACGTATAGTTCAAAAGAGTTTGGAAGACGTCACACACACACACACACACTCTGCCTGTCTGTCTCTCTGTCCCACGGAGAGACAGACAGGGTCGCAGTCTGTATTTAAACTTCTTCATCAATATTAACGAGAGAGAGAGAGAGAGAGAGACAGGGAGAGAGGGAGAGAGAGAGAGAGAGAGAGAGAGAGAGAGAGAGAGAGAGAGAGAGAGAGAGAGGGAGAGAGAGAGAGAGAGAGAGAGAGAGAGAGAGAGAGAGAGAGAGAGAGAGAGAGAGAGAGAGAGAGAGAGAGAGAGAGAGAGAGAGAGAGAGAGAGAGAGAGAGAGAGAGAGAGAGAGAGAGAGAGAGAGAGAGAGAGAGAGAGAGAGAGAGAGAGAGAGAGAGAGAGAGAGAGAGAGAGAGAGAGAGAGAGAGAGAGAGAGAGAGAGAGAGAGAGAGAGAGAGAGAGAGAGAGAGAGAGAGAGAGAGAGAGAGAGAGAGAGAGAGAGAGAGAGAGAGAGAGAGAGAGAGAGAGAGAGAGAGAGAGAGAGAGAGAGAGAGAGAGAGAGAGAGAGAGAGAGAGAGAGAGAGAGAGAGAGAGAGAGAGAGAGAGAGAGAGAGAGAGGGAGAGAGAGAGAGAGAGGGAGACGGGTGGGTGGATGTTAGAGGGAGGGGGGAGACGGGCCAGAACAAGGACTCACTGTAGCTGCTGTGTGTGTGTGTGTGTGTGTGTGTGTGTGTGTGTGTGTGTGTGTGTGTGTGTGTGTGTTTAGCTGCAGAAGTGGCACTGTGGGGACATAAATCTGCTTCCAGTCACATTGTGGGGACTCGCCTTCATCGCGAGGTCAGAAACTTGAGTCCTGGCAGAGAATCGTCCATTCCTCAAGCAGGTTTGATCTAAAGCGCTGTGAGGTCCCACCTGGCCGTGGAGTGGACGGACGTGAGGCTCAGGTGTGTGTGTGTGTGTGTGTGTGTATCATACATCAGTGGCCTGGGCTGCGTTGAGGTCAGTTGTTCTCATCGGTTCTTCTTCAATTTGATGCAACTGTGAGCCAAAACACTCGGCGTCCTTCATGAAAAAGAAAACACTTGGCCCCATTGTCAGATCGGGTGACGCGGCATCGTGCTGGCGCAGTGGCGCAGCACTCGCGCAGGATGGAGTCCGAACCTCAGGTCTTCCTGCCGTGGAGCTTCTCCTCGTTCCCGAGCGGCTTCTCTGCTGGGGCTGCGGCTCCGCCCGCGCTCCCGAAGCAGGGGGTGGGGAAACTTTCTGACCGGTGGGCCGGTGTTTTTGGTGACCCAACCTCACGGGAGAGAAAAATCTATATCATGTGATATGTGAGAAAACATGTGCTTTAATGTCAGTTGAAAATAACGGACTGGGGATTTTTTTGATCCAGACCAGTCATGACTCAGCCAACACTGTTAGTGACTGTAATGACACCATAATAACAGAGAAGAATCCAGCTGCTGCCGTTTTACGCTCTGTTGGCGACACCCAGAATGACACCCTGTCCCCTTATTACTACTTCATTTATTTTTAATTTAAAGAATTTTTTTTTTTTTTTTTTTTTTTTAAATGGTTCAACATAGTTGGCAAAGCAGCAAAATGTTAAAGAAAAGTATTCAGACACCTTTCTGAAAAGGGATGTTGCTGTTCCATTTAGAAGCAAAGTGGAATTTAAAAAAAGATGCAGGTCGTTTTTTTCAGTTTTGTTGTTATTTTTCTTTGATTATATAAAGTCTTGGTCTCGGTCGGTGCCGTCTTGACTACAACACTACTTTGAAGCCCCACGGTATTTAGCTCCTGACTGAAATGACTCTTAAAACACTGAAAAATGGATGAAATACAGCTATTTTATGACTTACTTACTATTTATATCATTTCTCAAGTTTGGTTGGCCGGATTAAAAGCTTGTGCCGTGAAAAGGCTGAATCTGGTGTGAAAAGGCTGAATCTGGTGTCAGTCCAGCACGCCTCTCATCCTAAACACCATCGACTCCCGTTTCTTCCCTCTTTAATCCAACATTTGAGACACGTCCAAGCGTCGAAACTCTGGAGCTGCAGTGAAAACGCCAGCAGCCATTTTTAAAGATGACGACGACGACGACGCGATTTATTTCTTTATTTACGCCCGATTGAAGACGAAGCCAGACACAGTGAAGCCAGAGTGGGGACGGAGGCAGGCGGAGGAGTTTTTGCTTCAGCCGTGACGCTGCATCCAGCCACTGGCAGATAAAACAACATTGATCGGGTTTCAGCAGGTTTTGTCGTCACCGCAGACGGAACCTTTTTATAGCAGGACGCAGGATCAATCGGACCGAGCGCAGCGACGGCGGCGGCGGCAGAACTCTGTCGCCCTGCAAGTATACAGTCACGCAAAACTCAACGAGGCGACGAAGGCGAAAGCAGAAAATATAAAAATAAGATAAACTAGACCCTGAAAGAAGGGGGGGGGGTCGCCCCCTACTGGCACCGAGTTATACAATACTTTTTAAACCAGCAACGTCTCCTTTAGTCATAATTTGAAGGGGGGCATTTGATTGGTCAAAAAAGTATTTGGAATTTTTTTGCATTTTGAGACGCAGAGTGCAGAATTTGTATTTGATCTCGGTCAGCGTGTCACTGTATGATTGATTTGATTGATATACGATACTCCTACGATCCAAAGTGGCTGTCTTAGTGTTTCTAGATGGCGCTAGAGAGTAAAGGTTTTTTTTTTTTTTTTTTTTTTTATTCATCTATACATTTAAATTTTCACTAACCCTGAGGTGTGAGCCAAGTCTGGTGAGTTCCCGCAAGTAATTTCACGCAGGAGAAATAAAACAAAGAACAAATGAACGGATAAAGCACAACACAGTCTCGCATTTCCCAATAAAAACAAGGAATCTGCACTTTGACTTCATTTATTTTTCCCACTTGATGAGAATGAAAATAAAATGAAAGGCAGCAGTGAGCTGGAAATGTATAGGAAAACAAAATCTAACCTTTAGAGGAAAAAACTCAAATGACATTTTCCTCTGTCTGTGCTTCTTGTCAATTTACATTTGTTGAGTTTTCTAATCAAAACTTTTACTCAAAGTATCCAATCAACTTGAGCAAGAACTTTCAAAAAGATCACCAAAAAATAGATTGTTTATCTGGATTTTTTTTCACCGTCTAAAAAAATAAATCAGTTTTATTTCTTTTCAATTTGACTTTGCTGATCTACTTCATTAACTTGCGTCGATTCGGTTTTTAACATTGTTATTTATTACGGCTTTTCTTCTCCGTCGGAACCAAAGTCGCTTCTCAGCTCCAAATGTAAGCTAATAGTTAATGTCTGGAGATCTATGATGTCACTTCCTGTTACAGTAAATCAAGAGTGGGGTTCGTTCCGGCTCGTCGTGAGTTGCAAAATGTGCCGACAGCGTACACAAGGGGGCGCCAAAGACAAGAGAGCCAAGATCTGCACCGCTGTTGTTGGTCGCACTGAAAATGTTCAAGTTTCACAGTCGAGGAGTTTCGTCTCAACTTCAACGAGAGCAACGCGCCCGCACTCACACACACAAGGCCCAGTGTTAGTGCAGGTGGAGGAGGCGGGGCTTGAGAGGACGGCGTCACTTAGCGCCAGTCAGCAGCATTTTGGCACAAAGTGAAAGTAGCAGGACCGGACCGGACCGGGCCGCCGCGGTTCAGTCCTGGGAGGCTCCTGGTTCCGATCCGAGGATGAACGAGTGGGTCCGGTTGAAAAAAAAATAAATAAATCCAGACCTGAGAGTCTGACTGAGGTTTCAAACTGGCTCTTCACAGGACGCCGGTCCAGACCAGCTTCCGGGTTCCACCACTGGGGGCGCCGCGGACCGACCCGGACCGGAGACTCACGAGTCGCGACCCACAGGGTTAAACCCGACGTGGTGGATTCACCACAAAATGAGGGTCGAGTTAGGGAAAAAAAACAAGAACAC
>CM020507.1:1882500-1935000 GCA_009823395.1 Thamnaconus septentrionalis | reverse complement strand
AGGAGGGAATGATTTCCCCATCAACCTCAAACTCCCCACAATGTGCATAAAAAAAACAACAACAAAACATTAACAGCAAACATCAAAGCACTGGTTTAAAACCATGGCTGCAAGAATAAAACAATGAATAAAATTAAAGAAATAAAATGTGGCACTGGTTCTGGTACCTGTAGGGTCCCAGCGTGGGACAGTGGTCCGGCCAGTCCAGCTTGGTGTGGTTCTGCAGGATGTTCACCATCAGCTGTCTCACTGACTGGATCTCTCTGTCCGCACCTGCAGACAGACAGACAGACAGACAGACAGACAGACAGACGGAGGTGAGACAGGTGGTCCGGGACAGGCGGGGTCAGAGTACCAGAGGGGTGGGGAGGCGGAGTCTCACCTCTGTAAGTCGTCCCTCGCTCCGTCTCTGCGCCGTGAGCGTGGAAATACTGAGGAAGAAGAGACAAGCAGGACAACGAAGGTCACGACCCCACTGCAGGTCAGAGCCAGGAGGTGCAGCGGACATGCAGGGAGGTGACGGCGTACCTTGAAGGTCGGGTAGAACTTGATGCCAAACTCTTTGCAGATGTCAAAGTTCTCCTCCTGAGCGCAGTCCAACACCGCCACGCCGATGACCTGCTCCCAGTCTGAGGGACGGACGGACGGACAGACAGACCAATCAAAGAACAGGATAACTGGTCACCTGTAAAACCGGCACTCTCGCTCTGACTGTCGTGTGTTTGGATGTTAAAAAACAAAAATAAAAAATGAGCCAATCAGGAGCAGCGGCTGTGACCAGGAAGTGGCGCCGCTGACACACTGAAGAGCTTCTCCAGTCAAGACTGTCACGTTGGTCGTCATGACACACACACACACACACACACACACACACACACACACACACACACACACACACACACACACACACACACACACACAATCCCTGCTTTCATTGTCTGGACCTGCTGTCCGAGTCAAAGGACATGTTGGAAACAAAGACCCTCTGACCCCACTGCACCCCCGCACCCTGACAGACAGCTGCGAGTGTGTGTGTGTGTGTGTGTGTGTGTGTGTGTGTGGTGCTCTAAGTGCATCTGCTCGTGCCTGTGTGTGTATTTTTGTAAGGGAGCAGCTGGTCTCCAGTTGAATTATTCCCCAGAGAGCACGGACAGCAGACTGGTTCCCACAGCTCCTCCTGCTGTGAGGCTGTGTGTGTGTGTGTGTGTGTGTGTGTGTGTGTGTGTGTGAAAGAGAGAGTTGACACACCTCTAAACAGAAACACTCTACTCACAACATCACTCTCATATCTTGTTTGTTTGTTTGTTTGTTTGTTTTACGATTAAATGTTCCAGTTCGCAGCATATTGAGTGATTAACACTGGGATTCCGATTCAGTTCATTTTACACGAACCAACCAACACAGTAAATTACTGATTTTAATAAACACCCAACGACTAACAACGATTTTTTTTTTGAATTGGTGGACATTTCTTCTTCCTCAGGTCAAGGAATCGGTTTAAAACCCATTCAGGTGAGAGGAACGACTGCGTCTGTGTGACCAAGCACAACCGTTGCAGCAACACAGTGTGAACTGAACTTTGTGATCGGTTCACTCATCTGCTTCCTTGCTGTATTGTCGAAATGATTTAATGGCCAACGTCCAATAAATCAACAGACGCTTTATTTTGCGTTTGGAATCCGTGATCGCTCGCACAGCGACACCAGCCGCTGTGTTTCCAGCCCTGTTGGTGCAGCCTGTTGTGTGCTAACTGGGCTAACAGCAGTCGGAAAGTCAGACTGTTGGCAGTCGATAGCGGATCGATTTTTTTTATTTTTTTTTTTTTTTTTTTACGGTTGGACTTCCTGAAACCCGCGGGGTCCATGTAGCCCGAAAACAGTGGCACTCGCTGCCCAGTTACCAACTTCCAGTTAGCGGAATGAAGCTAGCGAGCGCCCCGGCCGCCTCCTTTATGATGCTCTAATCTTAGGTCGTTAGACATAATCTGACTCGGCGGTGTCGGTAATCCTCCCCCAGTCTGTCTGGAGAAGACAGACCGACACCTGTGTGTCACTTGAGTGAGGAGTTCCGGTGTCGTGCCGGCACCACGCAGAGGTCCGCTAGAAAATCTGCCACTTTTGCGGCCACTCCAAGCGACTTCTAGGTCGGCGGCCGCATCACACAAACTGTCAAAAGAGATTTACTTCACGCCATGGGCGGAAATATGCGTTTTAAAGCGTGCCGGATTTAAGAAGAAGGACGCCGCTGGCCAAATATATCCCAACATGTTCATAAGATATTGTATTGCCCTCCATACGCAAAGAGTAAGTACAAGTGATACATAAATCGAATCAGGTTTGGTGTTAGTATAAAGCGAGGGGTAGCGCACCTTTGACGTCCTGTGCCAAAGCCTTCCATGTGCTGGAGTAGTGGATGCAGTGTCCGCACCAGGAGGAGAAGAACTGGACCAGCCAGGCGGAGGACGAGTTGGTGACGGTGGGCTTGAGGCTGCCGCTGCTCAGGATCAGCAGCGGGTCCTCCTCGGTGTACAGGCGGGCGGCGGCTCGCACACAGCCGGGGACGAGCCACAGGACGAGCGCCGCTTGGAGCCAGGAGCAGACCATTATTCCGGCGGAAAGGACCAGGACGGGAGTCGGGGTGGTGGTTCGGGGGAGAACCGTCGAGGAGCCGGAGACTGTTTGTTTTTTTTTTCTTTGCCGACCACCTACTGAAAGAACCGGGGCGACATGAGAGCAGCAGCCCCGCTCACATCCAAGCTACGTGTGTTTACAGCAGAGAGTGGTCAGGCGGTGGTCAGACGTCTCACTCCGAGCCCAGTTCCAACGACTAGCGGCGCCGCCAAAAACTGTGGTGAACTGTGTTTGGAAATAATGATGAAAAACACTCCATTGTGGAAAGTTCCGGTTTACAACCTAGGACATGAATGCCCGGCAAAGGGCTGTTGTAAGTGTTGGGACTGTTTCTTTACGCCTGTGTCAGCGTTTTTCTTTTTCTTAAACTGGAGTGTGTGTTCTGTCTTAAATACGATCTTTAAGCTTGGGGCGGGGGACAGGAGAAGTGACGTGAGAAGATGTCCTTTGGATATTTCGGAAGAAAGTTACCACAAATGCGTTTGTGCAGTAAATATTGAGTCGTTTGTTTTTGACCGTGGAGTTTTATTTAACTTAAAGAAGTTGGTTGCACTCTTAAACACAGCGTCAACACAAACTACTGTAGAAAGTTATTTTATTAACATCCATTTTCACTCATCATAAGCAATTACACATATCCATTTCCTTGAAGAAAGCTGCGCTCCTATTGGCTCACGGCAAATTGTTCTATTATTCATCCTAAATAGCATTTTTGGTGAAATACTTGAATGAAAATCATCTCTGTACTTTGAAGCCCTAAACTGGAAACTTCCTGTTGAGCGGCGCTGTCTCCATGGCAACCCGGCAGCCCAACACAGGACCTGACTAGTAGGTGAATCAAATTTTCATTAGTGGCGTTCACTAAAGCAACGCAGGTAGGTCTAATAAGGTTTGTTTGACGTGGTTTAGCGGCGTTTTTTTTTAAGTAAACGGAAATTCCTTTGCGTGTTATGTAAAATACCTTCAAATCTAATTTGTAGGATGATTGTCGGATTGTTGGATAATTAAACGGATTAGATTTATAAGTAACAGCTAACGGTACTGAGAATTTAAACAACAGCGTATTTTCCAGTTTGTGTGTTTGTTTTTAATTCTACTTTTATGTCTCCACGTTTTACTAACTTGGTCATCGGTTGCACAAAAGCAACGAACAGATAATCTGTTTAAAAAAGATTTACTTGAGTTCTGGCGTCCTGAGTTAATGGCTTATGACCGGTTATGACAAATTTCCGCCTTTAAGAGCTCGAAATTCTGCCCTTAATTCTCAGATTAAGGTCATTTTTTTACGTGATTGCACAATGACGTGATTCTTACGCCCCGAATGATGACTTTTTTTCTCAGAATTCTGAATGATCAGTCAGAATTTAACTCACTCTATTAAAAAAAAAAAAAAAAAAGTGTGTCGGGCCTAGGTGGTTACAGAACAAACACAGAGACGTTCTTTCCTCTCGCTCTCAGGAGAACCATGACCTCGCGCAGGATGGGTGTGGTCCGGGAGTCTATGCTGACCAATCCGCTGATCATGAAGGTAAACACGGCATTTCTTTGGTCATAATAAACAGATCGAACAAATAGTTTAAAACCTGTAAAACCTCACTGTGAAAGTATGGGAAGTTTTTACTGTGTCAGAACTCGAGCGTGAGAACCGTATTATTATTATTATTATTATTATTTTTAAATATATCTTTATTAAATTCACAAACATTAGAATTTACACATAACAGGAGACAAATTATACTTCGCACAAGGACAAAGAAACAAAAGCATTAATAGCGATTAAAAAAATAGATAAACAAAAGGCAAACAATAAGACAAAGAGAAAAAAACAAAAACAAACAGAGGACGCCAGGAATACAGAGCAATTAGCTAAGGAGCATAAATTCACAGTTTTCAATGCTTTCTTATTCTTAGCAACATCTATTGACTGGAAATATATCTGCAGTTCCTTCATAAAGACACAAAAACAGCTTTTGACGTAACAAACTTGCATTTATGAACTTATCCAAGATTATTATAAGATTGATTATGAAGTATTCTTTTGCAACTGGGGGGTCAAAGTGTGTCAAACCAAATAGTACATTTTGAAAGAGGAGCTCAAAGTCTCAGTATCTGTTATCTAATATAAATTTACAAATGTCCCGCCATAATTTACGCGTATAAATACATTTCCAAACCATGTGGGTAACAGTCTCTGGATGGGAGTCACAGAAAACCCAATTTAAATCCAGGTCATGCTTAAATTTCACAAAGAAGGATTTCACAGGATAACATCTGTGAATGATTCTAAATGACACTTCCTTCACCTTGGTAACAATAAAAAAAAATTTGGGGGGGCAAAGTCCAAATTTGCTTCCAACATAGGTTATTTAATAGCAGGTGAAATAGAGAGGACCGTATTGACGTCAATGAAACGCTGAGCGGCTGTGACGTCGTCATGATTCATGACTAGTGCCCAATTGGTGTAGGTCCCCCAAATTAACACTAGATGGCAGCACAGACCCATTTAGACAAATAAAGTGCTCGTGATGATGATGGTGATGGTGGTGATTGTGGTGGT
Organism: Thamnaconus septentrionalis; assembly: GCA_009823395.1. Lineage (NCBI taxonomy): Eukaryota > Metazoa > Chordata > Actinopteri > Tetraodontiformes > Monacanthidae > Thamnaconus > Thamnaconus septentrionalis. The sequence continues at coordinate 1,929,813 of CM020507.1, read as the reverse complement.
GATGATGATGATGATGATGATGATGCCCCCCCTTCTGCAGGCCCCTCTAGGTCAAACAGTGTCCAGAGGTCTATTCCGTCCAGAACCAGATTTTATTTTTGGAACCAGCAAGATTAAAATCAAGGAAGGAGGCGTGGCTGAGGGTAAGTCCCACCCGTCTGAAACAGCACCAAAACTCTTTGATCAGCAGTGAACTAAAGAGACTGGAAAGGTCAAAAGGTCCCACCTCCTCCCAGGCTCCAGTAGAGCAGCCTCACACCATTCATTGCTCAAAAATAAAATCTCTCTAGCCGCGCCAAAGGAAAAGAGTTTATTTAGCCCTCTGTTTGCAGCCTCCTGCTTGGTTTTAGCATGGTTAGCTTTTTTTTTTGTTTGGTTCCTGAATCTTTAGTTAGCGTAAAATGTTTATGCTTTTCTGCTGCACCCAATAATAATGATGCAGATGAAGATTTGTATTATTGACTGACCGACATCTATTAAAGGAACAAATGTCATTTTCTTTTTTGTCACTTTGTGACAGTTTTGACCAGTTGGAACTCTCACACCGCCCACCCGGCGCTGAGCGCACCGCCGCCTCCCAACATTGTGGCTCTGAACCGGGACGCGGTCAAGTCTGGCATGGTCACAGCCAAAGAGGTGAGTGAGTACCGCGCCCAGAGGGCCATGTTTGTGGGCCAGGACTACACCCCCAAACCACGCAAGGGGCAGCGCTCGCAGAGCCGACAGTTGCCCGACATCACGTTTGGCGTCGCCACCTGCAGGTGAGAGAACGGGGCCGGTGAGTTGGTGAGTGACCCGCCGCCGCCGAGAGACCCGCCTCTAACCCGCCGTGTTTCCAAGCAGGTCGTCGTCTCCTCTGTCGGACCTCCTCTCTCACCAGTACGGCCGCCGCTGGATCGACGAGCAGCTGAACAGGAACCTGCCCAGCAACGACAAGGAGCAGCAGAGGCTCCGAGCCAGGGTGAGTGGCTGCAGTACACAGCCAAGCAACTGTATGGTGAAAGCGGGCAGAGCCTCCGCTTTTAATACCAAAGCCCCCCCCCCCCTGCATGCCACTGTTTAGCCAGCAGGGGGCGCCAAAAACAGCCCACACCTCCAAATTTGGCCCGTGGTGTAATTATGTTTGGCCCATGAGGCCAACACTAAATCACTACTAGAGCAGCTGGCCAACTGCTAATACTACAAATCCCAGGATGCTCTGCTGGGGCGTCAATCAGGGCAGGGTGTTCATGAAAGGATATTATTATTACTGAATTGGTTTATTGTTGGTATTTTATCTTTTAATTCATTATAAGCAGCCTGTTGGAAAAATAAATCAGAAGTCTGCAAATAAAAAGAGGCACACGATTATTATTGACATTTTATTTATTTTTTTGAGTTTTGGATCTCGCACGTGTGCAATATGAAGTTATTCATTGTATTTAGTATTAAGCTTTGTTTGTTCCATATTATCTGGGTCCATGTAAAAAGGTTTAGTTTTCACTGTTTTTTAACCAACATGCAGCCGTGAAAAACGCGGCGGCTGGCAGTTTATGCCGATCTTTCTGATGTGCGTGTGCAGGTGAAACCAGGAAGCATCCCTGACACCAGGACCAGCCTGCTGAGGCGCAGCCAGCCTCTGCCCTTCACCGAGACCCCCTTCAAACTGCTTCGCTTCACACAGGCAAGTGCACCAGCTGGGTCCGCCAGCCGGAGAACTATCGCGAAACCTAAATATCGTAATGAAGAGCTGGTGATGGAAACAGCCACGCTTGGGAAAAACCTTTCAAATATGGCCTTTTTGGTCACGTGACCAGTTCACCGACCAGTGAAAATGGCGCGTTATGATTGGACGGAGGAGGAGACTGAATATGAAAAATCTAACAATCATTCTTGACAGCAAACAACAAGGAAATGCAGTTTCACACCATTCAATGGAAAACGCCTGCGAATCGCAACTGTGCTTTGTCAAAACTTTAGAAACGTCGCTTTCATTTTGCCAAAAACTGTCATGGGAACGGCGACACGGTGGCGCAGTGCTTAGCGCTGCCGCCTCACAGCAAGAAGGTCGTGGGTTCCGATTCCGGGGCCCGGGCCTGGGACCTTTCTGTGTGGAGTTTGCATGTTCTCCCCGTGTCTGCGTGGGTTCTCTCCGGGTTCTCCGGCTTCCTCCCACACTCCAAAAACATGCATGTGAGGTCAATTGAACATTCTAAATTGTCCGTAGGTGTGCATGTGAGTGTTTGTTTCTATGTGGCCCTGCAATGAACTGGCGACTTGTCCAGGGTGTCACCCTGCCTTCGCCCTAAGACAGCTGGGAGAGGCTCCAGCAGACCCCCGTGACCCTGAATAGGAATAAGCGGGTATAGAAGATGAATGAATGGATGAATGAATGAATGAATGAATGTCATGGAATCGCAGCTGCTGACCCGTCCGCCTTCTGCAAACTCCCGCTCTGCTTTTGGCGCTATGTATGCAAACGTCTTGACGGCTCTCCGGTGTGCGTCTGCCCCGCAGGTCGGCCCCGCCCTCGACACCTTCAGGACCCAACAGGCCCGTCGCCGAGCGATGGGGCCGTACGCCTCGGGGCCCTCGTCCGGACCCGAGCGCCCAGAGAAATCGGATCCGACGGGACCCGAGGAGGAAAACGTGTTCGAAGTGTCTGAACAAGTGTGAGTTGTTCCACCATTAGATTGAGGAGTTCTCCGCAGGGACGGCGCTACAGAGCCCAGCGTGTTCAAAGACAGCCCGGTCCCGCAGGGCCGCCGGCGCACACAGACCCCCCTGTGATACCTACATATCAAAACTTAAGACAAAAAAAAAAACCCGAAGACGGGAAGCTCTCAGCTCCTGCTGATTGAAGAATCAAAACATCTGTATGAACACGTTGGGGTTTTTTTTTTTTTTTTAATAAACCAGAAGAATTCTAATTGTCTTGTCCTGTGTCAACCCATGGTTTAAACTGAAACAACTCATGGATTGGAAGTCAAATTTGATCACGTTAGTCATTTCAGGTTGTGTGGGGGGTGTTATGTAGGATTTTTGGATCAGCTGTAGCTGGAGCTACTTAATGTTATGGCTGCGCAGTTATTAGGTTTGATTTTTTTTTTTTTTTTTTTTTTTTTAAACAAAAACCAGGGCGCCTGGCCCGACAATGAGGTACTTAAATGATGCCCAAAGTTTACTCTAAAGATCTCAAGGGCAAATAATCCAATGGTTAGAATTTTTCATTATTCTATACAATATTGATCACTTAAAAACAACAACAGGACAGCCAGGACTGTGAAGCTGAAGGATGATTTATGCATTATACTAAAGGTCGAAATGTGACCACCTTTTCAATCACACACACACACACACACACACACACACACACACACACACTCAGGTGGGGGAGGAGCTCCCTTCTTTCCTCCCTCTCTTGTTGAGGAAGCACCGGCTGATCGATGGATTCATTTCTGATGGGGATCAATAAGCGTCAATACGCCCGCTGCACTTTTCTGGACTCTTAATTTAGTTTTCTAGTCTTTCATTATGACGTCAAAGCAGCCGTAAGTTTTGTTGCTTTGTGTGTGTGTGTGTGTGTGTGTGTGTGTGTTTGCGTCACGCCACCTGCCGCTTGCCAAGGCGATGCTTGTGCGCACCGACTGACCGAGGAAAGTCGCCCGAGTCCGGACGGAGATGGAGGTTTCTGCCTCCGCCTGCTCCCGGTTCCTCATCGACTCCCTGCTCTCCCTCGGGCCGCCCGCGGCGCTCCTCTCCGGGGTCGACCTGCCGGAGTTCAGCCCGGCGAGCGGCAGCGGCTACTCGGCGCCCCCGTCGCCGCAGACGGTGCGCCTTGGCCGGCTGGAGTCCGCCGTGCTGGCCGCTCAGCCCCGCACCGCCAGCGGCGGCTCGTCGTTCCTGATCCGGGACATCCTGGGCGAGTGTCCGGCCTACTCGGACCCGGGACGGGTGTGCGACCACCACCAGGGACAGCCCGGGCCGTTCCAGTCGGTACCGGAAGAAGATTTTCAGGACAAAAGTCACAGCAGCTCGTCGTCCGACTGCGAGTCCAGAGGTGAGAACTCAAAGATATCCTCACAATAGTACAAACTGTAAATTAAAAAAACAACAACAACTCAATACATATAAACCAAAAACTATAATTTGCCTGATTGAAATCAAGTCAGCTGCAGATAGAAGGGATTTCCAGTCGCAGCATTTTTTCCCCACAACGTATTTAAACATTTTTTCCTGAAAGTAACCAAAATTTCCAGTTGAATTAATCTGAAAGTGAAAGCTTTTTTTTTTTTTTTTTTTTTTAATTTACAAATTAGATAAACTACAAGCACCCTTAAAAATATGAATTGTTTTATTTAATCTTGAACTCAATTGTCAAATAAAAAACAACTAAATTTAAAAACTAATCTAAATTCAAAACAAAAGACATCAATAATTATTGTTATTTATTTATTGTTATAACATACTTTTGTACAAATATACTTCACTTTTGGAGTTATGATAATAGAACTGTTATTTGTACTTCCATCCATCATGGCAAACTGACTTTAAACTGAATTTAATGTAACAAACAGGTAGATTTTCTTTACTTTTACAGTTTAGAGAAAAACATATAAACGCTTTATTTTTGCCTGTTCAGCATTTCAAAATAATCTTTCATTCTGAGGCCGACTTGGTTGTTTTAATGAGGCAGAAATGCAGAGCTGCTCATTAATGATTGATCAGGAAATGCGATGAATCAGTGTAATCAGGCGGAATAACCTCCACCTCTTTGGGTGTCGGGAAGGTTTGGTTTTTGAAACCAATAAAATCAAACCTTTGCATCTTCACAAAGAGACCAGATGAAGATGGACCATGTTGATGTAACAGTGTTTGATTTTTTTTTTTTTTTTTTTACTTTTTTTTGCTCACAAAAAGACTGAACAAACATTCCAAACCTTCAAATTCAGCCAGCAATTTTATATTTGCTGTTCCCAGGATCTCACTCCTCACTGACTGATCAATCAATTTGTCCCTTGTCAATCAATCAACAGTGGCGGGCGGGGCCTCGGACGACGGCGGCGCCGCCATTCGTCTGAAGAAACCACGCAAGGCTCGGACGGCGTTCAGCGACCAGCAGCTGTCCAGGCTGGAGAGAAGCTTCCACAAGCAAAAGTACCTGAGCGTCCAGGACCGCATGGAGCTGGCGGCCTCGCTGCAGCTCAGCGACACCCAGGTCAAGACCTGGTACCAGAACCGGAGGTAAGAAGCCCTCAGAGGTTCGGACGCCAGGTGGTGGTGTAGTGGGGTTTAGCTGCAGGTACTGGAGTTCACTGAGATAATGTGGGAACCAGAAGGTCAAATATCAGATGGTCAAACATCACCCGGTACCAGAAGATCTTCTGGATCAAGACTTCTTGAGCAGAAGTTATGGGATGCCAGAGGTCAAGACGACCTTGGGTCCGAACCGAGGTCGGAACCAGAACCCTGACCCTGAATCAGGGAGGTTCATGGGTGAGAACTGGTACCAGAACAGAAAGTGAGGGCTTGGACCCCCCAAAAAAAAACAAAACCATGGAAAATAAATCTCATTTTGCCGCTTTAAATCTTTGATAAAGACATAGTGTGATATTTTTCTTATGTATTTTTCACACAACACTTTAGCGCCGGAGCAAAATAAAAGCATAAATATTTCATTTTTCCACCGCGTCTGCGAGTTATTTCAGGTGTCTGCGTGTGTGTTCCGGCCCGCGTATCACTGCGGACAGACGGCGGTGAGACGCCGCGATTAATAATGAACACGGCCCGATCAAAAATTCAGCAGTGCGGCCTATAATTATCAATCAATAATTGATGCTGTAACAAATCTGGAGCTTTTAGCGCCGATTCCAGGGAAGTGCAGGGGGAGCAAACAGCAGTTATTTATTAATACATTTATTTTTATTGAGTGCTGCCTGGTGATTGAGTTTTAGGGCTCGCTGCCTCCAAGAAGGACCAGTTGGTTTTTGAGTGGCTGCACTATTTTCCTAAAACAATACATTTTTAATGTGGTTTTTGATATTATTTATTATTTTTTTCCTATAATTACACTTTTTTTATTCTTTAGGATGATATTTTTTTTCTCCTTAAAGGAGAAAAATAAATTACTCTGATTTTAATTATGATCCAAATTATTGTTTTGAACAAAATGTGAAATCTGCCGCTGCGCTTGCTCCCCCTGCAGGACGAAGTGGAAGCGTCAGTCGGCCGTGGGCCTGGAGCTCCTGGCCGAGGCCAGCAGGATGTTCCTGCCCTCGCACTTCCTGTACCCTCCGGCCCCGCCCACTCTGGACCTCTACCTGTACCGGAACCTCCCCAGCCCTGCCAGCAGGCTCCGCCCCCGCTGCTGCCTCGCATCCTCGGCCACGTTGTCGACCCGCAGCACCGCTAACAGCGAACTCCTGGGATTTGAAGCGGCCGCCGGCCAGGAGGTGACGCTCTCGAGCGTTTGATGCACGCACTCCCAATCCGGATGCAAGGCAGAGGTCGAGTTTGTGGCTCCTGATTGGACAGAATATTTCCAGGAAGCCAAGCAGGAGCAGCGGGAGGAGCAGCAGGAGGAGCAGGAGGAGCAGACTGGCTTGCTCACACTTTTTTTTTTCACCTGCATTTCTTTCCATCGCTCAAATAATATGCAAACAACTTCATCTTTGACTCTGTTGCTCGATTTGATACTGAAATATCACGTGACTGATCATGTGACTGATCACGTGACTTATCTCAGGTTTTTTTTTTTCCCCCCCAACAATTCCAACTTTAAATTAAAGCGCCAACGAGTTCCGGTTGGATTGAAACAGAACCTGATCCCTTTTTTTCCCCCCTGTAAATAGTTTTTATGAACCTGAGCCGTTGGAGAACTTCTCTTCTTTTCTAAACATCTCGGGTTTTCTCCAACATGCCTTGAAAAAAAAAAAAAAGAATCTGTTTGTTTTTGGGTCCTGGAGTTGCTGCTGAGAACGCAGCGTTTACACAAGTGTGTCAATTACTGCACCGATTCCAAAACCTCTGTTCTGTTTGAATCGTTTTCAATAAAGTTCTAGGTTTAAAAAAAAACAACCAAACACCCTCAGCTGTTTGTGTGTCGAGTCATAACCCCAAAATTACAAATACAGACCCTTTTGAAAAAATTAGAATATCATGGAAAAAAGTTCATTGTCAAGTCTGCAGTCCCCCCATGTTGAACCGAACTGAAGCAATTTAATGGCACCTGGGGGAAACCTGTGCAGGTGCTTTGAGTTTAGTTGATGACACTCGGTTTAAAAAATTCATGGACCTGCAAACTCTGGGCTGATTTCTTCACAGTATTCTAATTTTTTGAAATCCTGTTTTCGTGGGTTTTATGAGCTGGAAGCCCAAATGATGTGAAAATAAACAAATACATGCTTGAAGTTACTTAAACTGTGGGCCCTGAATCTATAATCTATGAAGTTTGACTTTTTGAATGGAATTATGGAAATAAATGAACTTTTCCATGATATTCTAATTTTTTGAAAAGGGTCTGTATATATATATATATATATATATATATATATATATATATATATATATATATATATATATATATATATATATATATATATATATATATATATATATATATATATATATATATATATATATATATATATATATATATATATATATATATATATATATATATATATATATATATATATATATATATATATATATATATATATATATATATATATATATATATATATATGTTTTAAAAAATGACTCCAGAAGCACTGAAAAGCAGCAGTGATACGGGAGAAAGCTCAGTTGGAACTTGGACGGACGTCTCCGTCAGCGCCAGGAGGAAACGGAGAGATTCGGCCGTTAAGACACTTCCTGAAATATTGATGCGGTTAAAAGGCAGCAAGTAAAAAAAAAAAAACACTCGAAACTCAAGTTTTACAATTCGCCTGGACTTTTACGCGTCTTTACTTATTCATCATCCCTGTTTGTTTTGATACGCAGCGGCGAGCTTTGACCATTAGAGCGGCGCAGCAACGCACAAACACACCGCAGCTACTCTGTTGCACCTGCGGCGACCGGCCGCAGACGCACTTTCACCGCGGGATTCCAGCGTCAGAGCATGCAGACACAAGAAAGCAAAACCTTTACGCATTGATGACGTCCCAAAATAATTTATTTTAGATTTTTTTTTTTTTTTTTCAGAGGAGCTTTAGAAAATGACCCTTTCATGGCAACATCCAGTTCATTTTCAGCAACTACACTTAGCAAAATGCTAACTCGTGTTGCCTTAACAGGCTGCTTCTCTCCTGCTACACTGAACGTCGTGTTAGTTTCCCAACTGTAAAGCTGCTGAAAGACAAATGAACTTCCCGACAGCAAAAAGTTTGCAGCGGCAAAACTTTTGTATAGTAATAAAAAGGCAGCAGAATCACAACCGCTATGTAATGGTACAAAGGCAGCAGGCTAACCGCTTTGTTTCTCGAGTTGAATGTTAGCAGAACTGGCAGTTATTAATTATTAATGATTCAGTTAAAAGTTAGCCAAAAAGCTAACAGATGTTTTCACTGTAGAGACGTTAGCTTTACGCTAACTGGAAATTCTCTCTGTAAATGGCTGCTATGATGTCACCAAATACCGATTTTAGCTGCGACCGCCATTGTTAGCTGAACAAGCTAACAGCTCCCGTTTTCCTCTCGATTGTGTTAATTTATGACAATTCTGGGACTTCCTGTCCAGGACTTTACAGAGTCATCAGTCACATGTCTAAATGTCCATCATGTCAACCTGACAGCGAGTTGTCATCGTCACCTCCTCACAACTCTTCCTCCTCCTCCTCCTCCTCTCCAGTCACCTTCTTCTTCTTCTTCTTCTTCTTGGACTGTTCGCCTTGCAAACCACTGGAGAACTCGGAACGCAACAGGCTGAGCTCCCTCTGACCCTGAAGGAACCTGAGGTCGGAAACAACGACAAGAAGGTCACTCCGAAAGCAAACGTTCACAAAGGAGTCCGGCGAGAGGCTGAATGGTGCAAGACGTCCGTGTGTGTGAGCTCGGCCGGCTGCTACTTCCTGCCACAGTCTGGATGAAACAATAAATACATGATGGACGGTTGTGTGTAAGAAAAAACACACACACACACACACACACACACACACAAACTGTAGTTTTAAATATGTATAGCATAGCTGTGTGTCTGTGTGTGTGTGTGTGGCTGTCAGTCATCTCAGCATGAGGTGAATTAATGAGCAGAATGGACTGCTGTCACACACACACACACACACACACACACGGGGTGTAACAGGCCCCTCCTACCTCTTTTTCCCCTGCTTGCCCTGTGCATCCGTCCGGCTGAGCGGCGCCTCCTTCTGGCCCTTGGCTGCATGGCGGCTCTGGCTCTGCTTCTTGCCCTTCCCGGGGCTCTTGGCCCCGCCCACCGCGGCGCTCAGGCCCTGCGGAGCGTCCCTGAGGCCGAAGCTCTTGGCCGTGTGTCCCAGGTGCAGCGAGCGGATGTGGAAGACGTGCTTGAGGTGGGCGGGGTAGGTGGTGTAGGCCCGCAGGAAGGACTGCAGCGCTGGTGACATCACAGCCATCGAGAGAGACGGGTTAAAAAAAAAAAAAAAAGAGCAGAGACCAGCAGAACGACCTCGGCGTTCCCAAAGCTGTGAACCTGCACCGCTTTGGGAAAAACGCGCAGCTTCACGGCTGGCAACCGTTGTCACTGGCAGCAGGTGGAGTCGTCGGGACAGGAAGTCAACGATGGGAAAACACGGAGGATTCTTCAGAGTTCGGACGAGCAAAAAAATAAAAAATAAAAAAAAATTGTTCCACCGTTGTTTTCTTTAAATACGCACGCAAGCTTCCTGGGTCGGAAACATGCTCGGCGGAACAGAGAAAACACCAGAAGCGCCCCCTCTTGGCTAGACGCAGTATAGCTCCCGAGCCCCGCCCCACCACGGAGCGTACCTTTCTTGGCGTTTTGAACGGACTGAGCGTCGGCGTGGACGAAGTTCTCGAACTCCGTCTGCAGGACGGTGGCTCGCTCCCGGGTCTCCTGCTCCAGGGCCCTGTGGGAACTCTGAGGGGACAGCGCGCAGACCGGGAGTCACTCCACGCCGGAGCCCGCAAGAGGAGCATCATCGTCACTGCCTGCAGAGTCGCAGCGCACCTTGCTGTGGTACTTGCCCCGCCCCTTGTAGGCGTCGTCCATCATCAGGCTGGACAGGACGTCCTGCAGCTTCACCTCCGACAGGCTGGACCAACGAAGGAGGACGGCGTTAAAAACCACAGAGGGACTTCTGAACCGGCCGGTGATTGGCTGTCAGTCGGTCGGGCGGGCGGGCGGCGCACCTGATGTTGTGATTGGCCAGCTCGCTGACGAAGGCGGTCTCGGCAGGCGTGAGGAAGAGGAGGCTGCTCCCTCTGCCGCCGATACGAGCCGTCCGGCCCACCCTGTGGACGTACTCCGCCACGGTGGCGGGGGGCGTGTACTGCAGGAAGTTGAATTTGAAAAAAAAGAAAAGAAAAAGAAAAGGAGGGTTAGGCCCCGCCCACATGCTCAAACAGGAAGAGGCCGTTGAGCCGTTAATCCAATTTTTATAGCTTTGATCTTTGACGTTACGCAAAAAAAAACAACGAATCATAAAGACAGCTGGACTCAAACTCATGTGACTGTATGTAGTTCTAATGGTTGCTGTGCTGCAACCAGCCACTAGGGGGCGACAAGACACCTGGACTCAAACTCATGTGACTGTATGTAGTTCTAATGGTTGCTGTGCTGCAACCAGCCACTAGGGGGCGAGCCATCCAAGCTGCTCTGGGTGTGTTTGTGTTTTTTGTGTGTTTTTTTGAAGTGTTGCGTCGCTACCTGGACGATCCAGGTGACCTGCGGCAGGTCCAGGCCTCGGGCCGCCACGTCCTGACACACACACACACACACACACACACACAGTGTCATAACACACCTTGTGACGTGCAGGCTGATTGTGTTGGTGCAGCCACACTGACCGTGCACAGCAGGACTCCGCAGCGACACTCTGAGAACTGCTGGAAGACGTCGGTGCGCTCCTGCCGAGGAAGAACACACACACGACAGCCCCGCCCCCCCCGACACTCGGTGTGAAACCATCTGCCAACCCCAGAGCGCCGAACGCGACCCGGCGTGTCTCCGGCCGTCTCACCTCCTGCTTCATGTTGCCGTGGAGACGCAGGAAGCCGAGCGGAGGCTTCCGATTGGCCGAGGCCTTGGCGAGGACGGCGGTGAAGACGGCGTGGAGGAACTCCACGGCCTCGCAGCTGGAGGCGAAGACGATGACTTTGTTGTTCTGGGAGAACTGAAGCAGACAGAGGGTTGGGGTCGGGTTCCGACGGGAAGCTGAAGGAAAGCGAGCCGCCGCCGCCGCCGCCGCCGCCGCCGCCATCGTCACCTTGCACTTGTCCAGGATGAAGGCAGCCAGGCACACCAGTCGGACCTTGCTGGGAACGGACACCACGAACTGCTGCAGAGCCTCCGGGACGGCGAAGCTCTCCGACTGGTCATCGGCCGGCGCCGGGGTGGAGGGGGCGGAGCCACCAGACACGTGGATGGTGAGCGGGTCCTTGAGACAGACGTCTGCGAGCCGAGTCACACCTGGGGAACAGCAGGGGGCGCCTTCAGAGGCCGAAGGGGCGGGCAGTGTGTGTGTGTGTGTGTGTGTGTGTGTGTGTGTGTGTGTGTCTACCGTGTGTGAGAGTCGCAGACAGGAGGACGTTCTGTCTGCTCGACCCGGCCGAGTTCATACTGTTCAATATGAAGGTCAGATCCTTCTCGAAACCCAGATCCAACGTCCTGGACACACACACACACACACACACACACACACACACACACACACACACACACACACACACACACACTTTCAATCTTGTGCATTAGAGGATGAGAAACAGCGGCGTTTTTCACAAAATAAAATAATAAAAATAAAAGCGGCCTCACCGATCGGCCTCGTCCAGCACCAGCCAGCGGAGGGCGCTGAAGGCGATGCTCAGCGTGTTCTTGATGTGGTCCACCAGGCGGCCCGGCGTGGACACCAGGATGTTGATGCCTTTACGCAGCCTGAGAGGGAGACGGTGTGACAAGACAGTCAGCGCGCTTTTCTGTAATAACCTGAGCGGCCTGCAGGGGGAGCCGGCGGAGCTCCCCTCCTGGGGCTTTTGAAAAGGAGATCCCACGTCAAGGACGAGGGGGCTTGGCGGCGAGGAGGACGATGGCGAGCACCTGGCCTTCTCCGCCTTCCTCTTCTCTCCGCCCATCAGGACTCCAGGAACGATCCAGGTGAACGGCTGCAGGTCCACAAACAGCAGTCGGTCAGTTGTACTTCCTGTTTCGCACCACAAGGGTGACGTTTTTTTTTTTTTTAACATGTGTGTTACCTTCACGAGCTTCTGGAATATCTGAAACGTCTGCTGGGCGAGCTGGGAGAGAACGAGAGAGACATGTTTTTATTTCCAAAGGCTGGCATCGCCCCCTGGTGGATGGGCATTAAAACAGGGCACACGATCTACACCAAGTGACGGTCAATTTAAAATGAAAACTACTTCAAAACATTTGACAGACGGCTCAATGTTGGCACGCAGTTCTATTGACCGGCAGAGCTTCGTGCTACGCCGACTGATGAAAACTCAGAGGTATCAAACCGAGACAAACCTCTCTGGTGGGAACGATGACGACTGCCAGAGGGCCGTCGGAGCGGCTGACCTTCGGCCGCACCGCCTGGAGGCTCTGGACCACGGGGACGGCGTAGGACAGAGTCTTACCTGAGAGAGAGAGAGAGAGAGAGAGAGACAGAGAGAGAGTAGAGAGAGCAGAGTCACACCTCAGTAGAAGGAAAATCAATAAACCAGTGAGTTCTGAGGTTCATGCAGTAACGCAGTGAGCGGCGGCGTCTCACCTGAACCCGTCTGAGAGCGAACGACGGCGTCTCGTCCAGCCAGCAGAGCTGGGATTGTCTGTTTCTGGACACTAAACAGACACAAACACACACACACACACACACACACACACACGGTCAACATCTAGGCCCAGTCTCAATCCCACCCCTCTCTCCCTGTGACTCACCTGGTTACCGTAGACACGTTCAGGACCTTATTCAGTGTCGCCACCTGGTGGACAGATCACGTTCAAACATTTTTGGAGAGTTGTGTTTAAAAAAAACAAACAAAAAACCTGCCGGTGTCTGTCAGAGTGAGCGTGGGAGTGCATGTGGGAGTGGGGGCGGTACCAGGTGTGGGTGCAGATCCATGTCTGAGAAGGAGTCACTGGTGAAGATCTTCTCCTTCACCTGGGACACGGCAGCACTGGGGTAGAGGTGGGGGTTGGGGGTGGGGGGCAGAGGGGAGGAAGACGTCAGCGGGCTCGGAGTGCAAAGCTCTGGGCCTCGTGGAGGAGGAGCAGGTTCCTACCTGTGGATCTCTGGGATCTCTGGGTTGTGTTTGAACAGAGAGGAAGTCTTAATGCCGCCCTTGCCTGCGTCTGACCTGCGTAGCGGCGTCCTCCTGTCTGCCTGTGTGCAATCAGTAATACAAAAAAACAAAAACACCATAGATTTATAACAACAACGACAGAATTTCACTGTTAAAAGTTCTGACTTCTTCACAGCTGAATGTCGAGCTTACCTGAGCACCAGTCTGCACCTCATCCAGCCTCCTCTGTTTGAAGGAGCCCTCTCCTCGGAGGAGGAGTCGGCCCGCCTCTTCTCCGCTCTCTGTTTCTTCTGGACAAACAGGAGCACAGCTACAGAGGCGGTCTCTGGACAGCTTCCCATCAACCCCACCAGGACCGATGCTTACCTTTTGTTGCACATTTTTCTGTTTCTTAGCAGGTGATGGCAGCTCCTCGGGTAATGACATCATCAACACGACACGACACCTAATGCAGAAGAGGAGGAGGCGGTCAAACCGCAGAGTTTGAGAAGCAAACATGTAAACACCCACTTTGCTTATCACTGCCTCTGACTGTCTGTTGCACATGTAACCACTGTATAGTTTATTTTTAGTACTTTTTTTTTTTTTTTTTTTTTTTAGTGCTGCTGCAGTGTAGTTTACCAATTTGGGATCAATAAAGCACATCTATCTGCCTATCTGCTCTGTTTACGTGCAAAAGGGTAGTTTGCTGGAAACACAACAGCGCATCACGGTGTTCAATGGAAAACCTACAAAGGCCGAAGAGGTTTGGTTCATTTAAACGGTGGCCGAACAGACAACCGGAAGCTGTGGTGTGTTGTCAGTGTCCCAGTGAAGACCGCTGGCAACACTTTTTGACTCTAGCAAGTAGCCAAACTTTAAACCGGCCGAACTTCTTCATGGAGTTCGGCTCGATTGGTGAGTCCCGTTAACCGCTAGCAATTTAGCAGCGCTAGCTTCACTCACAACGCACGGGACTACCCATAAACTACCAAAAAATGTGTCGGGAGAACACGGACGGCGTTCAAAAGTAGATTTAATAACAATCTAAAACACGCAGCACACCCTGCGGACACGTGCGTATGTGCGTTTGGCCGAGGCACAGACGTAGCACACTAGCTAATGCTAAACTCTTGCTAACAGCAACCACTTCGGCGAACACTTTTCGGCGTCAGCGACACAACGAGTCCAATAAATACGTTGGAATCACATTAAAACTATTAAACGTTTAAACTCACCGCGAGACTCTCCGCTGGTGCGCGTGGGAAACTTCTTCCGGTTACGTCAATGACGCTCCGCCCCGTTCACAGCTGACGGTGCGGGTGGACGGAGTAGTTTGAATCCGTTTAAAAAATAAATAAATTAGTTCTTATCTTTTTTTTGAATATTTCAAACCCTGTGTCTTGCTTGAGCAATAAAAAAAAAAAAGAAAAACAAAACTTATTTTTACAGTATAGTTTCAAGTACTTTTTTTTTTTTTTTTTTTTTTTTTTACATTACCGTTGATAAACAATTAAGAAAACAGATTGGTTGGTTCAAATGACTTTTAATCTTAAATTTTCATAAATAAGGCGACAATTTTCAAGCGCAGGTCACATTCAGGAACCCTCGGAAATCACAGACGCCAGCCAGCCAGCCAGCCAGCAGCCTGTCTGTCTGATTCTGATGTCTGGGTTTCAGTGAGTCCAACAGACTCCAGGACAGAACCCCAGATCCAGAAGAAATTGGATCTTTGCCGCCTTGCTCGGCGACTCCGTTTAATTCGGCGCTGGAGACAAACTGTCTGTCTTCACATCAGCGACCGTCACGTCGCATCTCCTTCCCCGCTCCGCTTCCTGTTGTCGACGGGAAGACTTTTTTTTAATTTAAAAATAGAGCCGTCAATCAAGGCAGCGAGTCCGGCACCGCTGGGACTCAAACCGGCGCTCAAGAGGATTAATTATAGTCATTTACCAAAATCAGCACTTTGAAGCGTCGGCAGAGTGCCTGAGTGACGGAGAGACTCTCAATCATCTGAGAGCAAAGTGGGATATTTTAACATGAAGGCCCCGAGTAAACGAGGAGCTGCGAGATGAGAGGCGCCGTGATGGGGACGTCAGTGGCTGTCAAACGCTGGCTGACAGACAGACAGACAGACAGACAGACGTGTCAAGAGAGAGAGACAGGCATAAACTGAGGGACAGACAAACAGACAAAGTGACACGTGGACAGAAAGTCTCGGAGACAGTTCAGCCGCTGACAAACAGAGAGACAGACAGGCAGACAGTGATGGATGGACAGACTGAGAGACAGACAGTTTTGCAGAGGAAACAGACAGAAAGGAGAAGGAACCAGTGGGACGGACAGAAAGACAGACAGACAGATAGGCAGGCAGGCAGACAGACAGACAGACAGGTAGACAGACAGGCAGGCAGGCAGGCAGACAGAGCAGAGGTGGCGAAAAAAAAACAAAAAAAGTTTGCTGAACCATTGAACCTCCAAACGCTGCTGAGTAAAAGCTGTTGGACATTAAAAGAAAGTAAATGTGACTTTTTGTCAGTGACATCTGTCACAAATACTTGCTTTTTTCTTTTCTTTTTTCTTTTTACGCTCAGGTGAAAAAAAAATATATAAAAACAAAAACAAAACATAAAAAAAAAACAACAACATGACATCTGCAAACATCTGAACTCCGGGACGGGAGCAGGATCCAAAGAGGAAGACTGCCTGAGGCGATGGCACGCACGCACACACACACACACACACACACACTGCTTGTTAACACAGATTTCTAATCAGCCAATCACACGGCAGCAGCTCAGTTTAGTCATGAAGATGCAGTGAAGTTCAACTTGAGCGTCAGGATGGACCGAGTGACCGTGACCACGCCCACCCCCTTTATGACCTCATACAGCAGGATGAGGTCACAGCTCTAGTCAGCCTAGAACCGTACCACTGGTTCACTGGACTCTCTACTGCATTCACAGTCACCAGACCCCAGTTCAGCAGAGGCTGTGAAGGCACCAGAGGTTCCGACCCGGTTCTAGCAGAGAGTGGACCAGTTCCATTCGCTGGTCAGGTGACAACATAGAATACTTCCCCCAGGAGAATCACATGACAGGTAGCAAGAGACCAGGCCAGCAGCTGTTAAAAGAACATTTTTTTATTTGCTGTTAAAAAAAAAAAAAAACATCTTGAAGGCAACCTGGACTGAACCAGGTAGATCCAGGTGAGTCCAGGTGGATCCAGACGAGTCCAGGTGGATCCAGGTGAGTCCTCAGTTCGCTCAGTCTGCAGTCAGTCTGCTCTCCACGGTCTCAAACACCGAGTACGGATCCTGGTCAGCATTAACGTACACTGCACCTGAGAACATGGACTGCACACACACACACACACACACACACACACACACACATGATGGCAAAATGTTGCCGTATGAATACAGGTATGCAGAAGCATTCATGATGTGTGTGTGTGTGTCTACCTGCAGGGCCTCCACGTTCTCCTGGTACTGACTCAGCTTCAGTGTCACCGCCTCCCTGCTGTCCTCGGGTCGGGTCCACAGACGCTCCTGGACCTCGGCGCTCGGAGCCGGACGAGTCACGGCGTGGTACCTGAAGGAGGAGGAGGAAGTGACATCAGAGTCAGCGTGGGCGTTCGGACATGTGACTAGCGGTGTGGGTGGCTGCCCGGACCTCTCCCCAGTCACTGGGTCTGTGGCTCTGAGTGTGACCCTCTCCAGACAGACATCGTCGGTCACCTCCAAGAAGAAAACCCTGAGCAGGTAGAGGAGAGCTCACAGGTTACTGCGCATGTCCAGGCGTGTCTGATTGTGTGTTTGCGTGTTGGCCCGAACCTGTTGGGCTGGTACTGGGACTCTTGCAGGCACGTGGCCTGCTGCAGGTCCCGCGGGAACCCGTGGAGGATCCACCCTCGGCAGCTGCAGTCCAGGCGGCTCAGACGTTCCTCCAGAACCTGCAGCACCAGGGAGTCTGGAACTGAAGCGACGGGTCCGGGTCGTTAGTCAGCAAGGCAAAACGCACAGCAGACAGTCAGTCCGTCAGTCAGTCCGTCAGTCAGTCAGTCAGTCAGTCAGTGGCAGAAGACGTTGAGCCAGAAGGAATTGTCGATTTTGATGGAATTGGCTGAGGACCACAGAGGTTCTCGGCTCTGTGCTCAGCTTATTATATCATCCAGAAAGTCCAAGAAGATGTTCAAAAACACCAGGAAATGTGTGTGTGTGTGTGTGTGTGTGTGTGTGTGTTTGTGTACCTGGCCTGTCGTCGTCCAGGTACGACTGGACCTCGATCCCCTGCACCGTACCTTCAGCGGCCACAGACCTCAACAGCTCGCCACAACACACTGGCAGACGGAACGACACAAGAACTGTGGTGGGTGTTGTTGCTGCATCGTACGATCATCGCGCGTGTGTTTGTGTGTGTCTGTACCATCCACCATCTTGTACTTCTGTGACAGCAGCGCGGCCTGATGACTCTTCCCCGACCCTGGCGGGCCCAACAGGAGAACCCTAGGAGTCCTGTGGTACCGACGGGTCCTTACGAAAGCTAGCGCTGAGACAACAGGAGCAAAGTTATTCTCCTCACACACGTCAATGTAGACAATAGTAAAACTGCATTTATGACTGAGCGGTAAAGAGTTCTGAGGCGGCAGCACAGAACATAAAAAAACCACATCGTGTCTGGACCAGGTTTAAAATGTGTGGCAAGACATTCTTTACAAGCACTTTGAGTCCACACCATCAATGTAACACATACTGTGTACTGTATACCGTATAAATATATGGTATACAGTACATTATACTGTATATACCATTCAGTATATACAGTATAATGTAAAACACTGTGATTGTTAAAGAGTTGAGTCGTCTGCATAGACACAAACAGAAAGAGGACTTGTTCTGATCGGGATAGCGAGAGAACTTTTGAGATGACGTCATCATGGACGTATGAAATGCCCGATTAACGGTGAAGTTTGGCTAACGTGAGACGAACGACGTACGTCCCCCCAACAAATTGGTACCAGGTTTACACAGGTCCGCCGTACCTTGCAGGTAGATGTCGGCGTAAGGCTTGTCGGAGTCAATGACCTTCAGGACGTGCTCGTAGGCTGAGGTCAGCCCCGTGACCTCGCGGCGAAAGCGGTGGAGCTCAGACAATCGCCTCGCCTCCGAGGACTTAGGGTCCCTCTTCAGTCGCTTGGCGATGGTCTCGTCCTTGGGCCACATGAAGATCCGATGGTAGACATCTACGGATGAGACGGCATGTTTTGTTTGGTCTCAAGTGTTTTTATCTGTGGGTGGCTTTCTGGAGGACTCACCTCCGGTTTCCAGGTCAACCATTTTCCCCTGGTCCCTCTCTAGCAGCACTTCGTTGGGAGCGTCCAGCACCACTGCGCAACCAAAGACGACATGGCATCACACACAAAAATGGAATGGCCCAGAGTTGGGCCCAGAGGGATGAGACGAGGCGAGGTGAGGCGAGACTCTCACCTACGTGGTGAGGAATCACTCCGGCTTGCTGGAGACTCAGAGCCTGCAGACGAGTCTGCGGGATTCCCTCCAACACCCAGCCCTGGAAGAGGACGGAGGAGGAGGTCAGGGAGCTCGTCTGGACGGAGATGGAGGTTCGCATTCACATCTTCCAGGCCTCCTGGGTCAGTGCGATAGGAAGTGTTGCAGAAAGACCGCAACCCACAACGTCGCTGTTCCTCCACCGCCAGGTGCAAGAAACTTCTCCAAGGCGCGGCAGTGTTTGCGTGACGGTGTGTTGCACGCTCATTAGGCTCCATCCTCTGCCTGAACCCACCAGTGTTTTTGCGTGAGTTGACAGCGGCCGCCCGACAAAGGCGTCACATCTCGATAAAGCGGCGGCTCTGTTTTAATGTCGAGCGCTTCGTCGGCAGTGAATCCCCGAGTGCGGACCTGCCAGCCCGAATGAAGACGAGTGACAGCGGCGCTGATGCACGCACACAAGTGACAGGGACGTGTGCGCGCTGTCCGATCGAGTCTCTGCTGCCCGGCTGCTGAACGCACCATCAGACGCCGCCGCCGCTTGCTGCCTCACATATATTGGCGCGCTGCTGTCAACGCAGAGAAGGTTAATGGGAGCCGGTTACAAGATCCGCGCGTCCGCCGAGACGTAACGCAATGTTTTGCTTATGATAAAGAAAAATACGTTTGTTGCGTTTGACGCTGATGTGTTTGCACACAAGGCAAGCATCCAATTATTGTCCGCTTAAACGCGGTGTGATGTTCTTGCGATCA
The DNA here is from genome assembly GCA_009823395.1 of Thamnaconus septentrionalis. Classification (NCBI taxonomy): domain Eukaryota; kingdom Metazoa; phylum Chordata; class Actinopteri; order Tetraodontiformes; family Monacanthidae; genus Thamnaconus; species Thamnaconus septentrionalis. The sequence continues at coordinate 1,910,133 of CM020507.1, read as the reverse complement.
AAATCGTCACCCCCGTTCCAAATAAGAACTGCGTGTGTAACGATAAACACCGCGATGTAAATGAAAGTCTCCGTTGTGGACACCACATGCTAGGTGATTATAGTAGCTAGCTGGCTAGCTAGCTGATACCCTCCTAGCTATTTATTGAATTTAATTTTAAATTAAAAGTTGAAGAAGAAGAAGAAGAAGAGGGCGGTTCAAATAAACGTGACATCAGACTATCACACCATAGGTGCACTTTATTGAAGGGCACAAACAGAAGCATGCTATTTTGGGCTAGCTTCTGATTTTTGTTTAGAGTCGAGTGATGACTCTTTATGTATATACAACATTTTCATAAACCTGCTTCTAGTCTAAATTATGGATGCAATTTTTTTCCATCCATTTTTAACCTAACCTACAACTCGCTAACACCTTACTACCACAGAGGCCCAACTTTAGCATCTGGAAACATGCTAACATCCATGTTAGCTTGCTAAGCATGCTGACTTCAACCTTAATGGAACAGCTCGTGTCATGTGGAAGGCCACGGAACGCAGTGGAGGAAGTGGATCGTTTTCTAGGGACCTTTTTGTCTGGTGGTGAAGAAACAGAGGCAGACAGGCAGGTAGAGAGTGAGACAGGTGGAGGGGCGAGAGGAGGAGGGGGGGTTCTGACGGGGCTGTCAATCTTTCTGCAACTCTCCATTCACACTGACAAAGACAAAGATGTCTTTTTGTGACACACACACACACACACACACACACACACACACACACACACCCAGACTACGGGCTTCTCTGGCTTTGCTATTCGCTGTCCCTGGTGTGCGCGTGTGATGAGCTTCGCCTGCGGCCAAAAACAGCCATTAGCAGATGAAAGCAGCTGCTGATATCACACGCACACACACACACACACACACACGCGCTAAACACTGATGCTAAATGCTAAACGCTGGAGCTAAACACTTGAAGCTTAAAGAAGCGACTGTTTGTAAATGTTTAGAGGAAAAGAAAAAACTGGGTTTGCTGCTGACAGGCTGCCACACACACACACACACACACACACACACACACACACACACAGAGGAAGAAACTCAAGTGTCAGACTTGAGTTTGGAGATAAAATCTGATAGAAATCTCTCCAGTATTCCTAACAAAACCAGGAAGTGGCTGTGGTAGAGGCTCTTTATCAAGACTGAAGATCCTAAACACGACCAGAACCCCCAACAAGAACTCTGATAGTATTGACAAAGATTCTTGGTGCCCACAAACACCTTTGGCATGCCTGCTGACACTTAAACCTACAGCCTAAACCTCCTGACTGGGCCAAGGAACACCAGGGGAACCTGCTCGGACCTCCACCAAGAGAACTGGAGCTGGTCAAGTGATGGTCAACAGAGAGCCAAAGCCCAGCGGTGACTGCAACCTTCAAGATAATCCCTAGAACATCCTGAAGAAGTTTCTTCAGGATTACCAGCGTACACATGCACCAGAATTATTTTGACACCGGACTACTGAACGCCAGAATCACTGAGAACGTCCTGAGGCTAAAGACGACTGAGACCCTGGATCACTGAGACCCTGGACCGCTGAGACCCGACCCTGGATCACTGAGACCCTGGACCGCTGAGACCCAGGACCACTGAGACCCAGGACCACTGAGACCCTGGACCACACTGAGACCCTGGACCACTGAGACCCAGGACCACTGAGACCCTAGACCACTGAGACCCTGGACCACTGAGACCCTGGACCACTGAGACCCAGACCACCGAGACCCAGGACCACTGAGACCCTGGACCGCTGAGACCCTGGACCACTGAGACCCTGGACCGCTGAGACCCAGAACCGCTGAGACCCTGGATCACTGAGACCCTGGACCACTGAGACCCTGGACCGCTGAGACCCTGGACCACTGAGACCCTGGACCACTGAGACCCTGGACCGCTGACACACAGGACCACTGAGACCCAGGACCACTGAGACCCTAGACCACCGAGACCCTGGACCACTGAGACCCTGGACCACTGACACCCTGGACCACTGAGACCCAGCACCAGCACACAGTGTGTGTCTCTGGGTCTCTCCTTGAGACGTCTCCTGTCTGGTTGAGTTTCAGTTGTGTGAAGGTGCAGCAGATGGTGTGAAGAGATGTGATTCGAGGGCAGGCGATCAATGGGCACTGTAAGTGTAGTTGTGTGCTCTGCTGTGTGTGTTGTTGTTGTTGTTGTTGTTGTTATTGTCGTCGTCGCCTCGCCTGCCTTTAATTCCCTTAAAGTGATCATAAGGCAGCCGGCGGTGTCCTGATGAACGCTGACAGGAAACAGGACGTGACGCTAATGAGGAGCAGCAGAGAGGACGGGACCGAGCGGGAACAACACGGGCGACGTGACAGCGGCGCCGGCGTTTGATCAGCCAAACCCCCCTGGGGGGCAGACGCGGCGGCACGCCGCTAGGCCTGCTGGGAATCAGAGCGGGACACGGCGGCGACCAGAGCGCTAATTATTATCATCACAGCGGCACATCAGAGGCGGAGACAATCAGAGACACGAGGCAGACGGGTCCCGGCTGATCTCGCCACCGCCCCCAGTCTGAGGAGCAGCGCCGCCCGTCTGGAGGGTTTTGGCACTGATGCAACATTAAAGCGACATTTTGGTCCAAAGCTTACGGCTCAGTGTGGGCACCTCTGCCCTCGACACTCTGTTCAACATCATACGCACCTCACACCTGAGTTAGCTTGATTAGCCTTAGCAGTTAGCACTTCAAAATCACCAGGGAAAAAAAAAAAAAGAAGAAGCATATTTAGCCCTGTGTTTAGTCCCAAGAGAGCTGAGCCAACAACTGGCTAGGGGTGTGGACACTAACCCAGGAGAGGCATTGGGCCCCTTGTGACATCACAGAGGGCGCAAAGTTCATCTGCAAAAAATAAAAGGTGGTGAGTCAGAGGGACAGTTTCCCATCCTGTGACCAGAACCGAGCTCTGTTTGTGAAGGCAGTTTTTCAATGTTCGCGGAGTGATGATGTCACAGAGCGATGATGTCACAGAGTGATGATGTCACAGAACGATGATGTCACAGAGTGATGATGTCACGGAACGATGATGTCACGGCCTTACTTACCCTCTCTGAGCAGTCGGCGTCCCCAAGTCTCTGTTGGATCAGGTTGACCAGGAGCTCTGCAGGAATTTCCTGGTGAGACAGAGTGAGGGTGAAACCAACAACCCAGTGTATGTGTTTGTGTTTTTTATTTGTGTGTGTGTGTGTGTGTGTGTGTGTGTGTGTGTGTGTACCACAGCTCTTGAAATGACTCGGTCCTGCAGCAAACTGTCCAGGTTGATATGTACGGCCCTCAGGTCAGCGCTCAGACTCTTGGCCTGGGAGAAGAAGAAGAAGAAGAAAAGATCATCACCCAACCACCAGCCAGTGCAATGCAATGCCAACCAAGCCCTTTTTACTGAGGAGGGGGGGGCGGAGCCTGTGCCAGCCGCCGCAGGGTGGAGGCGGGGTCACGCACACGAGGTGGGGTGCAACCACAACTTACCACTGTGTGTTTGCCAACAGATGGAGGGCCGAGCAGCATCACCCTGGGGACTGACACACACACACACACACACACACACACACACACACACACACACTGATAATGTTAGTATGCAGCAATAATATTCTGGTGGTTTGTGGCGTTAGCACTCCCTCTGCTGGCTGTCATCTTCAACCTGTAGCAGTGACTGTAACATAATATAATACAATATAATACAAAAATATAATATAATATAATATATTATAATATAACGTATTATAAAATAATGATTGAAGTGTTGCTCCCACTGTTGTTGCACAGCAATTTCCATATTTTGGGGACAAATTCAGGCATAAATTCATTGATTGATTTGAAGTTTGCAGATGAAAAATAGATAAAAATGTTCACAGAGTTTCTAACAAGTCTGATACAGCTGTTGCATTTTTTTTTTGTGTATTATTATTTAGTAAAGCTTTAGCATTTTTTGAAGACTAATTTCATCCAACAATAACACCAACAATGACTCCGGCTGAACGGCTCCTGAAAGTTAAATCTCGACTCCTCAGCCGCAACAGGTGAGCAGACGGCCGGCGGCTCCGTGATGCCTTCACTTACTGTTCAGGTTGCTTCTCTGCAGCAGCTGGATCAGGTAGTTGATGGGATCATCCGGCTGGTCGATCACCAGACTGGACAGAAGGCTCTGCAGCAGGGGCCACACACTCATCAAGCAGCATTCAGCGTGTGTGTGTGTGTGTGTGTGTGTGTGTGTGTGTGCAGCTGTACCTGCAGCAGCTGGAAGATGTTGTGTTTGTCCAGGTAGAGGGACATCTGAGGGGGAACCCTCAGCGGCCTCTCCGTCTCATCCATCAGGAGGAGGAGGAAAAGAGCCGGACTTCTTTTCCTGAGGACAGTGAACGCATCACGCTTAGGGTCACACGTTGTCGGGCGGTAAATGCAACCGCAGGAAAGCCACCTCTGACACCTGTGTGTGTGTCACTTTTATGATGAGCCAGTTACAATCTGCAGAGTTGACCTTCAGCTGTTGTTGCATTTTTAACGCTGAATGTTTTTTTTTGATTTTTTATATGCAAATTTATGTGATTAGTCCCTGACTTCTTTCTTCATACTAACTGGAGGGCTGTGAGCAGGAGTATTTTCCTGCTACTACAATATTTTTTTAAAATTTTTTTTTTGGGGGGGGGGTGCAGTGGCCAAATTCAGAGTGGTCAACCTGCCTTAAATCCCAGGGATGGGTTAACACAGCAGTGTCGCACTGAGCTGCTAGCAGGCCTCATCTGAGCAACCGGAGACAACAACCAGTCGGACCTCCAAGCACTCGGGGTCGGGGGGGGGGGTTCTCAGGCACAGGGCCGAGGAGGCTGCAGGCAGGCAAGCAGGCAGGCAGGCAGGCAGGCAGGCTGCCGCCCGGTAAAAATGCTGCAGTTGAAGCGGGGACTTTGATGCGGGATTAAAGCGCTGAGCTGCCGACTGACTTCCAGGGCACGTTGAAAAGGTGCTAACGGCTCTTGAGGCTGCTTTTTTTTTTTTTTTACATTTTACACATTCAGCTCTCATGACAACCCACCACCCCCACGGAAAGCTTGTTTCAAGCACACACTCATGACGTAAATAAATCAGACAAAATAGAAAATTCATCAAAATGTTGAATCCAAATGTTAAATTTACAGATGAAAACTCATCTAGATGCTAAATGTTGAAAAACATTGAAATGTTCACTGCTGAGTTTACTGATTTTTGTGCAGATGCATATTTACAAACATTTATCATTATATTACTTCAAATATATATATATATATATATATATATATAAAAATGCATCTTATCGGATATCTATTAATGATTGGTATCTATCTATCAATCTATTAATTTTCTTTCCTTTCTTACATGGTCGAAAAAATAGATAAACCAATCGCACATATGCAAGATCCTAGCTAAACTTTTGGCCATATTCAGACAGACGGAAGCAGTCAAACGAAATCACGTCTATTTTTTTTTTTTTTTTTTTTTTTCCTTTAGGGGGCGCTTGTTCACGTCGTGCCTGAAGGGATGCACGCGCCCTTGTTGGCCGACCGCGCGTCGTCGTAAAGTCGCCCCCTCCTGGACACTATCACAAATTCCTCCATGTTCCGCGCGTGTCCCTGACTGCTGCTGCTGCTGCTGCTGCTGCTGCTGCTGCTGCTGCTGCCTGACCTGAGCTCCAACGCAACAACCTCATGTAGAGAACCAGATGCCAGAAAAAAGACTAGTAATGGAACTCTGCCGTCAGAACGTCCTTACCTGCCAGCCGGTTGCCGTGAAACACTCGCTCGTTGCTAGGGAAGAACGTCATGTTGTCCCGTCACGTGACTGCCAGCGACGGGAAAACAAAAAGAGAGAAAAAAAGTTTGATTTAAAGGAGTAAAATGAATAGAAGTTCTTTTTTTTTCTTTTCCCGAAAACCAACACACGGCCAAAGCCAGACTTGTTTTTAAACATTCAAAATAACATATTGTTATTAGCAGCGTGCAGTATGCTAGGTGGAACCTAGCATTAGCACACAGGTTCATTTCTATTTCTATTTTTTTTTATTTATTTATAAAAATACACTCATTTGTAAAAATCCTGCTTTTAACAATGTGTACAATTGATTTGGACATCATCACATGCCGTTATTTTGGTTTTGATGGAGCTCGACTGACATTCCAGGGGGAAATGATGCACAAACAAACGCCAATCAGACGATTTAATATCTTTATTTATTTTCATTTCCCAACATTCACAGTTAAACGTCTCTCGAGGGAGTGAACGGGAGGAGACGGTTGGGGTTCAGTCTTCCTCCTCATCCTACGCCACCCACCGAGATCCCTCCTCTTCCTCCTCTGCCTCCTCCTCCTCTTCATCAGTCTTTGGCTCTTTAGCTGCAAAACGGTCCCGTTCCTTCCTCCGGGAGCTCAAAAAAACAAAAAAAATAACCCTGTTCACATCTTCACAGCTGGAGTCAGACTGTGGGGTGATGATGATGAGGAGGATGATGATGATCTGGTTCATTCTGGTTTACAGTCTGCAGTGTGTGCAGGGTCCTGAATCTGGTGCAAGCTGGTCTTAGAAGGAACAACAACCTGGTGTCCACCATTATGTTGCATGTGTTGTGTAGTGTCGCGCAGGAATTTGATAATACTATCAGAGTCGGGAGAGTGTAGCTTGAATTCCTGAGGAAGGTGTGTGTGTGTGTTAGTGTTTTCACTCTTGTGGAGCAGTGAGACGATGGTGACCCTCTAGAGTGACAGTGTGAGGACCACAGCTGGATTCATCGTTGTGTTCTGATTCCTTTCCCTCTTCTTCTGTTGTTTTAATTCCCTTCTGTTTTTTTGGTTTTGCTAAGCTGCTCCTGTCAAAGTCCCAAAGCAACCTCGTCGGTCCAAGCCAGACCGTCACGGTTTAGTACTCTGGCAGCATCTCATCGTAATCCATGATGGTCAGCTCGTGTCTCCTCTGGCGGACAGCCAGGGTCAGGTCAGCAGGGGGCGCTGCAGCTCCTGCAGGGAGGTGAGCCGAGGCCTGTGGCTCCAGGGGGGGGCTCCCAGCCAGGAGGATGGCCTCCTCCGCCTCCTGGCCCACAGGAGGACTCTCTGGCTGGGCCTCCTGCTGCTCCTGCTCCTCTTCCTCCTCCTGCTGCCCCTCCTCCTCCTCCTCCTCCTCCTCTTCCTGGCTCTGATTGGCTGGCCTGAACAGCTGCCGAGCGCGCTGCTCCAGGTAGGAGCCGACGGCCAGCGGGGACTCGATGGGCGACAGCGAGAGAGGGGAGGAGGAGCAGGAGAGGAGGTGCAGGGGAGGTGGAGAGGGCCTCCACGCCGCCGTTAATTATCCCCACAGAAGAAGAAGCAGGTGGGCGGGACGTCCGGCCGCCCGGCAGAGCTGGCGAGGGACGCCGCCGCCGCCGCCGCCGCCAACGCTGCCGTTGGCCCTGAGATGAGAGAGAGAAGAGCAGCAGCAGCAGAGACATCAGCTGTTTGCCTGCACTGACTGGAGAACTACAGAGAGGAAGAGGCTGCTAGATATTTTCACATACGTCTGGAAAACATCCACTGTAAATATGGATATATGCATACTGTACATTCTGACTACATTACTAGATCTATATAGGACAGAGGTGGGCAAACCTTTTGTTTATTAGTGTACAGGTACTACCTGAAAAATTAGAATATCCAGTCAAAGTTGTTTTATTTTGGCAGTTTAACATCAAAGATGAAAGCAACACATTTTATTGAGCCATTCCACGCAAATTGACATCTCAAGCAGTTCCTTGTTGTAACTTTGCTGATTAAGATTTTCAGCTTATTAAAACCACAAAGCCACAAACTCAGAAAATTATTATAAAATTTGAGGGTTTTTTTTTTGAAGCTGCAAGACCTGATCAGCAAAATCCAAAGAAATAAAAACTTGAAATATATTGATTTGCATATTATTCCTTTATATAATATGTCACATTCACCTTTTAAGTTGAACTGCAGAAATACAGCAACCTTTTCAGGATATTCTAATTTTCTGGGTAGTACCTGTATATTAGTGTGTCAGCATATGTTATATTGTTATATTATTAATGTACTGAAACTATTGATATAAAATAATAACTGCTATTATTTCCATAGAGAGCATAAGGATAGAGTCCTGGGGATAGGAGTGAAAAATAATATGATTTTTTTTCTTTCTCCGACTTCTTCTTGAGGCGGCTGTGACATCACCGACTGCTTTACCTGCTGTGGGCCTCCAGGCGGACCTGACTGTACAGCTGCAGCATCTCCGTCTGCAGCGTCTGCACCAGTCGCCTCAGCGCCACGCAGCGACTCTCGCAGGCCGACAGCTCCGCCCTGTAGAACACACAACCCCATGGAAATAATCAAACTCAAATCCAAGGTCACATGGTCCAGGTGCAGATCATCGGACCTGCTCTGGTTCTTGGTGTCCTCCAGCAGCTTCTTCTGCTCCTGGATCAGCTGCTCCTTCTTGGCCAGCTGGCTCTCCAGCTCCGCCGTCCTGTGATTGGCCGCCTCCAGCTTCTGCCTCTGCTGCACGTCGCTGTCCTTCAGCCGCTGGTACTCCTTACCCACAGTGCACTGCAGCATGGAGGCCTCCTGACACACACACACACACAGTGAATCAGAACTCACACAGACTCACAAGTGGATTTGGGCAATGAAATTTTGCTGTATTGGTTTCAAGATGTATAAATACACACACAAATCACACAACATGACAGTGAAATGAAAACACTAGGTGGGTGTGTGTCTGTGTGTGCGCTCACAGTGCAACAGTGAGCGTCCCCTCCGTCCAGCTGCTCTCTCAGACCTCGGTTGGCCTCCCTCAGCAGGACGAGCTGCTGGTTCAACAGGAAGATGTGCTGCTGCAGCTCCTCGCTGCTGCTCAGCTGGAGAGACGACGACGACAACAACAACAACAACAACGAGCGCAAGTCTCACAACAGCGCTGAAAAACTCGCGGACCTCGGGGGGCCTCGGCTCGGCGGTGAGCGACGACGCCCTCCTCACCTTGACGGACAGCTGGGTCAGCTGGTGCTCGGCGTTGTAGGCCTGGTTGTTGGCCTTCTGAAGCTCCGCCTCCACGTGGCCCAGCCTGCTGCGAGAGTCCTGCAGCTCGCTCTGAAAACCCAAAACCATCGCAACGCCTCAGCGCCTCAGCCTCTGCGATGGTGTGTGTGTGTGTGTGTGTGTGTGTGTCACCTGCAGCCGCTGCTTGTCCCGCTGCTCCTCCTGACGCTGCGCCTGCAGCTGCTGCATGTCGTCCTGCAGCTGCCCCGTGCGTGCACGCGTCTCCTGCTGCAGCTGCCTGTACCTCCTCTGCTCCTCCTCCAGGCTCGTCCTCAGCGAGCGGATCTCCTCATCCAGAGCGCTCAGCTGGCCCTTCTGCAAGTCACACACACACACACACACACACACACACACACACATGTAATCATAATATCCTTCAATGAACGCTCTGTCCTGATTGATGGGCCACAATTCCAGCAGAGCATTCTGGGATTTGTAGTATTACCTGTGCTGCACCTGCAGCGGGCCAGCAGCTCTAGCGGTGATTTAGCCCTGACCAGGCGTGGGCAAACTATGGCCTGGGGCCCATCTGCGGCCCCTTTAAGCTTCTTAATGTCACACATTTTTACATTTTACAACCCATTGAGTCCCACCAGTCAAAAAGTTTGCCCCCTGCTGGAATAGATGGATCGCGGGTGAGAATGGCGGCGGCGGCGGCGGCGGCGTTACCATGGCGACGCCCTGCTCCTCCAGCGTGGCGGCGTTGATGACTCGCCGCAGGAGCCGGCGGTTCCTGACGGCGTGCTGCTGCCGCTTGAAGCGCTCGTACTGCAGCTGGCTGTGCACCAGCAGCAACTGGCTGCGCAGGGACTGAAGCTCCTCCCCCTGGGCGGGGCCTAACACACACAACGCACACAATTTATTTTTTATTTATTTGTCTTTTTCGATGATATTCATAGCTTTCACAAAACAACAAAACAAATCTCAGTGGAAGGGAGTCGAGCTACTCTGATACCACCAGCAGGGGGAGCCAGAGGAAACGGACACTTTGGTCTGACTGAAGTCTGGTCATTAATTGCGCTGGTCTGGTTAGTCTGATTACTCTGGTTAGTGGATGACTTCACGGTGCTTCCTCATACAGTTACACAAAGTTTGAATTAAAACACAAGGAAACTGCTGCGTAATAGCACTGACTGCTACAAACACAAAAAACACACAATAAACTTTTATCAGCACAATCTTTCACTGCACCACCAGGGGGCGCCAGTCTTTCATTCAAGCCAATTTTTTTTTTTTTTTTTTACACACACACACACACACACAAACAGGCACACAGTTCAGTTTCAAGCTGCAACGTCCACAATCGTCATCATCCAACCAATCAATGCATTGATGAATTAGCAAAGCCAGTCAGTGGTGATCGGCTGAGTCATCAGCAGTGTCACTGTTAGCTTCAGGTACCTTTAGATTTCATGCTCTGCTGTTTACCTCCAAAGTGGCTCCGATCCAAAGACCTGTTCGCTGCCGACAACCTGCGTGTACACACACACACACACACACACACACACACACACACACACTTTTACCTCAAATCTCGACCTCTATCATTCTTTTACTTCCTTATTTTAATATTTTTTTTACTCTCTGTGCAAATGAATGAAGTGATTGCTGGTGACTGACTGTGCAGCTGGGAAACTGCATTTCCTGTGGGATGAATAAAGGGCTCATCCATCCATCCATGACACACACACACAGAGGGGCAAATGTTGTAGACAAACTCAGTGTGCGCATACAAAAAAACCCTGGGAAGCAAACCCCTTTGTGATGTCACAAAGTGTTCTCGCTGGGGTTATCTCTCTGAAGCCAGAGGCCACTTCCTCAACCAGGTGTTGGCTCCGCCCTCAGAGACCGCCCTTCCATTCCTTTTTTTTTTTTTTTTCCCCCCAGCAAAATCCAAATGGGCGCAAGGTCAAAAACAAAAAGAAGCACCAGCTTTAGCAGCAGGCAGTAAACACGGGGCTAACGATGCCGTTCGATGGGAATCAAGAGAAGATTTTTTTTTGGTAGAGTTACACAAATTAGCGGGCGAGTAGCGAGCGCAGCTGCTTCCTGGTTCACCAATCACAGTCCCACCTCCTGCTGAGGCCTTCGTGGGCGTCGTGTCCGTGGATGATGAGCTGGTCCAAGACCTCCAGGGGGGAGACAGCTGACTGCTGCTCCTCCCTCCCCTCCTCCACCTCCTCCACCTCCTCCTCATCTCCTCTCACCTCCCTCTGCTGCACTGCTGCTGTTCTTTCCATCACCTCCTGCAGCAACATTGACAAATCGAGAGTCATCACTCAGCGGAGGAGGTTCCCTCCGCCTCCTGCTCCTCCTCCTCCTCCTCCTCCTCCTCCTCCTCCTCCTCGCTGATCTCACCTTTGTCTTCCTCTCGATGAGGAGCGTGGCAGCTCGGGGCAGGGCCAGCTCAAACAGGGCTTCGTAGGGAGGGGCGGGGCTCAGCCTGGCGGAGGAGGGGCCGCCGTCCTCCGAGGCGAAGCAGAGCGGGATGGAGCAGTGCGGCGGGCGGAGCTCGGACCCTGCCGAGGCCCCGCCTCCCAGAGGGGTGGAGGTCAGGACCGGCTGGCGGGACCTGCAGAGCCCTGCAGGAGGCCCAGGAGAGGGGATCAGCGCCGGGGACCGACGGCGTCACCTGGCGCAGGTGCACAACGTCGACTCACCGTCACTGTTGTTGTTGTTGTTGGCCACGTCGCTCTGGGACCGAGCCTCCTTCTCTGTGATTGGTCGGAAAGTGGAGCCCTCAGGCTCAGTGAACGGCTTCACCTGTGAGGAACAAAACAGGTTCTTTCACAATAAAATAGTAATAATAGTAATGAAGAAGAAGAAGAAGAAGAAGAAGAAGAAGAAGAAGAAGAAGAAGAAGAAGAAGAAGAAGAAGAAGAAGGAGAAGAAGAAGAAGGAGAAGAGGAAGAAGAGGAGGAGGAGGAAGAGGAGAAGGAGAAGAAGAAGAAGAAGAAGGAGAAGAAGAAGAAGAGGAAGAGGAGGAGAAGAATCTAGCACGTCTTCAGCTTGGTTCCTGGTACTTTTTTTTCACATTGTTTTCCATCTTTACCGCTTTAACGGACGCCATGCTGCCATCGTGCCTCTCCTCGGCCCGTGATGTCGCAGCCACGGCGGCCGACGGGGGGCCCTTTGCACCTGAAGACGGACCGGGGATGCAAAACTGATGAACACAAAACATCTCAACAGTTCCGTCCCCTCCGCGCCCCCTGCTGGCTGGTTGCAGCACAGCTGCCCTCACTGCGTGAGGACCTTAACGTTTTTTCCATTTCCTACCCGAGGTGGAGGAGGTTCTGCTCAGTGGCTGGGAGGAGGCCGGCTCAGGAGGGGGCGTGGACATGCCGCAGTGAAGGGAGGGGCTCCATGTGACATCGTCAGCCTGCGGGAAAACAGCGAGAGGATTCTCTTTAGAAGTCGTCTCTGAGCTTCTGTTCGTCGAGACACGAAAGCAGAAAAAAAAACAAAAAAAAGAACAGGAGGTGTGTGGAGGTTTGTGCGCTTCCCCGTTGACCTTCTGACCTCTGAGAGGGATCAGCTGGAGACAAAATTTCAGGCTGCGAAGATCAGATGTGAGAGGAGGAGGAGGAGGAGGATAGAGTGGTGCAGGAGGAGGAGTCAGACCTGTATGAGGGAGCTGTTGGCCGTCAGCTGACCTTCAGCGAGCAGAGGATCCAGCGAGCTTCCTGCTGTCGTGCAGTGAACAACACAACACAGCCATGAAAGCAGAGCTTCACTCCGACAACACTTTTGTTCGTAAACCTTCAAAAAAAATAATAATAAAAAAAAAAATGACGCATTTGTGCGACGAATCGACACACTGACGCACCTGGGCTGAGGTTGAGGTTGAGGTGAGGGGGGCCGGTCGGGGGGGGGCCTCTGGGTGCGGGGGAGGAGGAGGTGGAGGAGGAGAAGGAGGGCGACGGGGGAGGAGGAGCAGGGTCCCTGAGGGAGGAGAAGGTGTCGTCCTCACACGACGACTCCAGAGGGTCCAGAGACACTCTGGAGCACTCCAGCACGATGTCATGCACCTCGTAGCACTTCCACCTGACACACACACACACACACACAGTCAAACTGTCAGAGGGGGCGGGGCTAGGCCATGATGACTCACACTATGAACTGAGTGTCTTGTCGTTCATTCCCATGACTGCTGACTGACACTGCAGCTTCTCACTGAAGGCATCAAAACGACGTCTGGACACACGTTATGGAATTATGGAGGCAACAACAAAAGCGTCCAATAACTCAAACATGCTCTGTATTTCAATTCTTCAAAATAGCCACCTTTCATAAAACGCATGTTTGGAGTAATTGAAGGGGTTTTATTCTTTACTGCATAACTACATCCTGCATATCTTGCTGCTATATTCGCTGTCTTCAGTGTCTGTCTGCAGTGGAGGAAGATGGAAAGATAAAAAAACTTCAAATATCATTTGAAAGTGTGTCCAAATTGAACTTTAGGAAGGACTCGTTCGCTTTGCGCTGGAAGAAATGGATGGACTACCACTGTCACACCACATAGACCAGACTTTGATTTTTATAATTTCGTATAAAAGATTATGCAAGGCTAAGGCAATAAAACGCACCTCACTCCTTACTTGTTCATGTTTGTGGTTTCTTTTGGGTGTTTTTGTACATAGGGTGTTTTTTGTTTTGTTTTATTTGCTTGTTTTTTATGCTATCTTATTTTTTTATTTCATTATATTTTATTTTTTACTTATCTTTTTTTTTTTTTTTTAACCTTAAAAACAGATATTCAGGCTAATATTTGGTTGATAATATTTGAAATTGATATTTTTTTTTTTGTCAAAATTGCTGCAGAATATCAATAAAAATGTGAATTAAAAAAAAAAAAAAAAAAGTGTGTCCAAACTGTTGACTGGCAGTGCAGGTCCCCACCGGTGACTCACTCACCTGGTTGGGTCCAACTCCAAGTCCTGAGTCCCAGTGACGAGTTCTGGGTGAACTCTGACCTGGTTCAGCATCGGCTAGACAGACAGACAGACAGACAGACGGATGTTCTCAATGGACTCCTTCGAGTTTTCTTCCACTGGTTTCTGCTGGCCGGTACTGGCCTGCTGCACCCCACTGACCTTCACCACCTCCTGGAAGGTGTCCAGGTTCTCCTTCATGCTATAGTGGAGTCTCAGGTAGGACACAAAGTTGCAGGGGAACATCCCATAGAGCCGGTGGAACAGCGAGTAGACGCCGGCGTGCAGGTGGACCAGGTGGACCACTGGGACCTGACCTGGAGGAGACCAGCAGGAGGACGGTCGGTCTGGGAATGACCACCATGCCTGTGTGTGTGTGTGTGTGTGTGTGTGTGTGTGTGTGTTACCTGGGTTTTTGTAGCTCCAGGAGGCCAGTCTCCCAAACACATCAAAGAAGTCAAAGATGTGCTGCTTCCCCGCCTGAGGGATCATGGGTAACAGAGTGATGAGGACCAGGACGGCGGTGATCAGGACGACCACGTCAGTGTCCGTCTGAGGGGAAAAAAACACACACACACAGACAGACACACACAGACACACACAATTATTCCAACATACCAGTGCATCAAGGTTGTGCTACAGAGGGAAGTCAATGAGCGTCCCGTATAAAGTTTATCCTTCATCTCTGAGCTGAGTAAACCATGGATGTATAATGTTTCCCAGTGGCCACTCGCGGTACTGCAACAACAAAATAAATCCTGTGGGCCCAAAGAGCATTTTTCCGACTTTAAAATGGTTTACAGGATGACCGTGACACACACACACACACACACAGCCCCTACTGGATGAGTCTGGGAAGTGTCCTGGATCTCGAGTACCTTGAGGCAGCGCAGCAGTGAGGCCAGCAGCGGTGAGCGGCTGATGTGATGAACCCATGGCGGCTGCTTCCTGATCAGGTGACCCAGCAGGTTCAGCGCCGCCAGCCTGGGCGCCGGTCTGACCAGAGACTCATTGAGCTTCTCCAACAGGGCCTGGTGGGGACCGACCGATGGGAGAGAGAGAGGAGAGAGAGAGAGAGAGAGAAGAGCAAGGTTCAGCGTAGGCAGATTAACCAGAATAACCAGTTTGACATAGGTAATAATAATAATAATAACAATACATTTAATTTATAAGGCACCTTTCAAGGCACTCAAGGACGCCGAACAACAGTTAAAAAACGATTAAATAAAAGTCAACATGACAAAACAATACAAAACAAACAAACCAAAAAAGGTGGGTCTTGAGGTGGGATTTAGGTGTCAAACTATGTGGCAATATTAAATGACTACTGAGGCCAAATTTAGCCTGCAGTGTAATTACATTTGAGATAGATGGCAATATTAATGACAGACAGACAGAGCTGACCCACTGCTATTATAGAGCACATAG
This sequence comes from Thamnaconus septentrionalis, assembly GCA_009823395.1. Lineage (NCBI taxonomy): Eukaryota > Metazoa > Chordata > Actinopteri > Tetraodontiformes > Monacanthidae > Thamnaconus > Thamnaconus septentrionalis. Next base: position 1,894,668 of record CM020507.1, on the reverse strand, counting down.
CTAGATAGATAGATAGATAGATAGATAGACAGATAGATAGATAGATAGATAGATAGATAGATAGATAGATAGATAGATTTGGCGCATCAATTAGGACAGGACGTTCACTGAACAATGTTATTATTACTTAATTGGTTTACTGTTGTTATTTTATTTTTTTAAATGTATTATCATTTGCCCTTAGAATAAGGTTACTGTTGAAATTTAAATCAGAAGGCTACAAATAAAAATACATTTTATTTTATTTTATTGGGCAGCTGACCTTGTGATGAGGCTCTCTGATGGAGGACAGGAGGAGCACGGCCTGGGGGGATGAGGACTCCAGGTAGTACTCCACCAGGGAGAGGAGGACAGCGGCGCCCCTGTCTGGCAGGACACGCCACAGTCACAGCTTACACAACCGTCCACAAGGGGAACGACTCGACTACCCATAATGCAAAGCAACAACAAGAGCAGGGAATGGACAGGAAGAAAAAAAAAAAAAACGCTCACCTGAGCTCAGCTGCTGGTTGACGGCTGCTCTCACTTGCTCCGCCTCCTGCAGCTCTGGGCTGTCCAATGAGAGCAGGAGCTCGCTGATACTCACCTGCTCCTTGGACATGACGGACCACCTGGACGCGAAACACAGACTGAGGCTGCTTATTGTAGTTTTTTTTTTTTTTGCAAAGTTTAAAACACACACACAGCTGCCATGTTTGATCAACAAAGTCCTCGGAGGTGTTGTGAAGCATAACGGGACCTGTGTGTTTCTCTCAGTGCGTGTGTGTTTAACAGTGCTGTGTCATCAGATTGTGTGAGACACACACACACACACACACACACACACAGGCAGACAGAGTGAGACTGTATTTCAGTGTTGTGCAAGTTGAAAACACAGCGGCCATGTTGAATTAATAAAGTTCTCGGAGGTGTTGTGAAGCATAATGTGACCCCTGTGTTGTGTGTGTGTGTGTGTGTGTGAGAGAGAGACAGCCGGACATACACAGAGTGAGACTGTGTATTTTAGTTTTGTGTGCAAGTTGAGAACACAGCTGCCATGTTTGATCAATAAAGTCGTCGGAGGTGTTGTGAAGTATAATGTTACCCCTGTGTTTCGTTCCCCCGCAGTCTGACGACACAGCACACACACACTACCAACGGGCTTGTCGACGAGCTACTGCAGCGGAGGAGAACTTTGCTCCGTCATGTGTCCACGCGGCTCAAGCTCCCCGGGCTGTTGCGTAAGCCCCCCCCCCCGCCACCTGTTATGTAATCACTTTAATGTGACGTCACAGCACGGACACTGCTTTGCCACGGCGGCGTGGGCTTAATGATGGCCGGGCCACGGACACTTGACACACACACACACACACACACACACACACACACACACACACACACACACACACAATAGCGGGCGGCACACACTTTCGCCGAGACCGCAAAAACTTTGCCACAGAGCTAGCGCGGCTAGGCTAACATGCTAACAGCTGTGGCTGTCAAGTCCGCTGCCTTGTTTTTTTTTTCTCTCTCTCTCCAATAGTTACGAGTTACTTCCGGCGACGGTCAGCGACGAATCACTCGCGCACGAGATACAAAGAAAAGCCATTTAAAATAATAATAATAATAAAAAATCGGACGGTAAACGAAGAAAAATAAGGCAAGTTTGACACGCGACAAGTTAGTTACCTTCAGACCTGTTGATGCGAGCAGGGCGCAGCCATGTTTGAGCGACGTGACGCGAAGCCACGCCCCCTCCTATGTAACCCGACACCGTCCAGCTGTCACCGCCACTGACCGAGGGCACTTTGGTGTTGTAAAGTGGAGTCCGCACCAACCGAACCGAGACCCAAGACACAATCAAGACTGAAGAGTATCGAGCTCGAGACAAGACCAAGACATTAGGAGTTCGACACCTCCAGAATTTATACACCATAAAATAAATAACAACACTCCACTTTTGTGTATGACAAAAAAAAAAAAAAAAAAAAAAAATAAGTCTAGTGACCCTAAGCTCAGAGCTCAGGAAGACGCGAAAATGGAAATGGATGGAACACAAAAGTTCAAGGGAAGGGGAGCCCTTTATGATGTCGCACGTGGCACTCTCGCACAATTATAATTCACTCCACGATAAAAAAAAAAAAAAAGTAAGGTCTGAAAATGGCACTGGCGGCGCATCAACAAGGCTGAACAAGGACAGTCTCATCGTTAACACATCCAACGGTCGTGTCTTGTAATTATATAAGGCAACAGAATCAAAATCAAGGCAAAGTCTAATGGTTGCAATTTTAAATGGGCGAAAGCAGAAATATAAAGGCTGATATAAATATAAAACTATTATCTATATAGGATTATTACGAGTAAAAATGTGCATCAAATGATTTAATCTTCACTTCAGTTCTGTGTGTGTGTGTGTGTGTGTGTGTGTGTGTGTAAGGTCAGCTGCAGCTGTGTGTGTTCCCACCCTGTCGAGAACAACAAACTGACATTTTGCCCAAATCCCTCCAGTATCAGTTTACTCAGTTCAGAGGGAGAAGAAGAAACTTTCGACAATTATTGGTTCACCTCAAATCATCCTTTTTCTTCCGTAACACCTGAGTCGAGAAAAGCTGATGTTGAGGAAAAAAAAAAAGAAAAAAGACAGAAGCTGAACTGCTCTTTTAACCCTGAGGTGAGATGAGGTCAGCAGGGGGTATAAGTAGCAGCAGCAGGTGAGTTCAGGAGACACTCGAACACAGGTCAACGATCGGGGGGGGAACCTGAAGAAGATGTTGCTGCTGCTGCTGCTGCCGCCGCTCGTCCTGTCCGCCGCCTGGCTGGACGCAGCCTCGGCTGCGGAGGTGAGTCCTCCTGGCTGACCCTTGTCTTGTCTTTGCCTGTTTGTGTCTTCAGGTTGTGTTGTTCCCCCCAGCAGCAGCGAGGGAATTCACTGACGGTGAAGCAGCCATTCAGAGCAGAAACCCAGAATTTACAGCATGTACAGAGTCTATGGATATGTGAATGGATAAAAGATGGCTATCTACAGATACATATACATATAGAGACATTTATAAAGATTGTGATATACTGAATATGGATTGCTTTTAAATATGCTACACAAACACTGCACAGGTTATGTTATTCAGATTCAGATTCAGATTCAGATTACTTTTATTGCCATTTGTGCAAAAGAACACAAAGGACTTTATTTTGGAAGTCCCAGTGTGCATCAAATAATTAAACAATAAATAAATAAACCAGGAAAAAACAAACAAACAAACAAAAACAAACAGTTCATTGGAGGAGTCGCAGGTTTACGGTGTCAGAGTCATGGGGAGTTATTAGATTAGATTGGATTAGATTAGAGTAGATTGAACTTTATTGATCCCAAACTGCAGAAACTAGACTGTTGCAGCAGTCAAAAAGCAATACAAAAAGTGAAAATAGAAGAATAAAAAATAAACTATACATAAACTATGCAGTAGTTACAGTTACAGTTAAATTCTGGTGAAACTATACAGTAGTTACAAGATATACAATAAAAAAAAAAAAAAATCCAATCAATCTATTTATGGGGATCAAGGTTCAGCAGAGATGTGCAGACATATGGTATCAGTGATTCAAACAGTAATATACAGATATGAGGCGATGTGAACATACGAACAGATTTAAAAACACTATACAGAGAAATGGCGCGTATCAATAAGGCAACGATGTAAATAATACATAGATAGATTTTTTATAAATTTTTCATGTGTTCTCTGTTTTGTATGTGCAAAGCTGGGTGTTGTGCGAACTGAGTTGGGGCTGGTTGAGGGGAAGAACCACCGGATGGGGCTGTTCCGCTCCGTGGACGTCTTTAAAGGGATCCCCTTCGCCGACAAGCCCGGGATGTTCGAAAAACCAAAACCCCATCCTGGATGGGACGGTAAGTGACTTCTCACCCATCGCCTCTCGCACTCACTTGGTTACTGCGCGGGCTTTTGTCATTTTGTGATTTATTTATTTTTAGCATTTTAGCTTGATTGCTAGCTCAACTTCATTAATTAAACTGATAATAAAAAACAAAAGCCGCATCGTGTCGGAAGAATATGTCTAATAAAGAGAATTAAAAGGACGGTGACCATAAAACTTGTTTTTTTTTTTTTTTTTTGCTGTTGTATTTTGTTCAGGGGTCATGAAGGCGACAAAGCATCGGGATCGCTGCCTGCAGGTGACGCTGCTGCAGACCAACACCCAGGGCAGTGAGGACTGCCTCTACCTGAACATCTTCGTTCCACAAGGACGGAAAGGTGGGTCGCATCCAAACACACCTCGTAAACTCGGTCTGTTCAAAGCTAACACCTCCAGCTAATTACCTGGACTGTCGCTACTGGTAGTTTGTACAGGCAAGACCTGAACAGGGAGTTTGTTCTGTCTGGATCGCTCTAACCATTAATGGGTCGATCAAAGTAAATTGTTTTCTCCATTTTCTGGCAGTGGTTGTAAAACAAAAAAAACAAAACAAAACAAAACAACTGTTCAAAGCGAAATGATTAGCATCTGAGCAGCTACTGATGTCCATCCATGTGCTGTAAATCCGATAACTACACTTAGTTTGATGTGCTGTTGCTGCGTAGGGATTGTTTTTCCCTCATCTGTTAGCATATTAGCATTGTACACATTCTAGTGTGCATTATGATTAGCACACGTTGATAAATGCAAGCTTGCAAAAGCCAGAAGTTCGTCCATTTCTTGCTCCAGCGGTGAACTGGCTTTCCTCATTCCATAATGGGAGTCACCTTGCAGTCAGGTTATGGTTTTTGTTGTTGTGAGTGCAAGCACACTAACATGACATTCTAGCGAGCTGACACCTGGGCAGAACCCCTCCACTCTGGCTGGTGACAGACCGGGTCTCGCTTTCTCCGACAGTGTCCACCAACCTTGCGGTGATGGTCTACCTGTTCGGAGGGGCCTTCCTGCTGGGAGCCTCCAACGACGTGGCCATCCTGGGAGACTCCCTGTACGACGGCAAGGAGATGGCGGACAGGGGCGGAGTCATCGTCGTCACTGTCAACTACAGGGTCGGAACCCTGGGCTTCCTGAGCAGCGGCGACCAGCGGTTGCCAGGTCTGCGAAACCACCTGACGACACGTCAAGTATGCTTGACGGAAAAAAAAAAAAAACGTGCTTGGTGTGAACGTCCGCGTCCTGGTGGGTGAGGTGCTTCAGTGCCTGCTGGCGGTTTCCCAGCATGCATGTGATCGGAACTCAGGGTACGACCGGTCTTATCAGCGCGTTGACAGAAGTGTGTTTAGCGCAGCTGCATGGAGACCACTTCACGTAAATGCACACAATGTCCTCGAAGAGCTTTGAGAACGAGATAAAAAAGAAAATGTACACAGTGACTCCACACTGCACTGAATTCAAGGCTTTAGTCGTCCTGAGGTACACACTCACAAACACCGTCAGCTTCATGGTTGCATGTCAGACAAGAGTTGACATTGATCCCCCTTTTTTCTTCTTCACTCAGTCAATTAGCACCACAAAAGATGAGAACAGTCCATCATTTACTCATTTGTTACTTTGTTGTGTTACTTTCATTATGGCTTGATTTAGTTGTTTGAGATAAACCAAACAATAAACAAAGTGTGAGCTATGACACACACTTCTGAAAAGGCGCTTGTCTCCAAGAGCTTCATCAAGAGCTTTGTGACTGCACTCCCAGCCAGGTGTTGGCACCGTCCTCCTTGTTTTTCGTCCCCTTCCAAACATGACGGAGGTCCAAGTTGGTTTTAAGCAGAAGGCTGTAAACAAACACATCAGCTGTTTTCTGGGGGATATGAAGGATATTCATCGTCTAGTTTATTTCATTGTAGTAATGATATATAAAAAAAAAAATCCCGTCAGGTAACTACGGCTTGTGGGATCAGCACGCCGCCATCTCCTGGGTCCGCAGGAACATTGCGGCATTCGGAGGACACCCGGACAACATCACCGTTTTTGGCCAATCAGCCGGCGCCGCCAGCGTCAGCTACCAGGTCGGTGATCAGCTGGCAGGGTAGGATGATGATGTACAGGCACTACCCAGAAAATTAGAATATCCTGAAAAGGTTGTTGTATTTCTGCAATTCAACCTAAAAGGTGAAGTTGACATATTATATAAAGGAATAATATGCAAATCAATATATTTCAAGTTTTTATTTCTTTGGATTTTGCTGATCAGGTCTTGCAGCTCAAAAAAAAAAACCCTCAAATTTTATAATAATTTTCTGAGTTTGTGAGGTTTGTGGTTTTAATAAGATGAAAATCTGAATCAGCAAAGTTACAACAAGGAACTGCTTGAGATGTCAATTTGCGTGGAATGGCTCAATAAAATTTGTTGCTTTCATCTTTGATGTTAAATTGCCAAAATAAAACAACTTTTACTGGATATTCTCAGTTTTCGGGTAGTACCTGTATAACTGTACCATCCTGCCTGGAAGTGGATTTTTGTGAACCAAATGTTGATCCTCTTTGTTAAATAGTCAGAGGAAGGAAATTCAAGTGACCTTCGTGTTCCATCAATCCACCAAATCTGATTGGAAAACGTTGCAGATGCTTTGAACAACTGCTTTATCCTCTGTCTCCCCAGACGCTGTCTCCCTACAACAAGGGTTTGTTCCGCAGGGCAATCTCCCAGTGCGGTGTGGCTCTCAGTCCCTGGGCCATGCAGAGGAACCCCATGAACCTCCTGAAGAAGGTCTACAGGTCCATCCGTCAGCCTTGGGGCAAACCCAACCCTTTTTTTTTTTTTAGATCAGGCTGTTTTTTGTGTTAATGTTCTCCATGTGTGCAGCTTGCCCGGAAAGTCGGCTGCTGGAGAATTGATGAGGATGAGATGCTAACGTGCCTCAAGATGAGCGACCCTGTTGGTCTCACCATGGCGGGAAAAATCGACGTGTTGCTTCTCCTGGGGAAAGGTGAGGAATCCCAATTTGCAAGGATTTGCACAGGCGCTTACGTGTCAGCTACAAGGATAGAAGTGGTAAATCTCTACTGTTTCAGAAAAAACAAAAACCTGAAGAACAAACCGAGTGGAAGTTCTCACAAGTGTCTCATTCCGTTCCCTGCCTTGCAGGTGTGGTCATGGATCTCCTGGAACTGTCTCCAGTGGTCGATGGGGATTTCATCCCTGAGGAACCCAGCCGACTGTTTCACAACGCAGCTCAGTTTGACTACATGGCTGGTGTGAACAGCATGGACGGACACATCTTTGCAGGAGTCGACGTTCCCTCCATCAACATCAGAAATGACACCTCGATGTGAGAACTGCAACCCTGATGGTTATTGCACTTTCAGGCCAGAACTTTAGGAGATCCAGAAGTTAAAACAAGTGGTCTTGAGACTGAGCAGCAGTATTCGGTTCCAACCAAACAGGTCGGGGTCTGAGCGTGAGAAGGTGCCTTGCTGCTAATCCAATGTTTTGGTCCTTGGTCATAGTATTGAGAAAACAGACACTGAAGAACTCAAAGCCAACTGAAGGCTTTCTAGCTCTCCTACCTGCTGTCTCTCCGTCTGCCCCTCAGTGAACAGGTGAGGAATCTCCTCGCTGGCTTGACTAGAGAGAAGGGAGCCGCCGCCATCGACTCGGCCTATGGCGTCTATTCGTCCGGCTGGGGATCTCATCCGGACCAGGCCGTAGTGAAGAAGACGGTGGCTGACATCGAGACCGACTTCCTGTTCCTCGTCCCCACCCAGATTGCCCTGCAGCTCCATGCTGACAATTCCAGGTCAGCTTCAACTGGCCCAAAGACTTGTTTCAACGTTTCTGCTATGTTCGTTAGCGTGAAAAGTCTTGAGAACGAACCTCTGTACTTCATAAAATATCACAATGTCTTGATTGAATATTCCACCAACGGCATGTTGAAGGAAGAGTCCCAAAAATCCTTCACCTCTTCCTGTTGTTTTGAACCACCAGTGGAGCCAACACGTACTCGTACTTGTTCAATATGGAGACCCGCATCCCAGGGTTCCCTAAATGGGTGGAGGCGGAGCACGCCGAAGACCTACAGTATCTCTTTGGGAAACCTTTCTCCACCCCGCTGGTCTACTTTCCGAGACACAGAGACCTAGCCGGATACATGATCGCATACTGGACCAACTTCGCCAAGACTGGGTAAAAAGTTCCCACACGCACGCACCGGTGTACCCTGGCCTCTGAAAAGATCCGTGTTAAAAATCAAATATGAGGAAAGAAGCTAAAATTAGTTTGAATTAGGTTAGCATTTGAGTTGGCCGGGAGCAGCGAGCCAAGCTCTGGGCTGATTGAACTCGACGGGGTTCACCACAGGTACCACGCAGGCCTGAGACCTCTGATTCAAAAGCTGAATAAACTTGCTTATGTTTGACTTGAACTACTAGCGAACACATCAACCGCACCATTGAGTCCCAGAATCCCTGGTTGTAAACCTGCGTCACCCGTCTGAATTGTTTGCACCCCCCCCCCGTGTCCGTCCCTTCTTTTTCAGCAATCCGAACAACGGGGGCAGTGACGTCCCGGCCGTGTGGCCTCCTTTCACCAAGCACCACCACCCCTACCTGACCATAAACCACGACATCGACAGGAACTCCATTGGGTACGATAGCACCACCTACTGAGGCCTTCTCACTACCCCCCCGTTTGGGATGCTTGTTTCTTCTTGCTAACAAAGGCGAGGCCCTGAACCTGACTCGCTGGATTTTCACCTCCGTCGAACTTTGTGTCCTTAGATACGACCTGAGGTCCAGCTACGTCAACTACTGGACCAACACCTACAGCCTCCTGCCTACGATCAAGAGGGAGGAGTAGGACGGAATGATGGAACGAAGCATAAAGACTTCCGTTCCTCTTGTTAAGACTGTAAAGTCTTCTCTAAACTGTAAACAAAACATTTATTTTAATAAATGGATATTAACTATGCCAACACACACAGAGATAACTGATTAAGAGTCCCTACTTTGTCTTGCTGCTTCCGTGATGTTTTGTATTGTGTTCATCTTTGCGGCAAACCGTTAGTGACAGAAAGATTTTGATTTGTAGCTTCTTTTGGTGTCTCAACATGACCACCAGGGGGTGGCAAGACTCAACTGCCTGCCCGGTGGACAAAAAAAAAAAAAAAAATTAAAGCAGATGTCTTAAGAAGACTAGGACGTGTAGTAACCACAGAACAGAGAGGAAGACTTATTTTAAAGTGCGACAGGGAGGAGGGGAGGAACCACATCGTGAGACATCCACTCCGGCTAATTCTGCAATACATGTTGCAACACACAGCAGTGACAGGAAACAGAACTGACGCGACCAACGCTCTGTATCTCTGGTACTGCACAACGACACAGAGGACGTGAACTTGGCGCTGAGACCGTCTATCCTGGAAGCAGATGACGGCGATGGTAGGGGAGAAAGGCGACAACATAACGGGTGGAGGGTGAGAGGAGTGGAAAAGTTCTGAAAGAGTGCAAATCAAAAAAAAAGAAGCAAAAACAAGAGGAGGTGAAAAGGAGCGACGCAAGAAAGAAGAGGCCAGAGGAGGCCAGAAAGAGACAGAACGGTGGGTGAAAGAAGACAGTGGACAACTGGAGGAGGAGGACGAGGAGGAGACCTTCGGTGGACTCGGGGAGCAACTGCACATCGAGTTGAGTTGAGAAAGACTTCAAGGAACCAAGACAGGAGGGAAAAGAGAGGAGAGAGAAGATAGAGAAGAGAAGAGAAGAGAAGAGAAGGGGAAGACGGGTAGAGGAGGTGAAGAGGAGAGCAGGAGGACGGGAAGAGGAGGGCCGGTGCCGCTGCCATGGAGGAGGACATCAGGAAGCAGGGGCCGCTCTACCTGCAGCAGCAGAGGTTTGGAAAGGTGAAAATATGCAACATCGACATGCTAACGCAAGTAACACGTGAGCGGTGACATCAGCATTGAAGTTTGTAAACATTCGCAACTGTTTATTGTTGAAGCCAGGCAGGCGGTCATTTTCAGCCAACGTCCTCAACGTTGTTCCAAGAGGAACGCTAAGACCAGCTAGCATGCAGCAATGTAAACTCGCAGAAGGCGCTTCACAGGCCAGCAGCTAGCCAATATACAGCTGCAGCTGGCTGTTAGCTGCCTGGCTAGCTGGAAGCTAACACCATGCAGGTCCACCAACGTAGAGCACTTGCACGGTTAACTTCTATCTGCGGTCGGAAAGTTGGTCAAAGTTTGCGGAAAAATGGCCGACACCAACTCTCCAGTTCAGGGCAACACTGCTGAATGGTCCCGCCCCCTCCCCTGGTGACACAGTCAGATGACCTCCCAGTTAGCAGAGATGACAGAAGCCAAACTAAAAATGATCCCAGAAAGTAGACAGCAGAAGTAGCCGCAGTGCTTTTGCAACACTTCTTTGACATTTGTTAATTTGACCTTTGTCTTCATCTGGAGTCATTAATTCCCCAAATCTCTGGTTTGTTACAGACACAGTTTTTAGGATGTGAAAGGGTCTAAAGTTTACGACGGGCTGCTTGAGTCTTTCAGTACTTCAGGACTTGCATTTGCAGTACTCTGAATGCAAACAGTATTGCAGTGAGTGTGAACGTTACCAGCAGCATCGAAAGCATCTCAAGCAGTTGTACTTTATTCTACATTTTTGGTACTGTTGTGGTAGAACGATTCACTCTGCAAGTCCAAGTTGGGTCAGCAGTGTCACACCTGTTGTTGCCGTTGTCTTAGAAAGGGTTCCATATATATTCCTTTATTTCAGACCCAAGACATCCATATTGCAGTAATAAAAAAAAAAATAAATAAAAGAAATAAAAAATTAAAAAATTAAAATTAAAATAAAAGTAATGAATAAATTAAATTAAATTAAATTTAAAAAAAATCATTCACCACACTTTTTCACCATCAGTTCTCCAGGATTTTTGGTCTTGTACTTTTCCTTGGAGGGTGTCACTTGTTAAATTATTTGTTTCATTTTACCCGACGTTTTTCCCAGCAGTACCATTGGCGAAGTTCCTGGGAGGGGGCGGAGCCTGGTTGTAGTAACGAGGCGAGGCGGTTGCTTAGTCTTGGTTGTCCAAGTCGCTCAAATGAAGTCATTGACTTTCAGGATGTGAACTTTGGCCTGAGCTCACCTGATCTGCACACTGCGTCCACCAGTGGTTGCATGAGTCATGAGTTTTTTTTTAGCTAAGCCTCAGTGTCAGGAAGTTCCTGCGAAATCTTTATCGTCAAACACGAAGACATTAATGTTTTGTGTGTGTGTGTGTGTGTGTGTGTGCAGCGGTGGAAGCGCGTGTGGTGTGTCCTCTACAAGGAGAGCTCCTGCTCCATCTCCAGACTGGAATTCTTTGAGTGCAAGGACGGCAGCAGCGTGGAGAAGAACGAGCGGAATCTGCGCAAACAGCAAGAGCACAAGAAGGTACGTTGGCCGTTTGTCCTTCTGGAACCCATGAACCATGATGCAGGAAACACAGTTTCACTAACCCCCCCCCCCACCAACACTTCCTCAGGTGATCCGTCTGTCCGACTGTATCCGGGTGACGGAGGTGGACATGGACGGCTGTCCCAGGGACACGGGGCCCTTCCTGGTGGAGACCACCGAGAAGATCTTCATGTTTGCCGCAGACCGGGAGCAGCTGGACGACTGGACGCAGAAGCTCTGTGAGATTGCCTTCCCTGTAAGTGCACGCCTGACCTGGAGCCAGCTCCAGCCGGGTTCGGCCACAGCTGGGGGCAAAAAAAAAAAATATCTGGCAGCCACCGAGTCTGCAAAAGTTGTCCCACTGTAAAAGATGAGAGAGGTCCGTCATGTTCATCATCAGTACGCTTGAACTGTGAGAGACAGAATATGGAAAAAAAAAAAATCCAGGAAATCTCATTCAATGATTTTCAAAGACATTTATTTGTGTAGTGGTGCAGAAAATAAGTTTTCAACGCCTACAAAACAAGCAAACTCATTATCTGCATAAAGTCGGACTGCGACCTCTCCACCATGGCCAAGACCAAAGAGCCGACGAAGGACCTGCCGAATCGGTGGCTGCAAAAATACTTCGTGTCCCCACTGCAGCTCAGATGTGGGCGTGGTTTTCTTGGTTTAGTCTTCCGGTCGCTAAACTCAAACTGGCTGCCGCCTCCGACGACCCAGGGTTTATTTGCTACCACGCTTCACTTTAAGTTGTCGTCGGCGGCTCATCAGCTGAAGCAGAGAATAATTAGCTTTTCGCTAACGAATGAGAACGTTGTG